>JAGFNQ010001366.1:0-468795 GCA_024364735.1 Boesenbergia rotunda
ACCCTTCAGCAGCTCTAATGAATCGTGCCTCATCCCTTCACCACCTTATACCCACTTGGTTCAGGACACGGTCTATGGTGTCAGTCCCCACTAGGCTGATTACGTCACACCTAGCCCAAGTAGTGTCTTCCTCGTCCTTTGGATTTCTAATTACTCTTATGTATTTAAGAGACTCGCACTCTTAACATGATATGCTCTGGCCAGAGGCTTTGAGTAACAATCCGACGATAGGCCTGGGTATACATCTCCTCACAAGGAGTGGTGAATCCTTTGTAGGCTGTTCAAACATCTTCGGGCACTTCGGCTTATACCCGATCATCCTGGGTCCACACCTCCTTGGAGATGCTTGCTTAAGATGTCAAAGTATAAGTCTCTATGACCAAGATGACTTGAACACCGCAAGTCAAAGGAACATCGCACTTAAGCCGCAGTAAGATCTTCATTGACATATCTACATGTAGATTCCCATATGAAGTCTCACAGCTAGTCACTCCAATGAACTAGTTCCCTTAACTAGCATCCATGTTTATCTCCGGACATCCCAATGTCACCAGCCAGTGAGAATCAGCTGATTAGAGAATAACCCATGCTAGTCTCAACAGAATTGATAGTGTCCGTTTTTATCAATTCATCGACTAGGGATAATTTCAATACTTCACAATTGCACATTAGAGATAATCACTAGTTGTGATCTCATCACAAATTCTCTTATGCTGTGAGTTGTGTTGCGGACATTCAGTAGATGAGTTTAAGATCCCAATCAAATACACAAACATGTACACTCAAATAGTGAATTATCATTTATTAAAATAAATGTTTACAATCATAAGGCGATTGCCTTAGGACACTTCTCTCATATCACTAACAAACTCCCACTTAGCCTAATGCCAATCGCTATGGTATCCAATATCATAGGCTCTAACATGACCCTCAAATTTGTTTTGAGGCAAGGCCTTAGTTAAAGGATCCGCTATATTCCTTTCAGTGGGAGCTCTCTCAATTTGTATGTCATTCCTACTTATAATCTCTCTGATCAGATGATAGCGTCGAAGCACGTGTTTGGATCGCTGATGAGACCTTGGTTCCTTTGCTTGTGCAATAGCTCCATTGTTGTCGCAGTATACCGGCACTGCTTCATCAATGGTTGGAACCATGCCAAGTTCGGAGACAAACTTCTTGATCCAGACTGCTTCCTTTGCTGCTTCCGAAGCTGCGATATATTCCGCTTCCGTGGTAGAATCCGCTACGGTGTCTTGTTTGGAACTCTTCCAACTTACTGCGCCTCCATTCAAAGTAAATACGTATCCAGACTGCGATTTGGAGTCATCCTTATCTGTCTGGAAACTGGCATCTGTATACCCACGTATTATCAAATCTCCTTCTCCATATATTAGAAATACATCCTTAGTTCTTCTTAAGTACTTAAGGATTGTCTTAACAGCCGCCCAATGATCCATTCCTGGATCAGATTGGTATCTGCTCGTGACGCTCAGAGCATACGATACATCGGGCCTAGTACATAACATAGCATACATGATAGATCCTATTGCGGATGCATAGGGAATCTTATTCATGCTAATCCTCTCGTCTTCTGTGCGCGGACACATAGACTTCGAAAGGTTGATCCCATGCCTGATGGGAAGGTAACCTTTCTTGGATTCCGACATGCTAAACCTTTTTAGCACTCGGTCTATATATGTAGACTGCGAAAGACCAAGCAACCGTTTTGATCTATCTCTATAGATTCTAATCCCAAGGATATAGGTTGCTTCTCCCAGGTCTTTCATGGAGAAAGTTTTGGACAACCAAATCTTAACTGTCTGTAAAACTGATATATCGTTTCCTATAAGTAAGATGTCATCGACATATAATACTAGGAATACGACTGCACTCCCACTAACCTTCTTGTACACACAAGGTTCGTCAGGATTTTGTGAGAAATCAAACTCTTTGATTGTCTCATCAAAACGGATGTTCCAGCTCCTAGATGCTTGCTTTAGTCCATATATGGATCGTCGAAGCTTGCATACCTTGGTTTTATCAACCGATGTGAAACCTTCAGGTTGTATCATGTATACATCCTCAAGTAGGTTTCCATTAAGGAAAGCTGTTTTCACATCCATTTGCCATATCTCATAATCATAATGAGCTGCTATGGCTAGGAGCATCCGAATGGATTTAAGCATAGCTACTGGCGAATAGGTTTCGTCATAATCAATTCCTTGTTTTTGACGATATCCTTTTGCCACTAATCTAGCCTTAAAGGTAACAACATTACCTTCCATGTCGGTTTTCTTCTTGAAAACCCACTTGCACCCTATGGGTTTAATCCCTTCAGGTGGGTTAACCAAGTCCCATACTTGATTTTCATACATGGAATCCATTTCCGACTTCATGGCCTCAAGCCATTTGTCCCTTTCTGAATTTTTCAGAACATCTTCATAACTGATAGGTTCGTCATCGCCAATGAGCAACACGTCGTTCGATTCACTTACGAGAAATCCGTATCTCTCTGGAATGTTGCGTGTCCTATCAGACCTACGAAGAGGTGGTGTAGTTTTAGGTTCAACTGATAGCTCATCACTATGAATTATCGGTTGTGGGCCTAGACTAGGTGTCTCTGTGATGTCTATTGGAGTTTCTTGAACTTCATCAAGTTCAATCCCACTCCCACTGTTTTCTTGTAAAAGAAACTCTTTCTCTAGAAATACAGCATGCCTTGAAACAAACACCTTTTGTTCCAAGGGATGATAGAATTGGTAACCCTTCGTTTCCTTAGGGTATCCAATAAATAGACATTTATCAGACTTAGCATCCAATTTGTCTGATACAACCCGCTTCACATAAGCAGGACAACCCCATATCTTAAGGTGAGTTAAGTGAGGTTTCTTACTATTCCAAATCTCATATGGAGTAGTAGAGACTACCTTGGTCGGGACTCTGTTTAGCAAGTAAACAGCTGTCTTAAGTGCATAGCCCCAAAAGGATTTTGGAAGAGTTGCATGATTCATCATAGACCTAACCATGTCCATCAAGGTTCGGTTGCGCCTCTCAGATACACCATTATGCTGTGGTGTATACGGCGGAGTCCATTGGGACAATATCCCATTGTCCCTTAGATAATCTTGAAACTCTTGACTTAAGTATTCACCACCTCGATCGGATCGAAGTATCTTAATACTTTTGCCAAGCTGTTTCTCTACTTCATTTCTGAACTCTTTGAATTTCTCAAAGGCTTCAGATTTGTGTTTCATCAAGAACACATACCCGAATCGTGAGTGATCATCGATGAAGGTGATGAAGTAGCTATAGCCTCCTTGTGAAAGAGTTGACATTGGTCCACATACATCGGTATGTATTAGACCAAGCAATTCTCCCACTGGATTACCTTTTCCGGGAAAGGGTAATTTGGTCATCTTGCCTTTTAAGCACGATTCGCATGTATCAAATGAACCGGGTTCAAATGATTCCAAAATTCCACATCGGTGTAATTCGGTCATGCGTTTCTTACTTATATGGCCAAGACGACAGTGCCACGTGTAGGAGTCTAATTGATTATCTATTCGAGCACGTTTGTTGCTAACTTCGATATTGAAAACGTCACTGGATAAATCTAACGTGTAGATGCCATTGCACAAAGTTCCATTCCCATAAAGAACGCCATTTAAAGTTATGTAACAACAATTGTTACTGAAAGTTAAATGATAACCCTTTTCATTCAAACATGAAATAGATACAATGTTCTTTATTAACGAAGGAACGAAATAACAATTATCCAATTCTAAGACACGTCCAGTTGGGAGCTTTAGCAAATATGTTCCGATGGCAATAGCAGCAATCCTTGCTCCATTTCCAACCCGCAAATTCGCTTCTCCCTTGACGAGCCTTCTTCTATTCCTTAGCCCCTGTATGTCATTACATATATGTGAGCTACACCCAGTATCAAGTACCCAGGTATCTGAGGAAATAGAGTGACATTCAATAACGAAGATACCTGAAGAGGATGGGGCATCGGATGCCTTCTTCTTCACGGACTCAAGATAAATCTTGCAGTTTCTTCGCCAGTGACCTTCCTTGCCACAGTGATGGCAAGTTCCTTTTGGTTTCTTTTCAGTTTTCTTGGCCTTTTTCTTCTTCCCTTTGTTCTGTTCTTTGGCCTTCCTCTTAGAACCTTTCTTCGAGGAACCAACTAACAGTACTGCTTTTTGATCTGGCTTTACAGAAGGCTCCACAGTCTTCAGCATGTTGATCAACTCAGGAATGGTAGTCTCCAGTTTGTTCATCCGATAGTTCATCACAAATTGTGAACAACTCTTGGACAAACAACTCAGAATTAAGTCAATACTTAGTTCATGATCCATTGCAAAGCCGAGTGCGCTCAGTCGCTCAATGTACCCCAACATCTTTAACACAAATTGCGAGGCAGAAGTGCCTTCCTGCATCTTAGTGGTGAAGAGGAGTCTGGAGACTTCGAACCTTTCGGATCTCGCCTGCTCTTCAAACAACTCATGAAGATGGAAGATGATGGTATTAGCATCCATATGCTCATGTTGCTTTTGCAACTCAGGTACCATAGAGGCTAGCATGATGCAACTCGCCATTTCAGAATCGGTCACATGTTTCTGATAAGCCAACAATTGGTCTGGAGTTGCATTTTCTGGAGGATGGGTGGGAAGTTGTTCTTCAAGGACATAAGCAAGCTTTTCTGCCTTGAGGACTATCCTCAGGTTTCGAAGCCAGTCCATGTAGTTCGGCCCAGTCAGTTTATTTGTGTCCAAAATGGAACGCAAGTTCAGAGAAGACATGATCGAGTGATTATCCTAGAAATACAAATTGAGATTATGTGAGAAGATTTATTAAAGAATGTATCAACATACATAAATAAAATCCTATTTATTTTTCAAATTGAATAACCCTTATTATCAATTCGGGAGATCGTAGGAACATCTCCAAATAGGTTGATATCCAACCATAGATAAGAATCACCATGGCTGTGGCCATCAAGTTTTCCTCAGCTATGAAGGTGGGTAATTATACCGATTACATATCACATATATGTAACTATCACATTATGCTATCAACTAATTGAATGTTTGCATAAATCATTGGGTTGTTAACTCATTAACAAGTATGCATCATATACATAGCACCCAACTGCACCTCTCTTTACATCGACCTTGGCTGTGGCACAACAAATCGATGCTCCAAGCTTAAGGCTGACCCATTAATCAAGAAATAGTTTTAATATGGTTGGAGCTCATTCAACCGTTTAGTCAGGCTTGGATGTGTCCAACAACCAAAACTAAGGATTGACCTCTGACTCCAACTATATTATTCATAAACTAATTCCATGGTTTGAACATGTTAAGGTTCAAGTCGGGCATGGATGTGTCCATCAACCCAAGCGAGAAACAAAACTCCGATTCTAACCATATTAATGGAAGGTGTTGGCCTTAATATTTTGTAAGGGGTTTTGGTCTCATCTTTTCTAAGCATATTCATGACATGTGTCATGACTAACGATTTCCTTAATAAAGTATGTATGTGACTTAATTTATCAAGTCTCATGAATTGAATTAGGAACCGGATTTCCTTAATTCTAATTTCACACTTTATTAAAGGAATTGCTTTGGGAAACAATTTCCTAAATTGTCATAATTAATTTCGGAAATAATATGTTCAAGACTTTGATTTCTCTAAATCAAATCTTATTAAATTAAGAGACAAATCCCTTAATTCAACTACATATTATTTTTATGAAAATCTCATTTAAGAAAACTCTATAGGAAACCATTTTCCTAATTAATTTTGGAGACAACAATATGTAAGAGCATCACCTCTTAAAACATATTTTATTCATGGATTGATTAATTACAACAAATCGTTTTCTAAGGGTGGCTCCCCGAGGCTCAGATACCCAAAGAAAAGTAAAGTGTTGTAAATCCAATTGGACGGCTCCCCGAGGCTCAATCCAAATCAAACATGACAATTTCAATTAAAATTGGGAAATTAAATTACAACATCTAACTTTAAATTGGACGGCTCCCCGAGGCTCAATCCAAAATAAAGAATTTGTTGTCAATTTAAAAACCAATTCAAATTTAATTGTCAATTAACTGTCCATGAATTTGTCTAGACTTTCCTAAAGAAAGTGCCCAAAATTGCGAGATTTCGAAAATAGGTTTTCAGAATAATTGTAAGTTTCTGGTACAAAGAAAACTTACATAGTTCCAAAGTTGGAAAATTTCTAAAATAGAAAAATTTCCAAAATTGGAAAGTTTCCAAAGATGGGAAAATTTCACAATTATTATAAAAATTTAGAAACTAGAAAATTTCAAACGTTTGCGAAATTTCATGAGGATTTCCAAACTTTGAAATTCCTAATTCTAAAATTTATTATAATTTGAAAGTTTCCATAATTGGAAAAGTTTTCCAAAATTGAGATCATGACAAAGTTTTCCACAAAACAATTATATGATTAAGTCGAACACTAACCGGCTCTGATATCACTGTTGGGACCGGGTGCATGTCGACAAGGATACGAGTTCGTAAAATTTAAAATTTTTACGTGCAGCGGAAGAGTTTGCATAAAATAATTTCCTAAATTATTTTAACTTCGTATCTAGCATGCAATCTTATGGTGTGTTGACATAATCATAAAATAAAACATTGCGGAATAGTAAACAAATTTACTAAGTACCTCTCGTAACTCGAAGTAAGGGACGAGATCCAACCGTAGCGTCCCTTGGAAGCTCCGCCTCTATCGCTAGATTTATTTTATTAATTAAACCAAAATAAACTTCGCAACAGTGGTATGCATGTGGCTATGCATGTGGGAGCCACTCGGGTAATATTATATTCGGACTCTCAGTTGGCCACCCAACATCTCTCTGGTCGGTTCGAAGTTAACAGCTATCGGTTACAAGACTTTGTGGAAGCCTACGAGAAACTGAGAGCTGGATTCTAGGAGGTCCAACTACAGAAGATCCCGAGAGAAAGTAACTTACGGGCAAATGAGTTAGCCAAGCTGGCTAGCTCAGTAGGCTCCTGGGTACTTCCCCAACCAAGCAGTCAGACAATGATAGTTATGCACATCGAGCAACAGGCCGAGTTGGAGCTCGGGACGGATTAGAGAGCACCCCTCATTGCTTACTTAACAAATGGGGCCCTCCCGACCGATCGGGAGGAGGCCCGACTCCTGAGAAAGCGAGCGGTCCAATACTCCTTGGTCGGGGATGCACTATACAAAAGAGTCTTCGTCTGGCCTCTACTCAAGTGCTTGGGTGAGGAGGACACCGAATACGTATTGAAAGAAATACATATGGGTGTTTGTGGGAGTCATGCTGGAGCTCGGGCCATGGACTGAAAGGCGCTGCTTGCAGGATGTTATTAGCCAACCCTGCAGAAGGACGCTGACCGAATGGTCTCCACTTGTTTATCCTATTAAAAGCACCATAACCTCCCTCACCGATCGGTGGAAATGATGAAGGCATTAGTGGTCTCCCGCCCATTTGATCAGTGGGGCATGGAAATAGTGGGGTCTTTCTCGACCGCTGTCGCTCAGAAAAGGTTCTTACTGGTGTCTGTGGATTACTTCTCCAAGTGGATAGAAGCCGAGGCCTTGGCACGCATCACTGAACAAGTTGTTATCAAGTTTTTGTGGAAGAACATCTTGTGTCGGTATGGGATTCCCCATAAGCTGGTCTCAGACAATGGAAGACAGTTTCAGGGTCAGAAAATACAGGAATGGTGCTCGGTGTATGACATTCAACAAGCCTTCACATCTGTGGAATATCCCCAGAGCAATTGCTAGGCAGAAGTGGCCAATTGAGAAATCTTAAGGGGCTTGAAGACTAAGCTCGACCATGCGGGCGACACTTGGGTCGACGAACCGCCGAGCGTCCTGTGGGCTCAGTGAACCACACCGAGAGAAACTACAGACCATACACCCTTCCAATTGGTCTACGGAAGCGAGGTTGTGGTGCTTGTTGAAGTCAGGTGCGAGTTCGACCAGTTGAAGGCCTATGATGAAGATAACCCGGAAAGAAAGCACCTAGAGCTGGACCTGGTTGAAGAAATCAGCGGGAAGGCCCGCTGCTGGAATGTTCGCCTACCACCAAAGAATGAAGCAAAGATATAATCGAACGGTGTTGTCAAGGGCATTCCAGGTCGGCGACCTCGTGTGGAAAAGGATAAAGCCGGTCGGAGATGTCAACAAGTTAGAGCCTCAATGGGGGCGCCCTTCAAGGTCATCCAGAAGTTGGCTTCTGGAGCATACTACCTAGAGAACGAGCAGGGAAGGAAGCTGGATCGGCCTTGGAGTGCTATTCATCTCCAACCATATCAAGGGTCAGAGTGAGGGCATGTGAGATGATTGTACTTCATAACTCTGTAATGATAGTGGAAGGCCAGAATTCTCGTTCAACATGCAGGTACTCCAGACTCTCGCCTGTGAGTGAGCTATAAGTAGGCATGCCCCCACGCACCCCTCGGCTCGACTCCCGGTCCGGACGCGTGGTGACCCACGCTCCCTGGGATTTAGTCGACCGAGTGTCCAGACTCTCGCCTGTGAGCGAGTTATAAGTGGGCATGCCCCCACACACCCCTCGGCTCGGCACCCGGTCTGGACGTGTGGCGACCCACTCTCCCTGGGATTTAGTCGACCGAGTGTCCAGACTCTTGCCTGTGAGCAAGTTATAAGTGGGCATGTCCCCACGCACCCCTTGGCTCAGCTCCCGGTCCGGACGCGTAGCGACCCACACTCACTGGGATTTAGTCGACCGAGTGTCCAGACTCTCGCTTGTGAGCGAGTTATAAGTGGGCGTGCCCCCACGCATCACTCGGCTCGGCTCCCGGTCTGGACGCGTGGCGACCCACGCTCCCTGGGATTTAGCCGACCGAGTGTCCAGACTCTTGCCTGTGAGCGAGTTATAAGTAGGCATGCCCCCACACACCCCTCGACTTGGCTCCGGTCCGGACACGTGACGACCCACGCTCCCTGAGATTTAGCTGACCAAGTGTCCAGACTCTCGCTTGTAAGCAAGTTATAAGTGGGCATGCCCCACGCATCCCTCGGCTCGGCTCCCAATCCGGACGCGTGGCGACCCACGCTCCCTGGGATTTAGCCAACCGAGTGTCCAGACTCTCGCCTATGACTGAGTTATAAGTGGGCACACCCCCACACACCCCCTGGTTAGACTCCCCGACTGGACGCGTGGCGACCCACGCTCTCGGGATCGAACCGACCCAGCACCCAAGCCCTAACCTTTTGAGCGAATAGCCTTATACATAACTCGGCACCATGAGTGGATGCATGGCGGCCCACGCTCCCAGGGATAGATCCGACCAAGTAAGCAAAGTCTCACCGACTGAGCGAGCAATTGTCTATGGAGGCTTGAGCTCCTTTGTAGGGAGCGGGGTGACCCGCGCTCCTTAAAAGGTGATCCGACCGAGTGGGTTTAGTCCCCCGAGCAAATACGCAACGTGAAGGCTAGTTCCATGCCTTAGCTTAAATGAGTTTGTGTCCTCTAGCCGGGATAGCCATTGAGTTATCCGAGTCGACTTCATGAGGGATGAAATAAGTCAGGCCCCTGAGCGTCAAACCGAGCCACCATCACTTAGAAGCAAAGAGGCAATAACACACACACACACACACAAGACAATACACATGCAGAAGAAGTAAAATTTCATTAACGCTATTGAGTTCGTTACAAAAACGAGGCAAGCCTCTACAAGGAAAACAAAAAGAAAACAAAACCCCGACCCTCACTTGAAGGGTCGGAGAGCCTCCTCCGACATCTGTTGGGTTAAGCCCGAGAGCTTGACCGTGCTTAGGGGCAGGTCGGGGGCGAGGTGTCCGCCTGCTTGAGCTGCTCAAAGGTGTTGAGCAACTGCTGCTTGAGCATGGGGCGCAGCCTCTCCGACAGCTGCCGGCTGAACTCCAGAGAGTTGATGTACTCAACCATTCGAGTGTCCCACAGAGCTGCCTCCCCCGCCTTATACACCCGGAGCTCTTCGAACTCTGACTGAGTGGCCTCCCAAGTAGCCTGCTGCCCCCCCCCCGGATTCGGCTCAGTTCTTCTGACCGGGCTTCAGCTCTTCATCCCGAGTAGTCAACTGGGTCGCCAAGGCTTCGGTCTTCTCGACTTGGGCTGATAGCTCCCGCTCTTTGGTGGCCAGATCGAAGTGCAGAGATGAGGCCGACTGTGATGCCTCAAGGAGCTCTGCCTTGACCTTGGTAAGCTCGTCCCAAGCCTGACCCTCGAGGACCCAAGCCTTGCGCTCCGTATACTCTAAATTGGAGACCCGGAGGTGTGCTTGGGCGACCGCCGTATCAGCTGAGTGAACTTGCACCCGGGTGACTTCTAGCTGCTCTTCCAAGTTGGCCAGGCAGTCTTTCAGGGCTATGATCTTAGCCCGCAGATCATTCAGGGTCTCCTCGTTGGAGACCAGCTGAGTGTGCCGGAGTTGAGTCTCCAGCCTCTCCACCCGACACTCCGCTTAGTGTCGTGCCCGAGAATGTCTATTAGGCTGACGGCCATGCTATACGCGGAACCCCAGAGCTACAAGCAAAAAGGCATATCTCACTACCGGGTCAAGAAGGAACATAAGAAAAAAATACAAATGAGAAACAAACATACCTGAGTTGCCTCCGACAGAAAGGCGTTCGCTCGGCTGGTAGGACCCCGGTAGTTGGCTTCCCGGAGGCCCTGAAGGAAATGGTCGGCCAAGGGCCCATAAAGATGGACCTGCTAGGACCGCTCGACCCGATCATTAGTCGGCCTCTCCAGGCCCAGGGCAGGGTCGGTACGTGAGGGCATAAGCATATGCAAGAGTCGGTTGCTCAGACCTTCAGTGGGCGAGGGGATGGAATCCCGCTGGATCGGCGGTACCGGCGCACCGGAAGAACCCGCCCGAGTCAGAGTCGAGGGGGGGGGCTGAATGTTTGGTCGTCGTCTTCTTCTTCTTCTTTGGCCGGGAGCTGGAGGCCCCGGTTGTAGTGGTGGCCAGAGATGCTGGCTCCGAGTTGGCGCCTCGGTCCCGTCGGTGCCTCAGGACCAAGGGCTGGTCCTCCACCTCTATCGGCTTGGGGTCGGCGGCCGTCGCTACCTCCGGGCCCGAAGGAGACGACATGTTGATGGGGGCCAAGGCGGGCGGAGCTGCTTCTCGCTGGGCTAGCTACTCGGCGACCCGAGATTCTAGCTCGGCATCGTCCAAGCCGAACCCTTCCTCGAGGGCTGCCGCGAGCATCATATTTGCTGCAAAATAACAAAGGTTTAGTTAGCTATAAATATTTAAAGGATAGAATGAAAAGCTTACCGAGTGAGCTGGGTCGGCAGAATGACACTTGGCTGAGCCTGAATACGTACAGAATGTCTTCGCTTAGCAGATGGACCCCGTGAAAATGTCGGCCCCCTATTTTGGACAGGGCCGACTGATAGGAGGGTAGGGTGCGGTAATTTTTGGGAAGAGGAGGAGGAGAAGGCAAATCAGAGATCCAGGAGGTAGGCCAACTCAGGGCGGCCGGGGTGGTATTTACAAAGAAGAAACGTTCTTTCCAACTCTTATTCGAGGACGGATGTTTGGATAGAAATGAGGTTTTGGCTCGGGCGTGAAAGAAGAAGTCGCCCGACTCTTGTTTCTTGGGGTAGAAAAAGTAATAGAAGATTTCAGGCTGAAGGGGAATTTTATACAGAGAAAAGACAACCACTGACCCGCAGATCAAGCAGATGACGTTCAGGGCTAATTGAGAGAGGAGGATTTGAAAGAAGCGACAGATGGAAGAAATGAAAAGGTGGATTGGGAAACGAAGCCCGGTCTGAAGGTGGTGTTGGGAGATCGTTATGAAGCTAAGGGGGCTGTCTCGGGTCGGTCGGTCGGGTCGGGTAGGCGAAGGCGGTGGTCGGAAGAAATGTGGTAGTCAGAATGGATCTGATCGAGGTCGTGGTGGTGGAGCTCGGACACCATGGTGGAGTACCATGGGTCCGAGTGAGATGAGGGAGAATCTATAACCGAGTGAAAAGAAGAAGAACTGACAGAGTGAAAAGGAATTCGCCGGAGAAGGAGACCGAAAGATGGTTGTTGTCGGAAGTCGCCGGAACCCTAGCAAAGGAAAAAAAAACCAGCAGCAGTTCGGCGTAGAAAGTGAAAAAGTGATGGTGAAAGCTGCGGGGGAAAGGCCTATTTATAGGGCCGAGCGAATGATGTCGGGCGTTCGATGGTGATCCGGAGAAAAGGCGGGAAAGGATCTGGGTTGTCTGATCAAACCCTAGGTAATTCCCGAGGCTCGGCGTCACGCGTGCGTGCCGCCCATTCGTTGTGTCAGGCGGCGACCGCTTCATCGCCCAGGAGGCCAATAGCTAGTGGACACGTGACCCCAACAGTTAATACGGTAATTAATACGAAAGATTCGAATCGCTCGGTGAGAGTTGGGGACAAGACAGACAAGACAGGCAGATGGGACGAGGTCGGCGCTCCGTTAGGCGATCGGGCGGTAGGCGACGAAGATCGATCAGGCAAACGACCCGCTCGGAGGTGCCAGGCTCGTTCTAAACTAGTGATCCAGTCAGTCGGACTCAACGCCTCCTTCGACTAGACTCGAAGGGGATGCTTATGAGGCCTAGCTCCCGTGTCGCTTGGTCGGCTAGCCTGGCACCACTTAAGGCTGGGTCGGGCCCACCAAGTACGAGTAGACTGGTCCAGCTAGTGGGGTAAGGATCCCAAAGTTCACTCGGCCCAGAGCACCCGACTGAGCAGTTAGGTAGATGTACCCCGACCCGAGCCCCTGAGGGAAAACGTCGAGTGACCGATCCCGTCCGACGCCCGAGGCACCTGCTACATCAACCCTTAGCGAGAGGTATCGACTGTCGAGGCTAAGCCCGTCTGGGTCGTATTCGGTGGGCATCCAGTCGGCGTTCTCTCGGCACCTTAATCATACGACTCGGGACTGGACGGATTGATCAAACCCGAGTACTCCCTGACTCGGGGAGTGCCTTGCATCACTCTGAGATACTAATTGCACAACCTGATTTCGCTCGGGTCAGCCGGTCGGCGATCCAGCTCGGGATTTTTCCCTTTCATTATAACACCCGCCTCCAGACATTATGCTGACAAACCATGGTACGAGGGTCGGCGCATGCCTTACTTCGATCGTGCCCACATCGCGGATATCCTGCCGACTCTGTACTTCTCTGACACATCCTAGCACCCCGCACCACGCCACCCCTTACCTGTGTCAGACCGGGTGGCACCGATCGGTGTCATTCTGTGAGCTGACAGTGCCCATGCCCCTGTCTCCGTCAGGTACAAAGGACAGTGGACGTAGATAGGAGCTGTCAGCTCCTTCGGCTATATAAGCCCCTCCGCATCCCCCTTCGCAGGGACACATGCACACGAGTCTTTCGTCCACTATTCTATTGCTTTCTTGCTCTTCCACCGGGGCCTAACTTGACCGTCGGAGGACCTTGTCGGGGATTTTTTTCGGTGGATTTCTAACGGTTATTTCTTTGTAGGTTGGAGCCAGCATCTACAGTATTTGAGTCTGCTCTGCTCTTGGGAATCCACCTCACTCTACGACAAAATCAAAGTATGAAAAAATAAATCATACGGACTACTTATCCGAATACTAACGCATTGGAAATCCACTTCAAAAATCTACTTCATCTTGTCTACAAATAGCTCACACTCTCTAACTGCACTCTTTAATTTATTGCACTAATTAAAAATCAAAATGCTATTGATATCATTAATAACATATCAAATTAACCCATAACACGCCATGTTGGAGATGGGACCACAAATTTGTGATATCTTAACAGCCTGTAGCCTGTTAAAAATAAAATAGAAAATAATGAGTCAAATAATAATTAAATTTGGAATGAATTATTCGATTCTATAAAATTTTTATCATGAAGTAACTTCAACATCCTATAATTATGTCCTATTTAAAAGAAAAAAGTTTATAAAATATATCATAATTAAATATTAAATTATAAATATTTAGATAATAATTTAACATCTTACCATTCCATCATAATCCTAGACCGTCTCCAATCCAATACCAAAATATTAATTTAGATGTCAAATCCACACCAAAATACTACCCATACACAATGTCTTACAACAAATTTGGTATTGTAATTTTTTATTTTTTAATATTTAAAAAATCTTATTATATTATATAATTAATAAAATTAAATATAATATATATTATTAAATATCATAAATTAAAATTAATTTATAATTATTATTTTTTCTCTGATATTAATTATTTATTATAAATTTAAATTAAAAGTATTTAGTACTATATTTTAATTTTATTATGTATATTTACTAAGATTTAATTTAAATTAAAATGTACGTTGATAATTAAATTATGAATAAATGAATAAGAAAAAATAGAATATTTTAAAGATATTCTTTTTTGGTATGATATGATGTGAGTAGGTTGGAACTAAAATAATATTTGGTACTGAAATTGTATCATTTTGATGTGAAAATGATACTAAATATGATGTTGAAGGTCGAAAATGGTTTAAGGACCTATAACAATATGTTAATGTCTCCGGAGGATTTATTGATGATTAATGTGCTATCTGAAGACCTAATATTACAAATCGAAATCCAATGTTTTGACGATAGATCGAAATCCAATTCTAAATACGACAAATGATAGATAAATGCAATAGATATAATTAGGTGCTAGAATTATCTGGAGCGGAAGACACCATCGAATCCATGATTTCCTATGAGAGAAAACAAGCGGTAGAGAGTAACTCCTTCTATCACCCCGTCAATCACAAAAGGAAAAAAAAACCATGTCGTCTCAATGGGGCAACGACCACTTTATATTAGGGTTAGGAGTAGGGGCCTCTGCATATTAGAAAAATTGGGCCAAGCCTGCCCATAATATCTAAGCCCAATAAAATTAACCAAACAACACCATATCCACATAATTTGGCATCTAATTAATCTTGAATATAATTAAAATTATAAATAAATTATTTATGCTAGTCCACGACATAAAATATCCAACATTCTCCCACTTGGACAACATAAATAAGTTCATTATGATATACCAGATTAATCAACAATATGTGGCCACAACAAGATGCCAAAATAAGCCAACACAACCACGAAAGAAAAGGTCCAAAATGGAACTACAAGCATCCCAACAATGCAGAAAATCACACTCGAAGGAATAATGATATCATGCATCGCACGACACTTGTATCCAGTGACCCAACAACAAAGTGGAATATGAATAAATGAGAAAGCACAACAAAATGACATGTCAAATTTGAACAAAAGTGCTATTCCCAACAAACGGCCCAAGCATCTGCCCAAGATGCCATATGATAACAACAAGATTGAGACTGGGTCCAAAATGTCTCCATAATATGCCATCACAATATATATATGTATATATATATACACACACACAACAATAATTATAATAATAAAGAACTGTACAGAATAATCATATGGCAAATAAAAATAGCAACAATAGCTATTTATTTGAACAATGTCTCAAATATTACGAGTATGAAGTCATAACAAAATGTAAACATAAACTCCCACTAATCCAAAATATCAAAAGACCTCACTACACCCATACGGGTCACATGGTCAACAAAGGCTTTAACAGTTATGTCTTTTGTTAGGGGATCGACAACATTAAGCTCTGTAGGGATATGCTTGACAATAGTTTTAAACTCTTGGATCTTCTCTCTCACAAACATAAACTTTGTCTCAAAGTGTTTTGTCCTCTTTGAGCTCTTATTATTAAGAGAGAAACTCACCACGGCAGAGTTATCACAATATATAGTAAGAGGTCTAGAGATACTCTCCACAAAATTAAACTCAGCAATAAAGTTTCTCAACCATATCGCTTGACGTGTGGCCTCATAACAAGCTATATACTCTGCTTCCATGGTTGATGTAGCTGTAAGAGTATGTTTGACACTCTTCCAAGAAATAGCTCCTCCAGCTAACATGAATACATAACCTGATGTGGACTTATGATCATCTGGGCAACCACCATAATCAGAATCAGAATAACCTATTACCTCAAGATGATTTGATCTCCTATATGTGATCATATAAGTTTTTGTACCTTTCAGATACCTCAAAACACGTTTTACGGCCTGTCAATGTGCCACACCAGGTTTACTTAAGTATCTCCCAAGTACACCAACAACAAAAGCAATATCAGGACGTGTACAAACTTGAGCATATATAAGGCTGCCAACAGCGGAAGAATATGAAATTTTCTTCATATTTGCCATTTCGCTTTCAGTTTGAGGACACTGATCATCAGACAACTTCTCACCCTTTTGAATTGGTGCAACACAGTGATTACAAGATTGCATATTGAACCGGTTCAAGATTCTATCAATGTATCCTTGTTGAGACAAACCAAGGATACCACGACATCTATCACGATGAATCTCAATACCCAAAACAAAAAATGCATCACCAAGGTCTTTCATATCAAAATGAGTCGTAAGCATCTGTTTAGACTCATTCAGAAAACTCACATCATTACTAGCCAAAAGGATGTCATCAACATAAAGAACAAGAATAACAAATTTTCTCCCACTCCTCTTTAGATAAATGCACTGATCAACTATATTTTCTTCAAAACCAAGAGAATTTATAATATGATCAAACTTTAAGTAACATTGTCTAGAAGCTTGTTTTAAACCATAAATAGATCGTTTCAATTTGCAAACCATGTGCTCCTTACCACTTTCAACAAAACCATCAGGTTGATCCATATAGACATCCTCAAATAAATCACCATTCAAGAATGCTGTCTTAACATCCATTTGATGAAGCTCTAAATCAAAATGAGCAACTAAGGCCATCACAACACGAAAAGAGTCTTTAGTAGAGACAGGAGAGAACGTCTCTTTGTAATCTATGCCTTCTCTCTGGTTGTACCCTTTAACAACAAGTCTGGCCTTGTACCTCTCTATCTCTCCTTTAGCAACACGTTTGGTTTTAAAAACCCATTTACAACCAACAGATTTGCAACCTTCGGGCAATACCACCAAATCCCAAACATCATTCTTTCGCATAGAAGCTAATTCATCTTCTATAGCAACCAGCCACTGTGAACTATGAGAGTCAGAAATGGCTTCATGGAAAGTAATAGGGTCAGAATCCCCAACACAAGTAAACTCATGTTCCTACAAATAAACAACATAATCCTTGAATCTAGTAGACCCAGTAGATGTGGGAACACGTTGAGATCGCCTCAATTGAGGCATAATAACATCAGGATTCTGAACATCAGGGTTCTGAACATCATAGTCAACATGCATATCAACATTAGCATCAACAATGGGATCAATGACTTCATCATGAGTGGTAATGACTGGTATAGATTCGGGCAAAGGAGCAATAGGTACAGGAATATTGACATACTCTTCTCTAAAGTTAACTACACATGGCTCCTGAGTTGCAACATGTTCTAAATCGCTTTCAAAATAGATAGCACGTTCAGATTCAACAACTCTAGTGGTATGAGTTGGACAATAAAATCTAGAACCCCTAGATCCAACATAATATCCTACAAAAAACCCACTAATCGTCTTAGGATCAAGCTTCTTTATTTCTGGATTGTAGACCTTGACTTCTGCCTTACAGCCCCAGACACGAAAATGCTTCAAAGTAGACCTTCTCCCTGTCATAAGTTCATATGGGATCCTTGGAACTGACTTACTTGGCACATGATTTAAAATATAAGCTGCTGTCCTTAAGGCCTCTCCCCATAGAAAATCAGGAAGACTTGAATGACTAAGCATACATCTAACCATCTCCATGAGAGTGCGATTTCGCCTTTCAGCAACACCATTTTGCTGCGGAGTGCCAGGCATAGTATACTGTGCCTCAATACCACAATCCTGTAAAAACCTTGTAAAAGGACCAGGATTCCTGCCAGTTTCATCATACCTTCCATAGAATTCGCCACCTCTATCAGATCTAACACTCTTAACCTGTGTGCCAAATTTCAACTCAACGGCAGCTTTAAAAGTCTTAAAGCATCTAAAGAGTCTGATTTTTCACGCAACAAATCAATCCAGCCAAACCTTGAAAAATCATCAATAAAAGTAATGAAATATCTATATCCTCCCAAAGCAATGAGAGTAATTGGCCCACAGATATCTGTATAAATCAACTGCAGTATCCCATCACTTCTAACAACTCTATTCTTTCTAACTCCAGCAGCAAGCTTCCCTTTCACACAATCAACACAAGTGTCAAAATCTGAGAAGTCCACACCATGAAGAATATTCTCCTTGATCAATCTCTCCATCCGTTCTCGAGATATATGTCCCAATCTCTTATGCCACAACCTAGAAGAGTTCTCAATAACTTTTCCACGTTTTTGCCCAACAACATTATTAACATTGGTATGACGTGTTTCAATAGAAGGAGGATCAAGATTCAACATATACATGTCATTCAACTTGACACCATAACCAACAATAATAGATTCATAATATAAAATAACTTTATTAGATCCAAAATGGAAAGAGTAACCACAATCATCCAAAACAGAAACTGAAATTAAATTCCTTCTCATAGAAGGTACACAAACAGTGTCTTGCAAAACCAACTCATGTCCACCACTTAATTTTAAAGCAACTACTCCTATGTGCTCTACTTTGACATTCATTCCATTTCCAACTGCAACAGACACCTCCCCTTCATTTGGTCTTCTCCTGGTTTTGAGCTCCTGCACAGATTTTGTAATATGAATTGTCGTACCAGAGTCTAACCACCAAGTATGAGAAGGTACATCTACAAGATTAGATTCAAAGCACACTAGAGCACGATGAATACCTTGCTTTTGGTTTTGCTTTTGCTTCATCTCTAACCACTTCTTAAACTTAAAACAGTCAGATTGTTTGTGCCCAAATACATCACAAAACTTGCAAATGCCATTAAATCTCTTTTTAATACCACATGATTCACCATCTTCATGAACTGAGGAAGGTCCTGATTTATCACTCCACTTCTTCTTTAATTGAGGCTTGTTACTCTTCCCCTTAAAATATTTCTTCTTTTGCTCATGACTCTTATGAGAAACCAACTGAACAACTTGTCCCTTACCCTTTCTCATATTTTGCTCCTCCTGACTAAGAATAGCTACAAGCTCATCAATGGACCACTCCTCCTTTTGTACAGTATAGGAAGTTTTAAGAACATCAAATTCAGAAGGAAGAGAGTCTAATACTTGCCAGACCAAAAAATCACTTCCCAATTCCACTTTCATGGATTTTAACTTGTTGTACCAATTGGTGAGCTTCATAGCATGCTCGCGCACACCTGATACACCATCATATCTGGTTTTTGTCAGCAATGAAAGATAGGAGGCTTTTTCTGTCTTGTCAAATTTCTTAAATTTCTTACCCACAGACACAAGAAACTCTTTAGCACTGTGTGTTTCAGGAATATTATCTTTGATGGTCTTGTCCATAGTGAACTTCATAGTCATCAGACACACTTTATTAGAATGAGCCCACTTATCATGTTTGGTTATAACAGCAGCGGAAGACTCAGGTGTGGGAACTTCAGGCTCATTCTCAGTAAGAGCAGCATCAACGTTAGAAATAGCAAGGAACAACTTAACAGAGTCAACCCAGTCCTCATAATTAGTTCCATTCAACTTTGGTAAAGAGTTCATACTCATAGGCAAAGCTGGAATTTGTACATTAATGGGAGATTTGTTATCAAGCATATCCAACAAAAGAAATAGAGCTTATGACCACAATAAAATTATCTCATGCAAAAGCAATCCCGCCGAAGGGTCCCGAATTACAATGCATAAAATAACTCTCATATCACAGAAAATAATTATATTCTTAAATCTAATATCAAGAGGATATTGAAAACTTTAAAATATAATTATCAATCATTAGGAACTATATCAATAAGGACAAACCGATAGGGTAGGTGCATTATCAAAATAATTCCTAACGCCACATTAATAGTAATAATTTTTCAATAATAGTATTTTATCATAATCTGTCTTGCGAAGGCGAGCTCACTACTATGAAAAATACCCAAAATAGTACCAAATGGTCTAAAATTGGCATACCTCTAAAATATGTCATAAAATTTCATAATAGCAATATGACATATCATTATAATCAAGATATATGCAAGAAAAAGAATAACTTAAATCATAATTTGGAGAGCACCAAAGCAATTCATGGCAATTCATGTAATAGAAAATGAATAATACTTCATTTTGATCTCCAGAAAATTCAAAAAAAACTTCGGCAATTTACCAAAAGGCGCACCCAAAAATGGGTATTTACCAAAAGGCGTCCCATGGTTTCAATGTTACCAAAGGGCGCACATATTTTAGTAAACTTCCTCTTATACCCCTACTGTCAATCAAGTACTGCATGCAATTCTCTTTCCCTTTCTCTTTCTCTTTGTCAGTAACGAATTTCGAGATGGACGTACGTACCTTTCTCAAAAAGATGTTCCTTTATATTTTGATAATAATATTATGGAACCTTTCTCAAAACAAAAAAATATTAAAATTAATTAAAATATTTTTATTAAATAAAAACTAAAAGAACATTTCAGCCGCCCACGTTGGGCCTGAAATGATTCCATTTCAGGCCCAACGTGGGCCTGAAATGTTTCCATTTCAGGCCCAACGTGCCCAATATTAAGGGTCTTTTCTCGATTCTTTGTTATTACATTTTAACACCTCGGAGAAGTCCAAATAAATAATGGATAGCAAATTTGAACTCCTTGTAACCTCAGAAATCCACAGGAACTGAAATTTTTACAATCGGAGCTCTCTAGGTCAATCAGTGGCCTTTTGGAGTCATTGGGGCCTGAAATGGAAAGATTTCAGGCCCACGTTGGGCCTGAAATGTTTCCATTTCAGGCCCACGTTGGGCCTGAAATGTTTCCATTTCAGGCCCCAATGACTCCAAAAGGCCACTGATTGACCTAGAGAGCTCCGATTGTAAAAATTTCAGTTCCTGTGGATTTCTGAGGTTACAAGGAGTTCAAATTTGCTATCCATTGTTTATTTGGACTTCTCCGAGGTATTAAAATGTAATAATGAAGAACCGAGAAAACATCACGTTGGGCCTGAAATGGGCACGTTGGGCCTGAAATGGAACCATTTCAGGCCCACATTGGGCCTGAAATGGAACCATTTCAGGCCCACATTGGGCCTGAAATGGAATCATTTCAGGCCCAACGTGGGCCTGAAATGGTTCCATTTCAGTCCCAATGACCCTAAAAGGCCTAATGTGTCAAAATTCACTATTTGACCTAGAGAGCTCCGATTGTAAAAATTTCAGTTCCTGTGGATTTCTGAGGTTACAAGGAGTTCAAATTTGCTATCCATTATTCATTTGGACTTCTACGAGGTATTAAAATGTAATAATGAAGAACCGAGAAGAAATCACACATTAGGCCTTTTAGGGTCATTGGGCCTGAAATGGTTGGACACCTATTGCATTGGTGATATCTAATATATAGATGTTTGGACACCTAAATATCATCTCCTACCTCTGACCTCTCTATTCATATGAAATTTTCAGAAATCCAGATATGGGAGGTCCATCAGAGAGTTTTGACCAAAACTCACTGATATTTCTAAACTACTCCTATTTGATTGGTGATATCTAATATATAGATGGTTGGACACCTAAAACATCATCTCCTACCTCTAACCTCTCTATTCATATGGAATTTTCAGAAATCCAGATATGGGAGGTCCATCAGTGGGTTTTGGTCAAAACTCACTGATATTTCTAAACTACTCCTATTTCATTGATGATATCTAATATATAGATGTTTGGACACCTAAAACATCATCTCCTACCTCTAACCTCTCTATTCATATGGAATTTTCAGAAATCCAGATATGGGAGGTCCATCAGTGGGTTTTGGTCAAAACTCACTGATATTTCTAAACTACTCCTATTTGATTGGTGATATCTAATATATAGATGTTTGGACACCTAAAACATCATCTCCTACCTCTAACCTCTCTATTCATATGAAATTTTCAGAAATCCAGATATGGGAGGTCCATCAGTGGGTTTTGGTCAAAACTCAGTGGGTTTTCAGAAATATCAGTGGGTTTTAGTCAAAACTCACTGATGGATCTCCCATATCTGGATTTCTGAAAATTACATATGAATAGAGAGGTTAGAGGTAGGAGATGATGTTTTAGGTGTCCAAACATCTATATATTAGATATCACCAATCAAATAGGAGTAGTTTAGAAATATCAGTGAGTTTTGACCAAAACCCACTGATGGACCTCTCATATCTGGATTTCTGAAAATTCCATATGAATAGAGAGGTTAGAGGTAGGAGATGATGTTTTAGGTGTCCAACCATCTATATATTAGATATCACCAATCAAATAGGAGTAGTTTAGAAATATCAGTGGGTTTTGGTCAAAACTCACTGATGGATCTCCCATATCTGGATTTCTGAAAATTCCATATGAATAGAGAGGTTAGAAGTAGGAGATGATGTTTTAGGTGTCCAAACATCTATATATTAGATATCACCAATCAAATAGGAGTAGTTTAGAAATATCAGTGAGTTTTGACCAAAACCCACTGATGGACCTCCCATATCTGGATTTCTGAAAATTCCATATGAATAGAGAGGTTAGAGGTAGGAGATGATGTTTTAGGTGTCCAAACATCTATATATTAGATATCATCAATGAAATAGGTGTAGTTTAGAAATATCAGTGAGTTTTGACCAAAACCCACTGATGGACCTCCCATATCTGGATTTCTGAAAATTCCATATGAATAGAGAGGTTAGAGGTAGGAGATGATGTTTTAGGTGTCCAACCATCTATATATTAGATATCACCAATCAAATATGAGTAGTTTAGAAATATCAGTGAGTTTTGACCAAAACCCACTGATGGACCTCCCATATCTGGATTTCTGAAAATTCCATATGAATAGAGAGGTTAGAGGTAGGAGATGATGTTTTAGGTGTCTAACCATCTATATATTAGATATCACCAATCAAATAGGAGTAGTTTAGAAATATCAGTGAGTTTTGACCAAAACCCACTGATGGACCTCCCATATCTGGATTTCTGAAAATTCCATATGAATAGAGAGGTTAGAGGTAGGAGATGATGTTTTAGGTGTCCAACCATCTATATATTAGATATCACCAATCAAATAGGAGTAGTTTAGAAATATCAGTGAGTTTTGGTCAAAACTCTCTGATGGACCTCCCATATCTGGATTTCTGAAAATTTCATATGAATAGAGAGGTCAGAGGTAGGAGATGATATTTTAGGTGTCCAAACATCTATATATTAGATATCACCAATGCAATAGGTGTCCAACCATTTCAGGCCCAATGACCCTAAAAGGCCTAATGTGTGATTTCTTCTCGGTTCTTCATTATTACATTTTAATACCTCGTAGAAGTCCAAATGAATAATGGATAGCAAATTTGAACTCCTTGTAACCTCAGAAATCCACAGGAACTAAAATTTTTACAATCGGAGCTCTCTAGGTCAAATAGTGAATTTTGACACATTAGGCCTTTTAGGGTCATTGGGACTGAAATGGAACCATTTCAGGCCCACGTTAGGCCTGAAATGATTCCATTTCAGGCCCAACGTGGGACTGAAATGGTTCCATTTCAGGCCCAACGTGGGCCTGAAATGGTTCCATTTCAGGCCCAATGTGGGCCTGAAATGTTTCCATTTCAGGCCCAACGTGCCCATTTCAGGCCCAACGTGATGTTTTCTCGGTTCTTCATTATTACATTTTAATACCTCGGAGAAGTCCAAATAAACAATGGATAGCAAATTTGAACTCCTTGTAACCTCAGAAATCCACAGGAACTGAAATTTTTACAATCGGAGCTCTCTAGGTCAATCAGTGGCCTTTCGGAGTCATTGGGGCCTGAAATGGAAAGATTTCAGGCCCACATTGGGCCTGAAATGAACATTTCAGGCCCAACGTGGGCCTGAAATCTTTCCATTTCAGGTCCCAATGACTCCGAAAGGCCACTGATTGACCTAGAGAGCTCCGATTGTAAAAATTTCAGTTCCTGTGGATTTCTGAGGTTACAAGGAGTTCAAATTTGCTATCCATTATTTATTTGGACTTCTCCGAGGTGTTAAAATGTAATAACAAAGAATCGAGAAAAGACCCTTAATATTGGGCACGTTGGGCCTGAAATGGAAACATTTCAGGCCCACGTTGGGCCTGAAATGGAATCATTTCAGGCCCAACGTGGGCGGCTGAAATGTTCTTTTAGTTTTTATTTAATAAAAATATTTTAATTAATTTTAATATTTTTTTGTTTTGAGAAAGGTTCCATAATATTATTATCAAAATATAAAGGAACATCTTTTTGAGAAAGGTACTTACGTCCATCTCGAAATTCGTTACTGACAAAGAGAAAGAGAAAGGGAAAGAGAATTGCATGCAGTACTTGATTGACAGTAGGGGTATACGAGGAAGTTTACTAAAATATGTGCGCCCTTTGGTAACATTGAAAGCATGGGACGCCTTTTGGTAAATACCTATTTTTGAGTGCGCCTTTTGGTAAATTGTCGAAAAAACTTTAAAAGGAAGTATAGCCACGTACAGAACTTAAAACCTTAAGTTTTTTTTAATTAAAAACTTAAATCCAAATGAATAAGTCTTTGGATCATCAGCCACGTACAGAAAATATATTTTTTTTCCGGTCAATTGTCATCCAAAACATTACTCGATCAATATTCCAAAAAAAAACAAAATTCCATGAGAAAAAAGAATTAATTGCTCGGTCAGTTACGATTCAAGTTCGTCCTTCATTTCATATTCGCTCTTTAACCAGAAAAGAATTCGGACTAAATCTTTAACACCTAATTTAAACAGTAAATTCATTGTCGTATCAGAATTAGATTGGCTCTGATACCATTTTGAAGACCTAATATTACAAATCGGAATCCAATGTTTTGACGATAGATCGAAATCCAATTCTAAATACGACAAATGATAGATAAATGCAATAGATATAATTAGGTGCTAGAATTACCTGGAGCGGAAGACACCATCGAATCCATGATTTCCTATGAGAGAAAACAAGTGGCAGAGAGTAACTCCTCCTATCACCCCGTCAATCACAAAAGGAAAAAAAACTATGTCGTCTCAATGGGGCAACGACCACTTTATATTAGGGTTAGGAGTAGGGGCCTCTGCATATTAGAAAAATTGGGCCAAGCTTGCCCATTATAGCTAAGCCCAATAAAATTAATCAAACAACACCATATCAACATAATTTGGCATCTAATTAATCTTGAATATAATTAAAATTATAAATAAATTATTTATGCTAGTCCACGATATAAAATATCCAATACTATCTAAAGTTTAAAGATTAAAATTTAGTGAAGTTAGTATGTTTATTCATTTCACGTATTAATCACAATATTCAATTAGTAATTCATAATTTATTTTTTTATGTTAATTTTAGAATGAATTGAGGGTGTTGGGATAGGAATTTTTTTCCACCTATAACAGTGTTAATGCAGGAGACGGAGTGTCAATCAGTCGATAATGAAACCAATTATATTGTGCAGAATGGTTGGCGTCAGAGGCAAGAGTCGAAGTTATTGCCATAAAATGGGAATTGGAGGAGATCGCCAGATCCTAGTCGGCCATTAGATGCACCTCCCCCTGGACACATTTCAGTACGCGCAGGTACGCCGATTGTGGACGTCACTTGACTCGTGGGAAATCAATCGCGTCCATTCAACTTACTTTCTCCACGTGACGCCGGGCCCCACAACGCTGAAAGCTCCAAGCGGCGAGAAACGCATCGCAACCCAAAGGAGTGGCCACGTCGCCGCTTCTGACTGCTTTGGGGACATGTGGGCCCACGTATGGGCTGGCACTACTACCCGTCCCCCTCTGATCCATATCCTCTCCGCCCACGTCACCAAACTGCCTGCCGGTGCGTGAACCACAACTCAATCGATCGGCGAAGGAATCCAAGCCGTAGCTTCTCGCCGCTTTCCTCACACGTGCTGTCCAGCGCGAAATGACTTTTGTACCCTTCTCCGACTACATTTATTTATTTAATTTAATAAAATATAATTTTAGATCCAGGTAATAAAATGAATAAATAAATTTGAAACATTTATAACGTGGTGGCGAAAAGTCTTCACACGTGTGTCGGGAGACAACAGCGACGCGGGAGCACGTGCTGAATAACTGCCCTCTCTGTTCTCTCCGTGGACAGCTGTCAACGTGTAACCGAAAAGTACGATTCCGAAATCTCGCCTCCTTCCCATCTGCTTCCCCCACCGGCCACCGCCATTTTAAAACGGACGGAGGAATCGGCGGTTCAATCAGAGAGACGATCCAGAAGAGCGACTGGGTCGGTTTAACAGCCTGTCCTGATGGGACGGCTGTTATAATCCTTAGCTGGTTTTGTCGCTTTCTCATTATATGACACAGGACTTATGAGATATATTTTTACAGGATATATAATTATTTTGCAGCGATATGCTCTCCAGCCTGGTTTATCTCTTCGAGGAAACAAAAAATAATTTTTTATTTTTTTAAAAAAATCGGATGTTTAAGTTCGTCGGCCACTGCGCCAACAGCTGTCCCCAGATTGGCACTCGTGTGTTCGGTATCGTACGACAATCGAGTACGTGAATGAGTACGGAGGTGACGACGGACGGCAGGGATCGGGTCTCCGTTTTGTAGGCCGGGGGCGGTGAGAATACGGCGGTGCACCGGACTTGGTTTAAAGAAGCAAAGGGAATCGGGATCCGTACGATAGCTGGGCAGGCCGTTACTGGTATTAATTAATTTATAGTCAAAAAGGGGCGGCAAAGAGGGTGACGGTTGCATCCATAACCGACGCGTGTCCACGTGCCAGCTGTATTCTAGTAGCAGCCTACGGAGGAAAGGTGGGTGCGCTCGACGCCCTGCGATCGGTCACCTCACCGGCTGTTGCCGTTTAACCCGCCCCCGTTTGTTTCATCCTCTATATAGAGACCATCGATGAAGGCACTAAGCCGCGGCGCGTAAGAGTTGAAACAAGAAGAGGCACTCGAAGTCATACCTTTCAGACGATCGATCGTTAGGGTTTGCTTGGGTCGGTGGAGGCTAATCGGCGTTGAGCTCGATGGCGGAGGCGGTGTATAGGAGCAAGGATATGGATCGGATCAAGGGGCCGTGGAGTCCGGAGGAGGACGAGGCGCTGCGGAAGCTTGTGCACCGCCACGGGCCGAGGAACTGGTCGTTGATCAGTAAGTCGATACCCGGGCGGTCGGGTAAGTCGTGCCGGCTCAGATGGTGCAACCAGCTGTCGCCGCAGGTGGAGCACCGCCCTTTCACGCCGGAGGAGGACGAGACCATCATCCGCGCCCACGGCCGCTTCGGCAACAAGTGGGCCACCATCGCCCGAATCCTCTCCGGCCGAACCGACAATGCCGTCAAGAACCACTGGAACTCCACCCTCAAGCGACGGTACTCGTCCTCAGCTACCGTGGATGCCGACGACAATATGGCGGAGAGGCCGCTGAAACGGACATGCAGCGACGGGTCGGGCGTTTCGTCCGGTGGAGCAGAGCGTAGCTTGAACCCCGGAAGTCCATCGGGGTCCGATCTGAGTGATTCCAGCCAAAACGTGCCGATAACTTCTCCGATCTCCACTGTTCCCCGGATCTACCGGCCTCTTCCGAGAACAGGCGGTGTATTTCTTCCTTCCTCTGCCGCCGCTGCCAACTGTCAACAGACCGAGCCGTGCACCACCGCCACGGCTACCTCCCCATCTCCTCCTCTTAAGAGCATGGAAGATCCGGCGACCTCTCTCACTCTTTCCCTCCCCGGTTCAGACATAAAAGACGCTTTCCAATCCCACCACTGCCGGACCTCGGACGGCGGGAACAACAACAAGAAGGAAAATAGTCTGACTCTTCTTTCCAAGGAGATTTCAGCTGAGGCGCAGCCAGCGACTCCGGCTATGAGGTCCATGGACGATGAGAAGATCTGGGAGGAGGAACGGCGGCGTCGGGCGTTGTCATTCCCGTTCGGACAGGAGTTCCTTGCGGTGATGCAGGAGATGATACGGCACGAGGTGAGGAGTTACATGTCGGACTTGGAACGGAGCGGGTCGATCGGCGGCCAGTCGCCGTTGCAGGCGGAGAGCGTTTGCGGTGCTCTGTTTAGGCGGATCGGCGCATCGAGGATGCAGTAAAGTCAAAAGACATATTTCGTGGGGGAAAATAAAAAAGAGAAAGAGAAAAAGTTCTCCTTTGTAAATTTTCCTCCTTTATTTTGCAATGTAAGAAATAATCCAGAAACAATGGATGGGCTGCTAGTTAGATGATTTCGCAATTTGACTAATTTACCAAGAAATTTATTTAACTTTCTCTACTATATATTATTCACCCCTTGGGAAATGCCTCATTTTCCCCCCTAAATCGTCAAATAGGCCTCTTTGATTTTTTTTTAAATAAAAGGGTGTTTCCCATAATTTCAAATTACATATTCAATATTGTTTTTATTATTATTGTATATTATTATTTATTATTATTATTCTGGTTAGAAGACGTCTAAAATGTGCTTCCCATCACTTTGCATTTGTTTGCGGTATCAATATTGTTGGGCCTCATTGATCTAAACTGAATCATAAATTTTAAAAGTGAAAATAATAAAACAAATCAAATGAAATCATAATTTTTATTCCTGAAGATGAACAAAGCTATAAAATAAATAAAGAAATGCAAAAGAAATATAATAGACACCAATCTGTTTCTAAATTAATTATTAACAAATTAAAAAATATATAAAATAAATCAAAAAAAAATAATAAGCTAAAAAAGGGTGAAAATAAATTATCAGTGTTTCGGAAGCGAACGATGTGGATGATAAGTCACCGTGATTTAGCCTTGAGTGATGACAAGGAGATGCTCGTCCCTACGAGATTAATACAAGCGTTAAAAGGATACACCGGAGGGAGTTCTGGCGTAGTCCTCTCTGACGCTCAAGTCAAAAATTACTACAAGATAGGAGAGGAGCAAGGAGAATAGGCTATTTAGAGTTCAAACGATTTGACCCCTTTACCTAGGTGTTCTAAGCACCTTATATAATCACTGTCTCCTTCCTTCGAGCACTCCCACGTTACTATAACCGCCTCTCCTGTCTCTATGCTGCCTGGATCGTGGTCACCTGCCAACTGTCGCCCACTGAGAGATATTGGTAATGCCCACTGCGCATATTAAATCCATCATTGTTATCATGCGTTGCGAGTCATAATTACCTGTCAGTTTTCCTATTCAGGAAGGAGGCGCTTGAAACTGTCATCACATATATTAAGTGTATTATTATCGTCGTTAATGATAAACTTCCCCCTATCTGTCATCTCTCTCCCGAGTTGATCTCTGGCTCCCGAGTTGATCTCGGGGACTCTCAGCCCGAGCTAGTCAAGGGCACTTCTCTCCCGAGTTGGTCTCGGGGACTCTTCAACCGAGTTGATCTCAGGCTTCGCACTCCCGAGTTGGTCTCGGAGGCTCTCAGCCTGAGCTGGTCTCGGGGACTCTCAGCCTGAGTTGGTCTTAGACTTTATTCTCCCGAGTTAGTCTCGGGAATCTTCTCCCCCGTTGGGGCCCCGCCATGCAGCCTCCTTGAGCCACGTGTCCACCTCTGGCTAACATCCCAATCACAAGCTCCCATCGTTAAGTCTAATCGAAGGAAGTTTATCTGACTAATTCGACTTGTGGTGTGTTGGGAAAGAAGTATAGATAAAAAATGTAGTTAGCATTACTCAACCTTAACTATTTCATAGGTCCTAGGAATCTAAATATTCACGGTAGGACTCGAAGTAATTATTTGAATTAGCCCCAAAAGTTTCACGAGTTCCGATGCGTCATGATCGATGGCTATCAATCACTCATTAAAAGCGCATGAGACATATTAATGACAGGAGACCCTGTTGGCAAATAGGCTGGCGACACATGGCGTGCCCCCTTGAAGCGTCCTTTCCTCAATGAACCAGTCAAGGCATACCAACCGGTGGCTACAATGAGCCGCACGCTTTGAGATCCATGGCTCTTCCTCACCCACGTGTCTTGCATCCACCCCTCTCGTGTTATTGTTGCCTCCCTGTAAAAAGGGTCACGGGAAACAATCATTCTTTTTCTTGCACCACCGACTATCGGAACTTATTATTTCCTCCTTCCTTTCAGTGTAAGCTCTCATCCTTTCTTCTTCCTCCTTGATTATCCATACTTCCTCCTTAGAATCATAGATAAGAGTGGAAAGGTAGCAAGAAAGAAAGAAAAGAGTGGAAAGGGGGGGGGAGTCTAAGGGAAACTGAAGGAGCAGGCCTATTAGCCAGAATGGTATGAGGTCATTTCATCGAAGGTTAAACCCAGAGTCTTACAAGTTGCCTGTGAAACCTACGGCATCCCGGCAGATTTCAAAGTTCAGGCACCCAGGCTTGATCAATCTCCCGTAGAATCACCTCTAGGGTTTTACACCTTCTTCTTGGGTCAAGTAGAATACGATCTTCGCTTTTCGATCCCCTCTTTTTTTCATGTCTATATCCAAATATTTTGATATTCTTCTCCAGCAGGGCAGCAGATGCCTCTGAATGTTTTCGCTCAGATGAGTGAGGCGTTCATTTTATTCAAGTTGTTTAGGATACCCTTAACCCCACATTTCTTCCATTACTTTTTCCTTCCGAGCCTCGCATCTAGGGGCTTTTGACTTCACAACCCGAGCTAGCCATAGATTCATAAGTCGCCTTCCTTCTTTGTACAAGGGATGGAAGAAAAGATTCTTTTTTGTCAGACTCTCCGAACATCCACTACAAGAAATATGACTTTCCGCAGCGCACATTTATGCTATCCGCAGTGCACATTGTATGCTGCGAAATTCAAAGCTGTTGAAAGTCATAAGTTATCCGCAACGCGCATCCGAGCGCTGCGGAAGGGCTTTTCCGCAGCGCGCATCCTCGTGCTGCGGAAGGGCTTTTCCGCGCATTGCGGAAAAGGCCTTCCGCAGCGTGCGGATCACGTCTTCCGCAGCGCGCGGATGCGCGCTGCGGAAGGTCTTCTAAACCTCCGCACCTCTTCTGCAGCGCGCGGATGTGCGCTGCGGAAGAAGTGCAAAAGATTCAAAACACAAATATCACATATACAAATATTAAAGCTCTAATATTTATAATCCAACATACAAATATTGTATACAAAATTATAATAACACATTCACAATTATAATTCAACACACCATACACCAAATTAGAAAATCATCATCATCACATTTAATCAAAACAATCATTCATTTAGTCACATAAAACAATCCAAACTAGCCACAGAAATTCATCTTTACTACAAAAAAGTAAATGCCAAATCATTAGCAACTGTATCAGTCAGACAAAATAATAAACTTTGATGCCCAAGCTATCGTGCTTCCTAATGCATCCTCGAGAAAAAACATCTCATCGTTTGGCTGAATTAGCTCCATTTTCTCCACAAAAATTTTATCAATCCAAACTTTCCAACAAGATCCACCAAGAGGAACGTGATGTGCTTTTGCTTTTGGATCCGTAGATGCAATTCAACCTTCTGCAACGGCTTCATCAACAGACCAATGAAACAGCTTACATTTAGCATTAACACTGATATCTCCATCACTTACATTCTTTAGTTTTGACTGTATAACAATAAAAAATAGTTAATGATCAAACAAATTTTTAAAATAAAGCATGTTATGATTGATAGGAGAAAGTAAAATATTGTATCAAAATAGTTACCTGAGCTGCAACATTGCTATCGCCACCAATAAAATTTCCAATACCGTTACCAATTTCACCACTAGCAACCTAATTTTACAAGTAAATTAATTATTGTTAGTATAATACAAAAGAAATATAGTCTGTAAAACAGTATACAAATGACAGTTGATAATAGCTCAGAGATTAAAACAAATGCAGATGGAAAATTTTAATGATAAGTTTGATAATAGCTACTTCTTTCCCCTGTGCAGACCTACAACCAACTGCAATCTCGCAAGCAACCACCTCCATCTAGGACTCAGTTTAGAATCTCTACACATAGGAATTCTCAGCCACCACTCTTTATCCCCATGTTGCTTTTTCAACATGATCAAGCCCCAATAGATCTGCCACTTTCTAGAGGAATGCTCCCTATAGGCAGTATTCACTCTCGATCGATTACAACGACACTAGGAATGGAAGCTCTGGAGAGTGCAGACTTACGAAAATAGCCACATTACTAACCTGTTCTTTTTTCCTTTTGTAACTTTAGAGTTTGAAAGAAAGCCTTCATTTCTTGCATTTCTTGCTGAAGATTATGCACTACCCTTTGAAGATGCTTAATAGTTGCATTTTTTTCAACAGAAGCTACAATTTTTGATGGTTTAACTCCAAAGCTCATTCCACGCACTCTACCTCGAGATTCCTTGCCAAATACAACGCTAATTGCATCATCGGCAATGTTAGTTGTGTTTAAAGATTCGGGCGGACATTCTTCTATTTCTTTCTGCAAATAGCAAAATACAGATTTTGTAAAATAGAAAATTTTGATTATTAGTGCTAGCATAGGTATGAAAACTTGTAGATATAATAGCAGTTGATAGTCTTATTGTTAGTGATATGAGAGAAGTGTCCTAAGGCAATCGCCTTATGATGTAGACATTTATATTAATAAATGATAATTCACTATTTGAGTATACATGTTTGTGTATTTGATAGGATCTTAAACTCATCTACTGAATGTCCGTCATACAATTCACAGCATAAGAGAATTTGTGATGGGATCACAACTAGTGATTATCTCTAAATGTGCAAATGTGAAGTGTTGGAAATATCCCTAGTCGATGAATTGATAAATACGGACATTATCAATTCTGTTGAGACTAGCATGGGTTATTCTCTATTCAGCTGATTCTCACTGGCTGGTGACATTGGGATGTCCGGAGATAAACATGGATGCTAGTTAAGGGAACTAGTTCATTGGAGTGACTAGCTGTAAAACTTCATATGGTAATCTATATAGATTTGTCAATGAAGTTCTTACTGCAGCTTAAGTGCGATGTTCCTTTGACTTGCGGTGTTCAAGTCATCTTGGTCATGGAGACTTATACTTTGACATCTTAAGTAAGCATCTCTTAGGAGGTGTGGACCCAGGATGATCGGGTATAAGCCGAAGTGCCCGAAGATGTTTGAACAGCCTACAAAGGATTCACCACTCCTTGCGAGGAGATGTATACCCAGGCCTATCGTCGGATTGTTACTCAAAGCCTCTGGCCAGAGCATATCATGTTAAGAGTGCGAGTCTCTTAAATACATGAGAGTAATTAGAATTCCAAAGGACGAGGAAGACACTACTTGGGCTAGGTGTGACGTAGTCAGCCTAGTGGGGACTGACACCATTGACCGTGTCCTGAACCAAGTGGGTATAAGGTGGTGAAGGGAATGGGGCACGATTCATCAGAGCTGCTAAAGGGTTTCAGAATAATTTCTTCTGAGGTCAAATCGTTGATCTTTCGATTAATTGGGGATCATGATGTACTACTAGGTGCCACTCATGATCGTTCTATAATTAGTTAATTATAGACGGCCAACATAAATCGAAAGCCTATTTAGTCACACGCACTACGAGTAATCCGAGGGATTTAAAATGAGTTGAAAATTAGATTTTCCGATCAAGAGAAATAAGTCGAATCTGAGTTAGTCAGAGGCGCAATGGAAGCTAAAAATGGCTAAGTCTTTTGAAGGCTTTTTGGGCGAATTAAATGAGTTTAATTCGCGGCGGTTCGGGTTGGTTTGGCCGGCCAAAGAGGGTGCCAAAACCCCCTTTGGTGGCCGGCCACAATAAGAGGAGAAAACCAATTAATTTTGGTTTAATTAATAAAATAAATCTAGTGCATATTTTATAAATTATGGATAAATAAATTTATATAAAGAAATTTATATAAATAAAATTTATAGAAATTTATTCTTTTATGGAAGATTAAAATAATCCATGAATTGGTTTATTTTAATTTTATAAAATCAATTATGAATTGATTTTTTCATAATAAGAAAGTTTATAAATTTCTTATAAAAATTTATTCCATAATTTAAAGAGAAGAAGAATTAGTTTTATTATAAATTAGTTTATAATAAAGACTCGGTTTAAACGGAATAATAAGAAAATTTATAAGATAAATTTCTTATAACTAATTCCGTTAATTCGGTTTAGAGGGAGACTTAGCAAAGGAGTTGCTACTATATAAAGGAACCAAAGGCTAGCCCTTATTCCAAAATCAAGAGATTAATTATTCTCTCCCTCTCTCTCTTAATCTCTCTTCTCCTCTCCCTCTCCCTCTCTTGCCTAGGGCCGGCGCCCACCCTAGAGGTTTAGGGCCGGCGCACCAAACAACTTCCCCCTTGAAGTTGCCGTGAGGTTTCAAGAAGAAGGAGAACCCGAACAAGAAGAAGAAGAAGCGGATAGCGACTCCTCTCTTCTCGGAATTCGATTCCGTTACTTCGTTGGTTAGTTTCCTATATTTTCTCTTGTTCATCTAGTTGTGCCTTCCGAGGATCTAGTAGTTCTCGTCGGCACAAAACTCGTGACTTTGTGAAGTCATCCTGAAGAGAACTCGGCGTGGACGCGAATAGAGGCGGAGCTTCCAAGGGACGCTACGGTTGGATCTCATCCCTTTTCTTCGAGTTACGCGAGGTATAAAAGTAAATTAGTTTACTTTTCTGCAAAATTTTATTGTATGATTATGTCAACACACCATAGGGTTGCATGCTAGATACGAAGTTAAAATAATTTAGGAAATTATTTTATGCAAACTCTTCCGCTGCACGTAAAAATTTTAAATTTTACGAACTCGTATCCTTGTCAACATGCACCCGGTCCCAACACTTATTACTATTTTATCTCCAATAGCTTGACTAATAGGTTGCCCATTTTTCTTCTTGTAACCTTCAATCTAAACTTGTGGCCTTGTAATTGTTGTACCGGCAGGAGCTGCTTTTTTCCTTAAGTATTTGACATATATAAATATATAAAAAATTGTTAGGAACAAATAATAATATATATAAGAAGATCTGTAGAAATTTTGGAATTCTAATTTTTTATAAATAATAACACTTATCATAATGCTAACCAATCAGGCATAACCCCTCCGGCTCATCGTGTGAATGTGATTTTGATTTACTCTCATTGCTCTAAATTTTGCACTCTTTTCCTGAGAATAAAAATATATCTAACATATTCATATATAATTGATTATATATTTCAATCCACAAAATATATCCAATGCGATAATCCTATGAGTATTTATAATACAACCAAATCTATTACAAGTAAATTCACTTAATTAATACTTATTTGAAATTTAGGTGATAATGTTTTCTTTACAAACAATTCCTACTGTTGTTGATCCATAAATTCAGGCTTCAAAATATTAAGATTTCGTGAAGCTACTTGACCAGTATTAGCTTCTCATACAAGTATTTGCAGTTTGGACTTTCTATCACGCCACAACTTAGACAATTTTTGAAAGATTATTTTCTTGTCACACTCCTAAACATTATAATTCACCTGTACATGAAGAAGTACAAAATTACATCTACTTTTTGTTATAATTAAATTTAATAAATTCAGTAACTAAAGACATTACCTGAAGACAACTCCACATCCTATTCTTCACATCTTCATTTACATCGTTCCACCCATCTAATGTATATGACACAAATTCTTTTATCATGCTCCCAAGAAAAGAAGCATATTTTATAAAATTAACCCCGAATGGTTGTCTGAACTCATTACGCTCCAGCTCTTTGGGCATTAATAGTCCACTAGCTAATTTCAATTTTGATGGACCTCGTGCCTTTTTCTTATCAATTTTGTCTTGATCAATTGACTCTTTATCATGCAAATCCTTTGATGAATTAGGTGAAGTATTAGAGCCCACTCCTGATAGCCTATTCACTATATTAGCCTACAAAATAGCATAAAAAAATGGAATATATAACTATACTTTACTACAGTAAACAAAGATTTAAAAAATACAATATCACCTGAATTTCATCTACAGATGACTTGCTCCGTTTTCCCCCATTTTTCCATCTTTTATAACCTGCTCATAAATAATATCCATAATGAAAACTCTTGGAAAACATTGATGTAGGAACAGACTGCTAAGGAAACCATAATGAAAAACTCTTGAAAATGCATTAGCAAATGTGAATTCTCTTCCAGTTTAAACAATGCAAAACTGGCCTTATGCAAGAACAGAATCAACACAAAATCTCCAAAATATTTTAGAACAAAAAGCAAAGTACTACTTTTTCATTTACGATAAGGCAAACACAAAGAAGAAGCACACAATGCTTTTGCAATAAAAACATCTAATGACACTTACAAAGTGCAGTCATGGATCAATCACATCAATTCCATCACACTCATTCCTTGCATATGGTTCTTTCTCAGTAATATTAATATCAAGCCTAGATACATCAAGAGGTGTTGTTGATATATAAGCTTCCTCTTCAATTAAGTTCATGTCATGAATACCTCGAGGCGGCGCTTTTAGCAACACATACCAATTTGATTCATCATTATCCCTAGAATAGAATACTTGCTTTGCTTGTGATGCTAAAATGAAAGGATCACTTTCAAAAGTTCTTAGCCCTTGGTGTAAGTTGACTAGTGTAAAACCATCTTCCATTTTAATACCAGTTCCAATATTAGCCCAATCACATCTAAACACAGGCACTTTGAAAGAATAGTAGTCAAGTAAAATAATATCTCGTATAACTCCGTAATATGTGAGCCTTCCTCTTGCATGTGAATAATCATGAGCACTAGATTGACAAATAGTATCAGCTTCAATTGAAACGTCACTATCTTGTGTTGACCTTCCAACATCAATTGTGTGGAACCGATGCTCATTTATAATATAACCAGTGTAAGATATAACATGCTTTCTTGGACTATGTGCTAGCCATTGAATTCGGCCTGAGGAGTTATTAAGATCATGTTTTGATAACCACTCCGTAAATGTTTCCATATGTCGCTTTTGTAATAATGTTTCATTAGATATGAAACGACGATCTGCTTGTTTAAGCTCCTCAATGTGCATCCTATTTAAAATCATCAAAGGTGAATATTATAATATACGGAATTATGTAATAGACCATGAATACCTAATAGGGGTTGCAATCAAATATACTCATTGTAAATAAGGTTCAACTTCTGCAGTATTGAATAATACATATCGATGTGTAGCTTGCAATACCGAGTCTTCTAAAATCCTTTTTTTCCTTTAGAAATTGGACGACCTTCCACTAAGTCATTCTCCAAATCCTCATTCCGATCAGAACGGACACCAATACTAGAAGCTTTTTGAAAATATGCACTACAAAATCGCATTCTTTCTTCTGCGAGATAACACTCAGCTATGCAACCCTCTGGCCTTGCTAGGTTCTTCACATACCCTTTTAGTGTTTTTATAAATCTAAATTACAAAACAAAATCACAATCAACAATTGTTGGTAACAAAATATAATTTGTTGTATAATATTTATTACCTTTCAAATGGATACATCCAGCGGAAGTGGACTGGTCCACACAAGCGAGCCTCTCTTGCTAAATGAATTGTCAAATGAACCGAAATTGTAAAGAAAGCGGGTGGAAAATACCTTTTTAACATGCATAGAGTTTCAGCAATATTTTCCTCGAGTTGTTCTAAACGGTTCCTGTCTAACACTCTTTGACATAATTCATTGTAAAATGCACAAAGCAGAAATAGAGCATTGCGTGGCCCTTTGGGTAAAAGACTTCTCAATGCAACTGAAAGCAATTGTTGCATAAGTACTGTAAGGATCGAATACGCCTTGCTAGAAGGGGGGTGAATAGCAAATCTCGGCTTTCTTGTACCTACGTTGTTAGTTGCGCAGCGGAAATACAAACAAAATAATACTAACAATAAGAAAGCAATGCTAACAGAGATTATTTACTTGGTATCCACCTCGGCCGGGTGACTAATCCAAGAATCCGTCGGTGGATCACTCCCCGGATAACCTCCGGCTAGCCCTCGTCGCTCCTTGTGGGTGGAGAAACCTCACCACAACACCAAATGAAGACTTGAGCACAAAGACTACTATCTTGCCTTTAACCAAGACAAGATTCGTCAAGAAACTCAGCCACCACGAAGTCCTCTTTAAATAGGACTCGGGGCTGATTTCTCGCTACCAGTCGACTGCTCCCAGGGCAGTCGACTGGTGCCAGCCAAATTCGACCGTTGCACCCCAACGTTCGAATTCTCAGCCAGCTCACCAGCCACCTACCAGTCGACTGCTCCCAGGGCAGTCGACTGGTCCAGGCCTGAGACCATTCTGTGAGTTTCACCAGTCGACTGCCCTACTCACACACCTAAGGTTTCCCTTCCCGAGTACACTTCTCTCAGCACTCGACCCTAGGACTTTCCCGAGTACAATCACACAGCACTCGTACCCTCACGACTCGACTGACTCCTCCTCCGCATCCTCGACTGTTGCCTTCGCGCCCTCTTCATCTTCGGCTCCCGTCCCTCGGATGCACGCAAGCCTCCAGCTTGCCTCCATGCCATCCTTCACGCATGCCTCGAAGTTCGCGCCCATCAGCTCATCGTCCCTGCTCACCAAGGTCCCTCGGATGTGCACGCAAGCCTCCAGCTTGGCTCCATGCCATCCTTCACCGTACCGAGGCCGTCCAATCAAGTCTATATGTGTAACCTGTACAACATGCACACTCAACATACACATATAAGAACACAAGGGAAAACCTAACTTAAACCCTTTGCCCAAACATCAAAACCTATGGTCACTCCGGACCATCTTAGGGCCGATTGCTCCAACAAGTACATGACAATCATGAGATTTCAATTAAATAAGCTTACGTTGTTCCAAAGAAACACAATTACCAATATTTGAGCTATAACCATCTGGTAACTTGATTTTTTTCAACCTAGAGCAAAATATATCCATTTCTTTTTTAGACAATGTGTAAGATGCAGCAGGCAAGTGATACATGTTTTCTCCTTTTTTTTGAGGATATAATTCTTCTCTAATTTTTAAGTCCATCAAATCTTTGCAGGCATTAACACCATCTTTGGTTTTTTTCTTCACGTTTAACAATGTGCCTATGATATTCTCACAAATATTCTTTTCAACATGCATCACATCTAAATTATGACATAACAAAAGCCCCTGCAAGTAACCATCAATACATTTTATAGTATTAGTTCAATATTATAACAAATTCATTAAAAGCTAAGGAATATAATCAATTAACTTACACTCCAGTATGACAAATTGAAAAAGATGGACTTTTTCTTCCACATTTGAACTGGTTGTTGTACCTTTTTTGAATTCTCCTGCTTCTTCCTCTTTTTCTTTGTAGTGTTGCTAGTCTCACCCTTTTGTTTTTTACCCCAATCATTTTCAATGTCTTTCACTGTATTAAAAATTTCTAATCCAGTCAAAGGTCTAGGTTTCCCTTTTCTCTCTTTTTTCCCATTAAACCACTTCTTTTTCTCTCGAAATGGATGATCAGGAGCAAGGAATCTCCTGTGGGCCAAGTATGCAAACTTTTTGCTGTATTTTAGCCATATAGAACATATGTCTTTACCACATATCGGGCAACCAAATTTACCTTTTGTAACACATCCAGCAAGATTTTCATAAGCTGGAAAATCATTAATAGTCCACATCAAAATAGCCTTTAGATTGAACATTGACTTACTAAAAGCATCATAAGCCTCCACACCAGTGTCCCACAACTCCTTCAATTCCTCCACAAGGGGTTCCAAGTATATATCTATATTATTTCCTGGTTGCTTTGGCCCTGGAATCAATAATGTCAGCATAAGATTTTCCTTCGCCATGCACATCAATGGAGGAAGGTTGTAATTAACCAAAATAACCAGCCAACAACTATATCTGGAACTAAGGTCACCAAAAGGATTGAAGCCATCTGTTGCAAGACCAAGCCGCAGATTTCTAGGATCCGATGCAAAAGTTGGCCACTTATGATTTATTGTATCCCAAGCTACTGAATCAACTGGATAACGCATCATATAATCTTGACTTTTATGGTTGGAGTACCAAATCAAGTCTTTAGCCTTTTCTTCTATTTTAAACATCCTTTTCAATCTAGGTATCATAGGAAAATACCGAAGCACCTTTTCTGGAACTCCTTTATGAACTTTAGTAGTGATTTTGTCAACCTTCCATCTTGAGGAACCACACTTTGGGCATGAGTCCAAATCTTTAAGCTCTTTTCTAAATAGACAACAATCGTTTGGGCAAGCATGAATCTTCTCGTATCCTAAATCAAATGGTTTCAACAATTTTCTCATTGAGTAAACATTTTCTGGAAGTGTATTTTTTTCTGGAAGCATGTCACATAAGATCTTAAGCAGCTCATTGAAACTAGTGTCAGTGTGACCATTAGTAGACTTATAATTGTATAATATGACAACTGCTGATAACTTTGTGTAAGTTGTACAACCAGGGAAAAGAGGAGTTTCTGCATCTTCTAATAAATCAACAAACTCATAGTCTTTTGTTTCAAACATAATATGTCCAGCCTCTTCTTCCGCTACAAATACATCTCTATATAAGTGATATGCCTCTCTACTTTCACCCTCCTCTTCTTGAACTCTTCTTGAACTACCTTCACTTTGAAATTGTGATGTATAAGTTTCACCATGGAAGACCCAAATAATGTAAGAAGGATCTATCCCCTTAATAATTAAGTGTTCGTACACTTGGTCAAATTTCATATACTTCTTATTTTGACAACGATTGCAAGGACATAAGATTGTTTCACGAGTTTTGGCATAGTCCCTAGCTTGTGCAAGAAATTTTTAAATCCCTTCTTCGTATTCCGGTACAAGCCTTGAAGGCAAATGCATCCATTCCTTATCCATTTCGTAAATGACTACAACCCTAAAATGAAAGTTAAAATCCATTGCTAAAATACATAAAATTGACAGCGTATTATCTCCTATTTATTTAAGGAGTGTAGATGCATAAATAACTAGAAAGGGAATGCAGAAATAAAGAGTCTGTCCATAACAAAAATCACAATTAACAACTAAGTTACAATATGAGAAGAAAAACTAAAAGAACAAGGTTGATATGCACTAATTTCATTAACTACTAATTTACAAAAACTTATCAGTTTTAATGCAGTAAGAAGTTTTAATACAGTAAGAAGTTCTAATTTACAAAAACTAATTAAGTCTGTCAATTATTTTTACATCCAATCAATACAAACATAATGTTCTACTTAAAGACCAGTTCCTTACTTCCTTCCAACTGAAGGTAAAAAATCATTCCAGCTTCATTCAGTTGGAGATTGCCCATTTCTCATTATTGCTAAGTCAAGAAATGGGGTAAATGTTTGAGATTTGCATGTAATGAAAATTACATATAAAACATTGACCAAAAACTCATCTAGAATCACTAAGAGAACTAAACAAGCAGATTTTGTTATCATTTGGTCAATAATCAATATTAACCTTAACCTTGGCATTTACTAATAACATCCAAACCACACAAATAAAATATAAATATTAAACAAAATTAATTTTATTAGATAAATTCAGTACTGAATCAGATTGAAATTTAAATAACAAAATTAAACCCTAAATCATATTGTTGTAATTTCATAATACAACTGCAAGCATATTACGATAGAATATGTCCATAAACATGTTCCATTGATTCTTACTGACAAGAAATCTTTCTTGATAATATGAAGAATGTAAATAAAAATTTCAAGTGATTTATCTCAATGCTGAAATTAAGTAAATCAGCACTAACAAGGATGCCCAAGGGCTTATAATACTTGTACTTACAGGATCACAAGGCAGATTTCTGGAACTAATGCAGTGCTTGTTATTACATATAGCATAACAGTCATAACACCCAAAGATAACGGACATATAACCTCAACAAAATCAATCAACACTCCACGAACAGGATCACAAGGCATATATTGTCGACTTTTTTGCTTTGGAAGAGATGCAAATAACAATGTTATTGGTGTACATGTAATAAATTTTTACTAAAATTCTAGAAGACACAAGATAATAATTTTCTACTAAAAAATTTCAGAAAATACAAAATGAAACTGAAAATGTTAAGCTGAACGTGCATTACTTCTTTGAAAAGGACTATCCAGCGAAATTACTTGAAGAAATTTTGGGTAACTTTTGAAATTACATGAAGAAATTACTTGGATAACTTTTGAAATTTTGGGATTACTAAGAAGAAATTACATGAAGACCAACCTCGGATGCCCGATCACGGACGAGCAGAACCGGGAGAGCAACGAACAGCGGGAGCGAGCACCGAGTGAGCGTCGGTGAGCGCGAGGAGAGGAGCGAGCGTCGGTGAGCGGTGCGGTGAGCGAGCACCGAGCAGGAATGGAGCGTCGGTGAGCGCGAGCGCCGAGCGAGCGAATGCCGAGCGCGAGCTAGCGCGAGTAGAGGAGCGCAGAGCGCGAGGAGAGGAAAGTCGCACGTGCGCGAGGAGAGGAATGCCGAGCGAGCGAGGGCGAGGAGAAGAGCGCCGAGCGAGGAATGGCGAGCGCGAGCGCGAGGACTGTGCCGAGACAGCGAGTTTGCGCGGAAAAAACCTAGCTGCCGAAACTTCTGCCGAGAGCCCGAGCGCCTAATTTGCGCGGACAGGGAAATATTTTGCCTAATCTTTTAACAGTGCGCACATAACTGCGCTGTTAAAAATAATTTTTTAATTTATAAATAATTTTTGAACAGCGTATTATTTTTGCACGCTGCGAAAAATAGTATTCGCAGCGCACAATTATTTGTGCGCTGTTAATTGTAAAATATGAAATATTATCCGCAACGCACTTAATTAGGCGCGCCGTAAAAACTATTATTAATAGCACACTATAATTGTGCGCCGTTAATAATGTGCTGCGGAAAGTCATATTTGTTGTAGTGATCCTTTCTCCCCAACTCGTTGGTTGGAAGACTTGTCTCCCATCCCGAAACTAGGTGACTTCCAGCATGATCAGGGGTACTAGCGAGCCAGAGGCGTCTTGACCAAAATGGAGTTCCATGGCTTGGACATGGTCCGCTGTGAAGGGCTTTTTTACAGAACTAGGATTAGCCCATGCTACCAGCCTTGATCGCGACCTCAGTAAGTCTTTTGTTTTTATTAACGCTTGTTAATTATAGTAACTGATATTCTTTTGTCTTTTTTTACAAAAGCCACCATGCTTGCCGATCGATGAGCAAACTGCTTAAATGGGAGCTAATCGATGAGAAAGCACTGACTCTTCCCCAAGTGGATGGAGACTCGCCCTCTGAGTCCTCTAGAGACTCCGAGAGAACTCAAAGTCAGGAGCCTTTCATCGTGGAGTTGCCCTACTCGAGAGACTAGCCCTTCCTCCATACCTGCCATCATATAGGATACCAATGCTCAATTAGCGTTGGTTCCTCCTTCAGAGGTTGAGCTGGCTCGAGAAGTTAGTCCCCTGCCTTCTCGGCAAAAACTTCTTCTCCTTCCGACCGAGGAGGAGGAGGAGATCCAACCACTAATCGCCGTTCAGAAACTAAGCCCAGCTCCTGCCCCTCGAAAGAGAAAGCTTCGCTTAGGCCGAGCCCCCAACGCCACTCTTGAAGACACCGAGGATATAGTTCCGCTTTCTAGGCGTTGGAAGGGAGCAACGTCACTTGCCGAGGAACCTGAGAAGGAGTCTGAGCCACCACTTGCACCATTGGGCACCCAGTCCCTCCTTCCTTCGTCGGAGACCCTCAGGCACAAGGGTAAGATAGTCTGATTTGCACAACCAGAGCCCACGAGCGGCCGCCTTAGCAAGAAGGTTCATGCTGCTGAGATGGCGGCTAGGATCGAGCCCTAGCGGTTGCAGATTAAGGAGCCATCTCGGGGAGTTCAAACCCCAGAAGAGATTTCCTCAAGTACAGATGACAGCTTTTCAGGACCATCAGTCATACTAGTCGAGGATACTTGCCGAGTAGATCTCCCCGCTGCGTCTGCTCTTCCGAACCACCTCAGGCATCCTCTCCCCTCGAAGTCGGGAGGCGATCAAAGAGCGCACCGAGGAGTATGTCACATCTGTTAGGGGGGTGGGATCAGCTAGAGTGGTAGCTCAGTTATAGGGGTCCCTCCTGAAGGTACGATCTTCGCCTATCCTTCCTTCTTACTTTTGTTTTGACATCTCATTGCTTTTCTCATTAGGGCACGTCTGAGTGCTTGATTCTCGGTCGCCGGTAAATCAAAGCATGGCAACAGTAAGTGGCTGAGCTCGAGGCCGAGGTCTGGCGGGTCAAACGAGAGGGTCAGATGCAGGCCGAGGTCACCAAAGACCTCCGTGCCAAACTTGAACATTCCACGGATAACTCCAAGGCTTTGGAGTCAAGTTTGAACAATGTCCGACATAGGGAACGCCTTATGACGAAGAGAAACAAATCTCTTTCAGCAGAGATGGCTCTGTTGGGGCTCGATCGTATGGCTAGAGGGGGTGAATAGTCGTTCACCCGCTTGATTCTCGGTTCTCTTCCCACACTTGTTAGCGAAAACGGAATACAAAATAAAACTAAAACTAACCAGAAATACAAACCGCTAACACACGTCGATTTGCATGGTTCGGAGATGACACTCCTACTCTACGACTGTCCGTAAGGTGGAAGATCCCATTCCGTTGATGGATGACTCCCCGAAAAGCCTCCGGCTAGCTCATGTAGCTCCTTGTGGGTGGAGAAACCTCACCATAAACTCGCAACAACTCCTGAGCACTTGTAGACTACTAATATGCTTTACCCAAGCATATTTCGTCAACTTTTGCCCAGCCAAACCGAGCTCTCTTAAATAGAGCTCGTTCCTGATCTAACCGTTACCAATCGACTGGTGCCAACATCAGTCAACTGTCAGCTGTTGAATTCGAACGTTACATCCCAACGTTCGAATTCAGCCGACACCAGTCGACTGCATAGAAGATTAGTTGACTGATCTTTCTGTGACCTCTACTAGTCAACTACTCCCAGCAGCAGTCGACTATCCAAATCCTAAACCTAAGATTTTAGCCCCGAGTACAATCTCTCTACACTCGTCCTCTCCCAACCAACCTAGACTTAGCCTTTTATCATCCGCCATCAGCCTTGTGTCCCTCGGATGCCCCCATCCTTCATAACTTGCCTACTGGAGCTTTCTTCGGCCTCGGTCCTTGTTTTCGGGTTTTCCTTTGCCAAGATCCCACTTGGACTTTCCTTGTTGTGCCTATATCCTGCACACTCACAACCCACCTAGACTTTCATTGTTGTGTCTGTATCCTACACACTCATAATGCATATCAAATATAATCATAAACCTAACTTAAATCTTTGCCCAAACATCAAAACCTAGGGCACCTAGATTACGCCAATAATCTCCCCCTTTTTGATGTTAGGCAATCCGTTTAAGTTAAGAAACCCATACAATGAACATGCATAAATCATGGAATCTAACCTTAGGCTCCCCCTTCACTTAAGCTCCCCCTTAAGCTCGGATTTCCTTGCAAAGGTACTTCTCCCCCTTTGGCAACAAATGAGCAACCATTGCTCCCCCTTCACCAAAGCTCCCCCTTGAGCTTTGATTTCTTACAAAGGTATGTTGGTTTCTCACTTAAACCCAACACTTCTTCCTCTTTTCCACACATCAAAAAGAGCTCCAATAATATCTTAATTATTAGATTTTTTACCCTCTAATGATTATAAACATTATGTATTAACCCCTTATAAGATTATACACAAGTTTATGTTGGAGTAATCTATAGTCCGGAGTAACTATGTGTTTTGATGTTTGGGCAAAGGGTTTAAGTTAGGTTCACCCTTGTATTTGATATGTGTATATGAGTGTACAGGTTTGCAGGATACACATAGGTTTAGCTAGACGTCTTCGGATCCGGTGAAAGATGACATGAGGTGACAAGTCATGAGCTTGTATGCATCCGAGGGACTGTGTACAAAGAAGGAACGATGAGCCGAAGAAAGTGTACTTCGAGGCATACGTGAAGGATGATATGAGGACAAGCTGTGGGCTCGTATGCATCCGAGGGACGAGTGCCAAAGTCGAAGAAGGCTTGAAGGTAACAGGTTGAGGCTGTTAGGTGAAGAATCAGCTGAGTCGTAAGGGTCCGAGTGCTGAGAGAATTGTACTCGGGAAGGAAAATCCTAGGTTTGGGTTTGGGAAGTCGACTGATGCTTGGATCAGTCGACTGGTAGTTGGCACAGAAAGATTACCTCCCTTACCCTTGTAACTCTCCCTTGATTTAAATAGCTCTCCCTTATAGTTGGCACAGTCGACTAAGTAAATTCCTCCATGTATGTTAGAAATAATGTTAATTATTTATCCATGCATAATTTTGGATTTAAATATCATGACAAGAGTAGGGTTAATAATTTAGATCAGAACCCTAGGAAAATCATGCATCATTATAAATCCAAAACTATTATATTTAAGGACCAAAGCATTAATCCCAAGAAAGGAAGACACATGCCTAGAATGGGTAGGTCTAGGAATGTCCAAAGTGGACATGTTAATTTTAGGTTTAGAAGCCTAGAAAGGGAAAATCAAGCTTTGAGAGCAAATCTTGAAAAATTAGAAAAAACCTTAGATAGATTTATTATTGAATTTAAGAGTTTAGGTATGGTGTTGGGTGGTTAAAAACCCAATAATGATAGATCAGGTCTAGGATACTGATCTAAGTTCTCCAATGCTATGGAGAAGTCATATACAAGGGTACCATTTGAGTATAGCAAAGGGAAGCCCAAGAATGACAAGAGAAAGTCATTTAAAGGAAAAAAGAAGAACTTAACTAAGGACAAAGTGTCCAAGGTTAAAAAGGTTAGATTTGTAGGCCAAAAGTCGCCAAAGGTACACTGGTATGATCTTGTAATTATAAATGAGTCATTAGGGAGCGGTCTTATAATCACTCCTAAATAATCGCTCCTATATAAGTGTTTTTTTTAGATGTAGTGCAACCCCTCACGAATCTGTGATTATACAGAGAAAAAGGTTGTGCTTACTTTAGGCTACTGAGAAAAGGAAAGAGATGTGATGGATCCAACATATGACTATGTCCTAATTTACGTCACAGTTTAGAGTATGAGGACGGTACTCCTGCAACTGAATCTCAATTCTCAGGTAATTGGCCCCCACGGGCTGGATCGGATGGTAAGGCGCCTGGCCGATTTCGTCGAGGTCACAGGTTCCAGGATAGCCAGTTGCGCACGGGGATAAAACCCTGGTCTGCTGGTATTAATTCCCTCGACCTCAGGCGCCTCACCACACCAGTGATAATCGTGGTTTACCTCCCTCTGGAAACCTATGGGATCGGGACCAGGGGACCGCTAAGGTGATGGTTCCACCTTTTTCGTCAATTCTCAAGTAATTGACCATAAGGCTCGATGCATTCATATCCGTTGTATGTGTTAGATCCTGATGCTGATTTCATAAATGCAATCATCACTCCAGATGGGCAAGGATGTCGTAACATTTTTATCTTGGGCTGCCGAGCCGGAGATGGAGGAGAGGAAACTGGTAACCTATAGTGATCTCGGCCTCTCTAATCCCCGTAGATAATCCTCTAGGCCTAAGATCCTACGGGTCTTCCCACTCCCGATAGTGGATTTTTACCTTCTCCAAATTCGAACCCTAGACCTCTAGGACAAGTACTAAAGTTCCTTGAATCGGTTGTGTCATTTTATACGGCAGTATAATTGTACTTTTGTATGCCGTAGAAACCTTTATTTTAGTTTGTTTGATTTTGACGTAAGTCATATCGGTACATAGCTTTTGTCGTTGTTTTCGTTTTCGTTTATTGCAGACGATTGTTCCAGCCTTATAGGCTGTGGTACAATCAGCTGGGGTAGTAGTACAGGATAGGGTTTCGAATTGTCCACCAGTCGAGGGAGTGATGGTCCGATCAATATCGGACGGGCAGCTCCTCGGAACGTGACATAACCTACTTTTTTTTTTCATTTGTATTACTTCATCATCGTCACATCGCCTCACCTATGTGGTTTGCCGCTAATCATAGCACCTTTTGCTTGTCAGATGGGATTTAAATGGATCATTGTTCTTTCACTTGCACTTCTCCAAGCCGCTTACTATTGGCGATTGAAATGGTCTGTTATCAAGTCGCGTAAATTGGTGGTAGACGCCGTCAATTGACATATTTCCATCCTCACATTTCGCAAGGAAATAGGAAAATAACTACCTTGGACACTGTACATTATCAGATCGATCTCAAATCTTATTTTTCCCTCTATCTGAAAGAAGAATATTTTACTTAATATTATCAAAAGGTCTTCAGGAGAGGTATGTTCAATTTCTCCTTGAGTCTACTTTGATGCTCCACTTAGCAGTAAGCAAGCCTGAACGTCGCCAGTATTTGGCCAAACATCGTTGTTAATTTTTTTTTCAGTAAAAGAAAAAAATGAATAAGCTTATGTTAGTTAACTAGCATAAACTATTTTTGACTTAGTAAATTTGATCTCTTATATTTTAATTGAGAAAGCGGACCTAGACCTATCAATGTTTCACTTTTGGGGGTTTCAGATGAAGTTTCAAATATATGAATCTGCTGTGGGTTATGGATGAGAGTCAACACGCTTCAAGATTATAAATTATTGTTTTTTCATAAACAAATTTCTAATATACCTGATAAATAGTCAACCCACCACCAAAAGCACAGTTGGGTCACAATTTATTGTTTAAGAATATGCCTTTGACTAAATGCCACCTCTACAATTAAAACCCTAATGCGAACTCAATCTAAAGACTGCAGTGATATAAGCCTTTCAAAAGAGGCGAAAGTGTGTCAATAGAGCTCGTGAATAGCTTCAATGCGTGGTGTGTGGTTGCTAGAATATGACATCGACGACAAACACTTTCAACTGATTCAACCCTGCTTTGTTTTTTTTTAATTTTGGGGGAAAAAGATTATTTTTGAAAACTCAAAGTCAACTGTTGAACCTACCAACACAAAACCCCAAGATCAAGTCAACCCATTTGCCTACCATTTAACCCTTTAAGCTTTTGATTAGCCCATTTGCCTATAAAACCACCACCACCTCCTCCACTTGGTCTTAACTTGTAACTTAGGCCTCCTACCTCACGGTTACTTCCTTAATCTTCTTTGTCGAGTAAAGTAATTATGAGTTCATGGTATAAAAGAAATATTTTTTATTTTTATTTTTCTTATGAGAACATAGACAAGCAATGGCCATGGCAATGACATTCCGTCCCTTTCTTCTTCCTCCGTCAAGAATCTCAAAAAGGACAACAGAAAGCGAAAGAGAGCCAAGAGGAAGAGGAAGGCAAGCATTGCGTGTGCATCGATCTCAAGCACCCATCTCCTCTTCTTCTGCTTCTGCTTCTTCTCGTCCTCTCTCTCACTCGACAGTGTGAATCGAGAGCGAATGCGGAGCGATGGCGCGGCGCGCCGAGCGGGAGAAGTTTCCGCCGTCGGAATCGCACCACTCGACGCCGGTTCACTGCCGGCGCAGCAGCTTCTCCTACCGACGACTCCCCGAGCAGCACCTCCGCCTCTCCGTCCTCAAATTAGACGGATCCTCCTTCGGTACGAACCTAACTCAACATCCAACTTTTTAGGGTTTTGGGCGCCATCGGGTTTCATGGCCGTGATGTTTCCAGATCTGGAAATCGCGAAGGCGGCGACCGTGATGGAGCTGAAAATGAAGATCGAGATCATCTTCGATAAGATCGCCGTGGAAGGGGGTTACAGCATTTCCTGGTACGATCAATTGCTCATTTTTGACGATTTGAATACGATTTCCAATCTCCTCCTGCCGCATCTCCTCCTGTTATTACTCCACCGAGATTGGAACTACATCATTATTCATTTTGTTCGACAATTCGAGTAAACTTTCTCTCTTTTCTACGATATCGAGCTCTGCCGAGATTGAAACTTCATACTCAGCAACTTGATAGATGAATTGAATGGCTTTGTCAGGCCTCATGTGTGGAATCGATTCTGCTTGTGCTACAATGAGTATAAATTAATCAACGATGGAGAACAACTGATAGGATTTGGAATCAAGGATGATGATCAGGTTTCTCTGTCCTACTCTTTTACTCTCGATTCTTTTATGCACTTCAAGTGAGATTCTTCGTCAGCGTGACTGCATTGGCCTCTAATTTTCGAGTTAACCGGCTGAAGTTGTTTGGTGATATATGTAAGCATATCGTGCTCTATGGATTAGGGTTATCTTAACCAAAAGAATCACTCTTGCCGTGCAGCTTCATTTTGCAAAACATGCTCCGCCTAACCAAAATCAACGCGAAAGGAAATCGGGAAGTCAAGTAACAGATATCACGGAGCATAGGAGGTAGGGATTTTGCTCTATTTTCTTATTCACCTCGAGTCACCTTGCAAATGCTTTATTTCCTTTTGATAGGTCGTCGGCATGGCAACATGGCGAGGAGAATGATGAAGATAGATATGAAGAGGCAAAAAATGATGCTCCTGGCCATTGTCACGAAGAAGAACAGCAAGGTAGTATTGTAGTTCAGAAGCAATTCAGCTTGGCGGATCGCATCCGTGAGTGGTATGGAGGGTGGGGGAGCCCTCGTAATGCAACTGTGAGACATCGCAAAAAGATTTCTTGGGCAATATGTTATTAGTAATGGCGTTTATTCGATAGATACAAAAGAGATGGAATTCAAAGTGATATTTGTGCGCTTGTGTCGATTTTCTTCGCCTCTTTCTCCTCTAACATACAGGTATTTGCTGTTCCTGTTCTAGCTATCGAGGGGATTCTTGATGGGATTGTCATGGAAATGTACTGCTAGATTGCAAGGGTGGTAATTTCAGATAATAATTTGACAGGTAAAAACCTAAACAAACTCCAATGATCAATTCAAAACATTCTTCAGAACACAGAGCAGAGCATTGAATCGTTTAGATCGTGAACGTTGTACCAGGAAATAAGTGGAGATGAATTATAGCGAATCAAGTAACTTTCAGTAAGGAATAGCACCATCAGGCAAATCCCAGTTGTCGTCGTCTGTCACCGTCTGAGGCGCAGAATCATCTTCTGCTGAGAATGGTGATGAAAATCTTGGCCCAAATCGTCTGAAACCAAATGGAATAGCTATTTACACACAAACACAAACATAGATAGAGAGAGAGAGAGAGGGTTAGGGATGAAGCAATTCACCTCCTGCGGTTCCTTCTTCCGGCCTCCCGTATCTTCCTCTTCTTCTCCTCCTGCTTATTCTCGAAGAACCTCCTCCGCTTGTACTCTTGGATGACACCCGACTTGGACACCTCCCTCCGGAACCGCCTCACCAGGGCTTCCTCCGACTCCGCCTCGTCCACCACGATCTGTGCGTGGTAGCCCGAGCTGAAGACGATTACCTCCGACTGACGGAGGCCGGGGTCGACGACGGCCGGCTCGGCACGGTCGAACAGTTCGGTGGCAGCCGCGACGGGGCGGAAAGAGGAGGAGGAGAGTGGGAAAGAGCGGAGAGAGGGAGGCGGAAATCGAGTAGAAGGAACGGGAAGGGTTTTGGAGACGGGGAAGCGGAGGAGATTGATGCCGGCCGCGGCCATTTTAGGGGAAAAGAGAGGATGAAGAAGGACAAGCTTATCCGTTTAAAAAGGAGCGGAGCTTGTAATTGTAGATGCAGAAGGCCAGAGGCTTTGTATCCACAAGTTAGTTATATACGTAATTCATTAACTTATTTTTATTTTATTTTTTATAATTTTCAATAATTTATATATAGGTTTTTGATTTATTAAATTACTATCTTAATTAAATTAGAAGATAATAATTTCAGCCGTTAAAACTCTGTAAAAGTAAAATAATTTTTACCAAACTCAATGAGTACACAATCTTTGGATGTTCAAAATCCATATTATTATGTAAGGGAATGCTCTCGATCATTAAATTGCAATAATATTAAGACTACCTAACATGCATCATATGTTATAACCCACCTCCACACTGATTATGATGCGATGATAAGAATAGGATAAACTCTTACTGAGAGTTCAAATTAGAATCGTAAACAAGCTGATTCAAGTTTTGAAATGATCAACTTGTTTGATATGATAATCAAGCCGAATATAAAATGAACTAAGTCATTAAAATGACTATTCTAGTTTAGCTTGATTTATTATTTAGTTTAAGCATGACTTGAGTTTGATTTATTTAGATATTAATTGAACTCTTAATTAAGATTATTTGATTTTTGAAATTTTTACTTATTTAATTAGTTATTGAGTTTGATAATTCAAACTTATCTATTCAATTTAAAAGTTTCTTTGTATATTTAGTATATTAATAAAAATTTATTAATGAATAAATTCATAAATATTATTCACGAATATTGTTTATGGATGTTATTCACAGATATTGTTCGCAAACGTTAACTAGTTAAACATATATGTGTTTAAACTTGTTTATTTAGTTTAATAAATTGTTTAAGTTTGTTTATTTAATTGACTTTGTATGTATTGAATGAACATAAACAAACTCGTACCAAATCAAATAACAAATTTGTTCATGAACGTTCAATTCATTTACAACCTAATTCAAATCTCACCCAAGACATTACACTTGAGAAGTTTGAAAATTTTATAATGTTGAATTGTCTGTCAATATCTATTTGCACTTCGTGAAAAATTTTCGTAGAATCAATCCAATCACCTTATATTGTACACGACTGCGCGTGCGCAGCATATCAACAACATTTTTTTATTATTAAGGTTAAAAAAATATACACCCTAAATACTAAATCCTAAACCATACTATAAACCCTAAGCCCAAAGTTTTTAAAAAATATTCCAAACCATACTATATCCTAAACCCTAAACCCAAAGCTTTAAAAAACTTTTTTAACCTAAATATTATACCATGAACCTAAAATTTTAATCCCAAAGATTAAAAAAATCAAAATCAAAACACAATTTTTTTAGCCTTAATAAAAAACGAAGTTGATATGCTGCACGCGTACACATAGTATATCAACAATGTGTGTATGTGTGTGTATATATATATATATAGTCTTGATGCCCTACTTACCTTATGGTGCTTATCTTGTGAGTACCATGTGTATTTTTAAAATTTCTTTAGCTTAAATACTATAACACAAACCCTAAACCTAAATTTTAAATTCTAAACTCTAAGCTCTAAAAAATAAAAAAATAATAAAATATAATTGGTACTCATAAGATGAGCACTATAAGATAAATAAGATAACATTATTGTAGAGTATACTCTACTTATCTTATGATGCACAAAATGAACTAAATTAAGTAAGTAGGATAAGATTCTCATAAAGGGTTATTATCCTACTTAACTCTTTTATATATATATATATATATATATATATATATATATATATATATAATATATATATATATATATATATATATATATATATATATATATATATATATATATAGTGAATGTATGATATCTTTGATGTAACACCAAGGACTCTTCTTTACCATGCACTCAATGCCTGTATCTAAATTAATCTCACTCTATATCCATGGAATAGACTCTAAATAGACCGTGTCTGTATATATATAACCCAATGCTTTCAATTTGAGATTTTTTCTTTTTTGTAAAATCTAAATTGAAATATGACCAAGAAAAACTAATCATCAAAGTACAAACATTATAATATATTATACTCGGAGATTTATCAATGCATGGCATACTATAGTATATGTTTTAACATTATATCAAAAGTCCATTGTGGGATCAGACAATGGTAGCACGTCATGGCTTGATCTCCCAAAAACAAGAGCATCAAGCGTCTCTCAGCTATGGGGCATGGTCTCATGGCAAACTAAAATAATTTATGGGAGCAGTTGACGATATCTGAAGTTTGGAAGTCAAAACATTCTCAAAATTTAGTATCACAGATCATGTCTTCAATGCTAAATCATCATCCAGTTGATCGGCCAACATGAAAGAGTCCGGTTAGTCTCATCCCGAATATCTGCAGCAGTTGCATCACCTGAACAAGGCAATTTAGGTTAGCAATAGGCCTGGTTGCTTTCAATAAAAACAAATGAGCAAAGAGAGCTCCTATTAATCATTGAATCCATCTAAGCTAATCAGATTTATCGAGCATCAACCAAGCAACTGTTGTCTCTCTCTTTTTTTAATGTTATGAAGATGAACTCTTCTAGTGCATTGTATACCTCTCAAGAACTAGAATAATCAGCATCGTCCGATTTGAACAATTATGCAAGGGCTGTGTGTAAATGTTCACTCGTAATATAACATATGTTGCAGCAAAAAGGATATGAAAAGTAGGAAAAAAGAGAGTCAAATACAGTATAGGAAGGCATGGGCATTCAATAAAAATGATCATAGTTAAGCGGGCGAAGTTGATAAAACAATATATAGCTATTGGACGGTGATGTGTATTTTGTAAAGTCATCTGGCCTATTGATTTTTCTAGTCGTTGAATCTCACTAGACGTTATATGATGATACTTAACATTGAGAATGCTTAACCTGTAGAAGTTTATACAATAAAAGCCCGAGCAGTATTTGTAAGACACATCCATGGTAAGGTTTTGCTTCAAGTTAACAATTTTATCAAAATCAAAATCCAGGACCAGATGTTTGTGTCTCAAGAACTGTAGTAGATTGAAAGGTCAAGATGTTTGGAAGTTAATATGGAAAAAGGCTTCATAGCAAAGCAGCACAAGAAATAGCCAGGTAACTTGCTTTGTCTGCATGGTGGAGATGGATAATTATGCTCACTCTTTTCAGTTGTGCTTCAGTTCAACAATGATGTTCGCCAAGCGGGAGTGTAGTTTAGACTCAGATTTGCCTAAAGAAGCTCTAGGAAAGGGGGCCGGCTCAACGAGGATAATCATTTACCAAAGAGAACTGCCCAATATGCAGCTTCACTTGATTTATCTGTTGAACTGATCAGTGTTTTCCTTTTTCTCTTTTTTCCTCCAAGAATCCATAGTAATGCCTCATGTCTTTGTAAGATACTAGAAGGTTAGGATTTATTGCTGCTGATTCCTGACCCCATATTTCAGCAGCCTTCTTCCTTGGCAACCAAATTATGGACTGCTAAGGGTGCTTTAATGGGACAAATTAAACTGAATTTCAGAAAAATTCAGTTGGATCAATACATACTGCTAAGTCTTGAATTAAAAAGATTTACATTTCAAAAACAATCAAGTGATGAGGAGCAAATTTGTAAAGGTAATACAGACGCGCAAAAATGGAGGCAAACCATACTGCTAAAGTGCTCACTGTATAGCCAAAATGGTGGAGATTTGTAAATTTGTTTTCCTCATCTAAGGATGATGCTGTAATCTGTAATAACATCCTTTGCCAAGTTCTTGAATTAAAAAGGTTTGTCTGAAAAAAAATAAAAAATTAAGGTTTAACATACTCTAGAGGATCAAAGTCAGTCTAAGTAGAAGAATATGCAACGCCATCTTAGATTATTAAATTATTTTCAATTTACAAGAAATTTGAGCATAGCAGGTAAAATGAATATGCTTTCAACCTTCAAGAGCTTCTAAGTCTTAACATTCAGTCTACATACCTAGGCTACACAGCAAGAGAGAAATAAACAAACTTTAAACGAAGTTTTAACCATCTCGTATCATGAAAAATGTCTTCAGGCAAGAGTTGCATGCAGTTTCCATCAAACTAGTCATTTTCAGTGAATGTGGTAAAGCATGCTTACTGCAATCAAGTGCAGTTCAATCTTCATAATTATCGATGCTTTCTTTCAAGCCATCCAATTGGTCAATGATGTATTCCAGTTTCTTAACACATATCTCGTTCGCTATTCTGGCGCTATAGTCACATTTCTCAAACGGACGATATTCACAAGCACTCTTGATTTCTTCACGCAGTGTAGTCTGAATTTCCTGTAACATGGGTAATCCAGACTATTAAATTATTGCAGAATGACAAAAATTGAATTTAAGGATTTCTACAACAGAAGACAAATTCCAAAAAGCTCCTCCATCAAACACCCAAGGCCGAAGACCCAAATTCTTCACAAGTCCAAAGACTAAAAAGAGCATGGATTACAACCTTTAGCCATGAAAATTTCACCCACGTTCATGGCTTCTTAAGCTAAATAGCCTCTCTCTTTGGCATTTGCACAAGCACCTCGTATACCTCATTGATTAAAGCAAGGACGACAGATCACCACAGGAATAGACTCCCAATAATTAAAATCAGAAAACATCTCCCGAATTCTTAAACAGTTCCCTAGGTCGAAGTCTATTCATAAATTGAAGTTTGCCTAACCCAACCACGATAATCGAAACCCATTTCCTGGCGACAGAAGGTAGCAACAAAGGGGAAATAGGAAACCTTGATGGACATCATGAACTCTCGACAGTGCCCGGCGAGGATCTCTGGTCGAGGCCCGGTCGAACTAGCGAGCTCGTCCATCACGGCGCCGGCGAGCTCCAGTACGCGCACTATACGCTGTTAATAAAAATTAAGAAAAAGGCACAAATAGCATCAAAAAAAAGGAGAGAGAAAAAGGTACCTTGTGAAAACAACAAGCAAAATATTATGCGAATATGGAGGAGAGACGGATGGAAGGAGGAAGGGGGGGTTCAAAAGATAACCTTCTCTACGTTGTGGAGGCGTTGCAGAGAAGTTGGCTGGGAATCCATCTCGGATGAGGCGGAAGCAGAGCGATAGTTTCGCCGGCCGCCGACGAGCAGCAGAACTGCAGGAGATAGATCTCGACGACGAAGGGAACTCGGATAAAAGTAATTAGAAGAAAATATAGGCAAATATAGGCAAAAGGAATTTTACAATAAAGGACCATGGATTTCCAAATTCACCCACAACAACTTCTCCTAATTTTTGGTTACCATGTCGAATAAATTTAGCATTATAATATCATTATTTAGGATATACGAATCAAATTGAATCATAAAAAAAATATCAAAAAATATATATGATATTCAAATTGGATTCGAAACTCAAAAATACAAATATGTGTTGTTAGAGGGGAGACTTATTAAAAACTCCCTAATCAGAAAATCATCTTTATGTCAGCTCCCTTGGTAAGGGAACAATAGTTTTGACTCCCTAAACTTTTTTTTTAACTCCCTAATACATAAATTTATCAATCTACCCTTATTAAATGTTATCCCTCTCTCCAATATCTTCTCCCTCATTTGTTCACGATGCATCCAAAGCAAAAACCCTAACCAGCCCGTTCCCACCATTTTCGTCTTCCTCATTTCCCTCTTCTCCATTTCTTCCCTACAGATTCTCCATCCTAAAGAAACCCAAACCAAGGAAATCGATGGCTCGACCATTTCTCTCTTCTCTATTTCTTCCCGTTACAATGTCCATCCTAAACAAACCCTAACCATTGAAATCCATCGCTCTACCTATCCACGCCGAGGAGGAGACTGAAGCAAGATCATACCCATCGAGATCCATCGATCGGGAGTAGCGAGATATCAACCGAGAGCAAACGACCGACGAGGAAAGTGAAGTAAGCGTCGCCGTCGAAGACAGAGTCGAAGACACACAATCACCTTAAAAAATAGTAAATTTTTTTAATTTTATAGTCTTTTTTAATCTATTAGTCGTATTTTGTTTGATTGAATTTTCACATATCTCATTATTTATATATTATTGGTTTTTGGTCGGATTTTTTGAGATGGAGGTGAAATCTTGAGATAGCGCGTGTAGGCTTGATCGCTTACGCTTGCTCATCCAACTCCAACTACTACAGGAAAGAATCCACCTCTATCTCAAAAATTCATTTTATGAATCGTATCTTCCTCTTTTGGAAGTTGGAATTCCTGAGAAATTATATTGTGTTTCACTCCCTGAAGATAATTTTCTAATATTTGAATATAAATAAAGGCCAATAATATTTGAATGAGTATATTATTCCTCATTTATGCTGTGTTATGAAATTAAATATAATTTGTCAAATTTATTTAAATTGATATCGTGTTATGATTGATTATGAAATTGTATAGACTTTTCCAATGCAATTTCTCAATCACTGATCAGGTGACAGATTTTGATCAGTTTCTTAGAGAAATGGAATCTGGATCTGGATCTTCAAATTTTTCATTTCTGGGTAGTTACAAGTATAAAGAAGACCTCTATATGATTTTAATTTTTAATGGCTTCAATCTAATGGAGCTGTTTGTTAATCTTGGAAGAAAATGTGAGGAGATTGTTCCACAAAATATGCTTTTGCAATATCTTGCACCACATCAAAATATATATGTGACATTGCATGAAGATGATGATGTCCGGATTATGACACATCTTTACACGTCTATGAGATTGACAATAATTAATATGAGAGCGGTGGAAAAAGATCACATGAGTGCCCACAGTCTCGAGAGGTAAAAAATTTCTACCTTAATTTTTTTCCGCATGTAGATATTAATGATGATAAAATTTATTTTTTTGATTTGCTTGATATGTCGTTGTAAAGTATAATTATTGATGATTGTTTAGTTATTTATCATGGAAATATATTGTGGGTGTGGTTTTTTCTTGTGAATCTTGAACATATGTAAAGTCATTGCATCCGTGGAGATTATGTAAAGTCATTGCATCCCAAGGTTAAGTCTTTAATTTTAGTTTAGGTTTGTTAATATATTACATAAAGTACTCTCCCAAAGGTTAAGTCTTTAATTTTGGTGTATGGATAGTAGGTTAATTATAATTATTTTATGCTTACAATGATATTATACTCATTGTTAAATTGATAAGGTTTGAAACTGAAGAAGAGACAGACTAATAATGATGGCTATCTTGAAGTGGGTTTGGTAAGAAATTCCATAGATGCTTGGAGTCATTGCATCCGTGGAGAGGGCCAGATATTCAAGGATGCTACAGAATTTCGAAAATGTGCTAAAAATTATGCAGTTGCTATGAGACGATCGTTTTTGTATAAAAAGAATGATAATAAGAAGGTTATTCTTGTCTGTAGCGAAAATAACTGTTCTTGGAGAATATATGCTTCAAAACATAAAGCTGACAAACTTTTTGGCATTAGAAAATGCAATCTAATACATACTTGTGGAGATGACAATCTTCGTAGTAGAGGACATCCTAAAGCTGATGCTGCCTGGGTTTCCAATGTTGTGATGGATAGATTGAGGGGAGAGCCCTCGTATCGACCATGCACAATGTTGAAAGATATTCATAGAGATTATGGGGTCGAGCTTAATTACAACAGAGTTTGGAAAGGGAAGGAATTGGCAATGCATGACATTCATGGTGCAGAGGAGGGGTCTTATGATAGATTATGATGGTATTGTAGTGCTATCAAAGAAACTAATCCTGGAAGTTTTGTCGAGTGTGAAATTGATCATTGTGGTAATAAATTTAAACGGTTATTCATCTGCTTCAATGCATGTGCAATTGGTTTTATCAATGGATGTAGACCCTTGGTTTTCTTAGATGACACTCACATAAAGAATAAATACAAAGGATGCATTTTGGTTGCTGTGGCAAAGGATGCTAATGATGATCTTTTCACATTAGCATATTCAGTTGTAGATGCTGAAAATGATAATAATTGGGGATGGTTCTGTTTCCAACTTAAAAGTGCCCTGCTTTCGCATTCCTATATTGGGTTCCATGAGTTCACCTTTTTTTCTGATAGACATCCTGGGATAATCAAGGCTATTCAGATAATATTCCCAGATAGTCATCATGTCTACTGTTTGAGGCATTTGGTAGACAATTTCGTGAAACAGGTTTGTCTAATGGCATATTTGTGTTAGGAAAACATTGCTTTTTGAATAATACTAGTTTATGTACTATTTTTTTGTTATTTGAATGTAGGTCATGCGAAGGTACCCACTTCATAACAAAAAATATTGGTCATCTTTTTCAAAAAAGCTGCATATGCCCTATCGACACAAGAATTTGAAGAATATGTTAACATGATAGTAGGGTCAATGCCACTTGCCAAAGACTTTATAGTATCTTCGTGTCCAGAAAGTTGGGCAAATGCATATTTTCTAGGAAATCGGTGGGGTGTCATGAATAATAACATAGCTGAGTCTTGGAATAATTGGGTTAAAGCAGCACGATTTCTTCCTATCGTGGCCATGGTCGATCACATACGGATTCAAATTATGGATATGATGCACAGACGACGTGAAGCAACAATGGAGATAGTTAAAAGATTGAGTCCATCAAAGGAGAATGCTCTTGCAAAAACATATGCTGAATCTCGTAGTTTGATAGTGCGCAAGGCATGTGGTTGGAGTTTTGAAGTTGTGGATGGGAATAAATCATTTGCTGTTGATTTGTCTGCTCGGACTTGTTCGTGCAAAGCATGGCAGATTAATAGGTTTCTATGCAAACATGCATGTTCAGCAATAGAGTCAAAGTCATTATCAGTATATGATTTCTGTGACAAGTACTTTAAAATAGAGTTGTATCGTGAAAGCTACAAAGGAATCCTAAATCCGATCCCTACATGTCACATGTCTGAGTACAATCTCGAGCAGCAATTTGTAATCAATGCTCCCATTGTTCGAAGCCAACCAGGCAGAAGAAGAACTCAAAGGATACCTTCGCAAGTCGAAAAACGTGTGACAAAGTGTGGTCGGTGTCATGGGCGAGGTCATAACCGACGCAGTTGCAAAGAAGCCATGAACTAACTCTACTTTTATTTTGTGAAAATAGTATGGAACTGTTTGATTTACAAGTAAAACATTGTATTCTGAAATTTCTTTTAATGAGCATGTACTCATATATTTGATCTCTAATACATTTTCCAATTTACAGGAAAAAGAGGATGATAGAACAAGTAAGAAGCAAGGATGTACCTAAGAGAAGGAGTACTCGAACCAGTGCAATTATTCAGGGCGTGCTCTTGGTGTAATGATCCTTTAATATTATGTTATGTTAGTGATGTTTATGTACCGGGAACTGTCTATGTAATGTGGGCTTGATACTAGTTGATGTTTAAGCTTGGTGTGATATCTGTATTTTATAGTTTTGGTAAATAACTCGTATTTGTTGTTGTTGTTGTGTTAGTTCAAGTGTGAACATGAATGCTAGTTCAGTTATGAAACTGAATGCTTTTGATTGTCAAATCTTCACTTGCTGTGTTCGAGCAGAGTGTGTTTCATAGAAGACAGTTCCTATAAATCTTGAGTATTTGTTGTTATTGTTGTGTGAGTTCAGTTATAAAACTGAATGTTTGTTCAGTTATGAAAATAAATGTTTGTTCAGTTATGAAATTCATTGTTATGATTTGTGTACTCTTTATGTGCATGACATATGTGGGATATACAAAGGAGATACTGTCAGAATTTCAGCCGAAATTGAGTACAGATCAGCAGAAATTGAGTACAGATTGATGAAAATAGAGTACAAGGTTAAGAAACCTATACCTCTCTCATGATCTTGATGCAAAGTCCATTGTAGTTGAGTCGAAGGTTAGAAAAACAAGATAGGATCATGATATATGCCCTACTATTTGACTATCCAAGAGTTGGCAAGGCCATGGGGATTTTGAGTACAAATTGATACAATTTCAGTACACATTGGCTGAAATCGAGTACAATTCAGCAGAAATTGAGTACAGATTGATGAAAATCGAGTACAAGGTTAGGAAACCTATACCTCTCTCATGATCTTGATGCAAAGTCCATTGTAGTTAGAGTCCAAGGTTAGGAAAATAAAATAGGATCATGATATATGCCCTATTATTTGACAATCCAAGAGTTGGCAAGACCATGGGGATTTTGAGTACAAATTGATACAATTTCAGTACACATTGGCTGAAATCGAGTACAATTCAGCAGAAATTGAGTACAGATTGATGAAAATCGAGTACAAGGTTAGGAAACCTATACCTCTCTCATGATCTTGATGCAAAGTCCATTGTAGTTAGAGTCCAAGGTTAGGAAAATAAGATAGGATCATGATATATGCCCTATTATTTGACTATCCAAGAGTTGGCAAGGCCATGGGGATTTTGAGTACAAATTGATACAATTTCAGTACACATTGGCTGAAATCGAGTACAAATCAGCACAAATTGAGTACAAATTGATGAAAATCGAGTACAAGGTTAGGAAACCTATACCTCTCTCATGATCTTGATGCAAAGTCCATTGTAGTTAGAGTCCAAGGTTAGGAAAACAAGATAGGATCATGATATATGCCCTATTATTTGACAATCCAAGAGTTGGCAAGGCCATGGGATTTTGAGTACAAATTGATACAATTTCAGTACACATTGGCTGAAATCGAGTACAATTCAGCAGAAATTGAGTACAGATTGATGAAAATCGAGTACAAGGTTAGGAAACCTATACCTCTCTCATGATCTTGATGCAAAGTCCATTGTAGTTAGAGTCCAAGGTTAGGAAAATAAAATAGGATCATGATATATGTCCTATTATTTGACAATCCAAGAGTTGGCAAGACCATGGGGATTTTGAGTACAAATTGATACAATTTCAGTACACATTGGCTGAAATCGAGTACAATTCAGCAGAAATTGAGTACAGATTGATGAAAATCGAGTACAAGGTTAGGAAACCTATACCTCTCTCATGATCTTGATGCAAAGTTCATTGTAGTTAGAGTCCAAGGTTAGGAAAATAAGATAGGATCATGATATATGCCCTATTATTTGACTATCCAAGAGTTGGCAAGGCCATGGGGATTTTGAGTACAAATTGATACAATTTCAGTACACATTGGCTGAAATCGAGTACAAATCAACCCAAATTGAGTACAAATTGATGAAAATCGAGTACAAGGTTAGGAAACCTATACCTCTCTCATGATCTTGATGCAAAGTTCATTGTAGTTAGAGTCCAAGGTTAGGAAAACCAAGATAGGATCATGAGAGAGATATCACTTACCTCTCTCATGATCTTGATGCAAAGTCCATTGTAGTGAAGGTTAGGAAAACAAGATAGGTATAAGTTGAGTCCAAAGTTTCCGTATCACTTAGCTCTATCATGATCTTGATGCAAAGTCCATTGTAGTTGAGTCGAAGGTTAGGAAAACAAGATAGGATCATGATATATGCCCTACTATTTGACTATCCAAGAGTTGGCAAGGCAATGGAGATTTTGAGTACAAATTGATACAATTTCAGTACACATTGGCTGAAATCGAGTACAATTCAGCAGAAATTGAGTACAGATTGATGAAAATCGAGTACAAGGTTAGGAAACCTATACCTCTCTCATGATCTTGATGCAAAGTCCATTGTAGTTAGAGTCCAAGGTTAGCAAACCAAGATAGAATCATGAGAGAGGTAAGTGATACGGAAACTTTGGACTCAACTTATACCTATCTTCTTTTCCTAACCTTCGGCTCAACTACAATGGACTTTGCATCAAGATCATGAGAGAGGTATAGGTTTCTAACCTTGTACTCGATTTTCATCAATTTGTACTCAATTTGGGTTGATTTGTACTCGATTTTAGCCAATGTGTACTAAAATTGTATCAATTTGTACTCAAAATCCCCATGGTCTTGCCAACTCTTGGATTGTCAAATAATAGGGCATATATCATGATCCTATCTTGTTTTCCTAACCTTCGACTCTAACTACAATGAACTTTACATCAAGATCATGAGAGAGGTATAGGTTTCCTAACCTTGTACTCGATTTTCATCAATCTGTACTCAATTTCTGCTGAATTGTACTCGATTTCAGCCAATGTGTACTGAAATTGTATCAATTTGTACTCAAAATCCCCATGGCCTTGCCAACTCTTGGATTATCAAATAATAGGGCATATATTATAATCCTATCTTGTTTTCCTAACCTTGGACTCTAACTACAATGGACTTTGCATCAAGATCATGAGAGAGGTAAGTGATACGGAAACCTTGGACTCAACTTATACCTATCTTGTTTTCGTAACCTTGGACTCAACTACAATGGACTTTGCATCAAGATCATGAGAGAGGTATAGATTTCCTAACCTTGTACTCGATTTTCATCAATTTGTACTCAATTTGGGCTGATTTGTACTCGATTTCAGCCAATGTGTACTGAAAGTGTATCAATTTGTACTCAAAATCCCCATGGCCTTGCCAACTCTTGGATAGTCAAATAGTAGGGCATATATCATGATCCTATCTTGTTTTCCTAACCTTCGACTCAACTACAATGGACTTTGCATCAAGATCATGAGAGAGGTAAGTGATACCTCTCTCATGATCCTATCTTGATTTTCCTAACCTTAGACTCTAACTACAATGGACTTTGCATCAAGATCATGAGAGAGGTATAAGTTTCCTAACCTTGTACTCGATTTTCATCAATTTGTACTCAATTTGGGCTGATTTGTACTCTATTTCAGCCAATGTGTACTGAAATTGTATCAATTTGTACTCAAAATTCCCATGGCCTTGCCAACTCTTGGATTGTCAAATAATAGGTCATATATCATGATTCTATCTTGTTTTCCTAATGTTCGGCTCAACTACAATGGACTTCACATCAAGATAATGAGAGAGGTATAGGTTTCCTAACCTTGTACTTGATTTTCAACAATTTGTACTCAATTTGGGCTGATTTGTACTCGATTTCAGCCAATGTGTACTGAAATTGTATGGTTTTGTACTCAAAATCCCCATGGCCTTACCAACTCTTGGATTGTCAAATAATAGGGCATATATCATGATCCTATCTTATTTTCTAACCTTGTACTCGATTTTCATCAATCTGTACTCAATTTCTGCTGATCTGTACTCAATTTCGGCTGAAATTCTGACAGCATCTCCTTTGTATATCCCACATATGTCATGCACATAAAGAGTACACAAATCATAACAATGAGTTTCATAACTGAACAAACATTTATTTTCATAACTGAACAAACATTCAGTTTTATAACTGAACTCACACAACAACAACAAATACTCTACCTGTAAAAACACCACAAGTTTTATAACCGAACACAGCAAGTGAAGAATATATATCAAAAAGCAAGTAAGAATACATACTCTACCTGAACACTTTGAATCTCAGATCATATCAAATGTAAGTGAAGAGCAATCAAAATCATCAACTAAGAAATGAAACAGAATGCCGAATGCATCAGAAAAAGAAATGCCCAATAAGATCACATTGACATCACTTAGCATATAATCATGCATAAATTTTTCCACAACAAATCATCCATAATCAGCAACAAAACATCCATAATCATCCATAATCACATATTTTCCATATTTCAATAACAAAACATCCACTTTCCATAACATTCAGCAACTCACAACCATAATTACATAGGCTAAAGGTAATGAAGATGAGAATATCTGCAGATACACCAACTTACAACAAATATACGTTTTCCACCAAAATTCAAAATCACATGGGATTAGTAAAGTCTACTTCTTCATAATTCCATTTTCATCTGACAGAATAATCGCTGCCATGTGTGCCCGATACGCATCCATCTTTACCTCTTTTTCATAATTCCATATTTATCATCATCAAGCGCTAGACACTCAATCCACAAACAAGTAAAAACACCACAATCGAGTGTCTCGCCTTGGTGACGACACTTTGTTTTCATTACTGTTATTTTCCCAATGTCAAAGCCTGAGAAATTTTTCATGTATCCAGCCAAAAATTCTGCCTGCAAATATTGATTCAGCTGTGAAATTTAAGTTTTAAGAGTTATTGAAATACAAATGATGAAACTTACATAAACTTTGGTTGTCCCGAAAGCAGCTGGATGAGGCTTGGAGTTCATGGTCTTGAATTTGCCTTCTCTTGTTGAATAGAATAACATATACCAATGTCATCCATAGTTCAAGGGAAAAATAATATATCAGCATCTTGTAAATAAATCTTCATTGAGATGTTTTAATTGATTCCTTGTCACTGAAGTAAGTTTTCCAACAAATTCTTCATACTCTCCCTTCCGCAGCAATCGATTACTCCTATGTCCTTCCAATTTATCAAGGACTTCTCTCTACATGTAGAAATAGAGTCATATTTCTCATTGTAAACAAAAATTAAAGAATTCAATTGTAAGGTCAAAGAACACCACAAACCTGAACACCCATGTCTATGCCAAAAATTTCAAACCCTTTCTTGACACTTTGCTTTCTCATTATTCTCATGTAACAATCAATAATTTTGGATCCAACTGGATTACGAAATAAGAATTCACAGAATTGGAGGCCATCAAGTACCACATTATCTTCCTCCCACACAACCACACTGCAAATTTGAAAATTTATATAATATTTCACTATAAAGGACTAATATTCTAGAAAAGGAAACATGTACAAGATTAACATACTCTAACTTATCTCGAGAAAGATATTCTGTTACCATCTCTCGCTCTTCATCTGTTGCTTCTTCATATCCGCAAAAATTTTTCGTTTCTCTATATTTATTCATCACATCCGCAACAGCATCCCTTCCAATTGTAGCAACATCTATAGGTGTCTCTCCCTATGTAGATAGATTTAAGAACATAAGAATAAAATAGAAACATGGTTAACAACAAATAAATAAAATTAACTCTATTTTACCGTTTCCAGCACTATTGGGTCTACAACTGATGCTAACACCTCTTTGCCCGCCTTCCTCCTACGTTTAGGTGTTGTACTCGGCGGCGTAACATATATTTCAGCCTTTTTTTCTTCATTCTGTCTGCCCTTGTCCTAACCGTCATTGCAATAGAGAACACAAATTGCTCTACTAATGCAATATTCTTTTCAACCGGCACTTCAACAAACCCAGCAATTTCACCTTCAATGGAGTCTTTAACTTCATCTCTTTTGTTGTCTTCTGACCCACTGATATCATCAGTCTGTGGTTGTGGCTCACCACCAAACTCTTTTGCCATTGGTTCAGTATTGGCCCAACTTGTACCAGCAATCAATCCACCACATTTAACACATTCCGAGCCCTGAAAAAATTACAAGATTCTTATAGCAAATAAATATTTTCTCAACTTTATTTAACAAAATACTTATTTATTGATAATATTACCGAAAAATTTGCTCGCCTTTGATGAAACAATATATCTTCATCCGAAAATGGTACAATGGACAACACCTTTTCACAATTAAAATTAAAAGGTCACTACAATTCATCATATTTGAGTATATCTACTATAAAATATGAACTTACTTTACTATAGTCAATGGAATTCAATAACCTCTCCGCTAAATCAGGTTTGGTAGGTATCTTACTTTCCCCCCAACGGAATAACCTGGGAAAAGTATGTAGCGAACGTACAACTCCAAGAGAAGGTATTCTTTCATATAATCATGCCTAAATAAATAAATTTATTAGTATAACAGAACAAAACATAATAAAAGCATACTAAAAAAACTCACCATCAATCCAACAGTTGAACCATCTAAATACTTCTTTCTTCTAACATCACCCTTTCCAATATATTTGAAAATTTGATTGCTCAAAAATCTATAAGCCGCATCTCCCCACGAATAATCAAAGAAGGTGGTCAGGTCATCAATGTATGGCATAATGAATCGAGGTGTTGAGTAGTTGGTCACAGGAAAAATGATACAATTAAACACTAAACAAATAAACATCCTAACAAAATCATCCACATCTGAGTTACTCTCTGATCCAGCTAAAGAGGATAGTCTATCATAGATTGCACTTCTGGTCACGTTGCCAACTTTCCCAGAGAAATACTGAGCAACAAATTTAGACTCTAAATTCACATCTAAATCAACTGGTTGCCCTGCATAACGTAAGCCAAGAACAATGGAAAACTCTGGTGATGTAAAGGGAACAACAATATTTTCACCAAACACAAATGAATGAGATTGGAACTGAAATCTTTTTAAAATTATATCAACTCTGGAGCTGCTGATCGCCAATTTGGGCATCTTAAGCCATATACCAAATGGAGTGTTTTGAATACTCTCCTTTTGCTTTTCAGTCATTTTCGGTCCCACTTCATCCATCACAGCTCTAAAAAAAGTAGGTGAACACCGAAACTGAGCTTTTTTTCCCACTGTTAACCTCTTTAGCATCTTTGTTAATCTTTGCTTCTTTCTTAGTCTTCACCATCTTTGATTCTGTTCAACCCTTACTCAAAATATCCAACACAATTTTAGTATTTAGACCATAAAGTAAACTGAAAATTAATCAAGTAAACATTTGCCTACTTACAAACAATAAACATTCAATTTAATAATAATAGAAAAAATTTAATATCATCATTAAACATGAACAATTGCCTATTTATCTATAGAAATGGCAATTGCTGACAATTGCCTATTTACCTCCCTCTCACCACTTATCTATAATCAAGGAATTCTTAAATTTTTAAAGAATGATGCAAATAGTATTGATAAATTGAAATCTCATAGGAATAGTAACAATATACTCATAATAGGGCGAAGTTGTACTTAATCAATCACTAATCTTTGTTTAAACGAATAAGGAAATAAGAAAGATGATAATTAGAGAGTTCCGACTAATAGATAAAAAATCTACAAAAATTGTCTGGCTTCAACTCTATCTCCGGCGACAAAGCTTGATTCAGTCTCCTCGTCGGTGGGTTGATGGATCTACACGGCTATAATCTTGCTTCACATTGTGTCGGGAAGAAATGAGGGAGAGGAAAATGGTCGACTTGTCTTGATTTCGCTGATTAGGGTTTACGAGATTAAGTCGTCAAGAAATTTGGGAAGAAGGAAATTGAGGAGAGGAAGCTGGCTTGATTTCGCCGGTGAAGGACGCCGAGAATGTGTCGTCAAGAACTCGCGGGAGAAGGAAATTGAGGAGAGGAAGCTGGCTTGATTTCGCCGGTGAAGGACGCCGAGATTGTGTCGGGAAGAAAACAGGGGAAAACGAAGCTGCGGGAGAAGAAATGCGGGAAAACCAAAAGCGGGAAAAGTAAGAAGGGTATATTAGTAAATTTATGTATTGGGGAGTTAAAACTAAAAAGTAGGGAGTTAAAACATTTGTTTCCTTACCTGGGGAGCGGACACAAAGCCAACTTTTGGATTAGGGATTTATCTCTAATTTACCGTTGTTAGAGTACGATTTGAAATAAAAATTTGAGTTCGACTTTCGTTCGAATTCTTCAAACTTTGATTTGGGCGCGAAATGATTTAAATTCAAATTTAATTTAAATTATTTGAATCTTAACTTGAAGATATCTAAATTGAGATTATGTAAAAAAAATATGAGAGTTCAATTCGAGTTCAACTCGCGAGCAACTATTGAACAATCGAATAAAATATTATGAATTCAAATTTGACCCAAAAAAATTATCGAACATGTTTAAGTTTGATTCAAATTAATTTGAATACCAATAAAATACATTTCGAATCTATTCGGAAAGCTCGCAATGGACTCAATTCGTTTGTACAATTCATTTGTACTTATATATGAAAAAGAAATGATTATAAGATAACAGTTGAATCTGGATGATCGATCTAATCTTATGGAAGTTTTCCACCAATTATTATGATAAATCAGGAAAATGCACATGAAGATCCATCGGCTATCCATTAAAAAGAAAAATTTTTAATAATAGACCGCAACTGAGTCTCGAACTCTAGATCTAAAGGGTCTAACCATGACACCCTACCAAGGGCATTTGTACCTCTATATGAAATGATTAACCAAATTAGATAACGTCAAATCTGGAATGACCGACCTGACCCTATGGAAGTTTTTCGCCGGTCCCAGGGTAAATCGGAAAGCGCTCTACGGGCGGTCCAGAAGTCAATATCCCACGGTTGCACGTCTCATTTGGAGAAAAAATTCTTGTAAAATTCATCATAGCTAGAATCGAATCGCAGGTACTTGGGAGACTACTAGTCGCCCTTCCGCTGCACCATAGCCCCAGGGCGTTTGTACCTCTATATGTGATAAAGGTGATTCGCTCTCCCCAGCGCTCCTGCCAACTTGTCTCAGGGCCAATACGAAGGAGATAAATCACGAAACTATCAGTCCGGATGTTGTGGCTAACGTGTAGGGAAGGACAGGCATACTAACTTTACTAAATTTTGATCCTCAAATTTTAAGATGACAATACTTACGTATTAATCATCAGTCCATTCTCGTGATAACGATTTGTACCTCGATATGACACTTAGAATTGATGTTGTTTTAATACATTTAAGTAATTTATTACTGTAAAGATATCCATCAACAATTAGATAAACTAACTTTTGCACACATGAGGAATAAATTGTAAAATGAGTCTATACTCAAACATCTAAGTGGTGCTCACATAGGATCGACAAGTGTTGCAAAACAGACAATTAAATCAATGTTTTTTGTATCAACACCTTTCTGCAAATTTGATTTCTCTAAAGATAACAGCAGTTTGAATTACCAACAAAGTCAACCCTGCTGTAATCTCAGGTGAAGATGGAAGACTCATGAAAGGGTCCTTAAAGGAACAAAAGAACATTGAACACCAATCAATAGATAAGGAACACAGATGAGTTTTCTTATGAATCTTACACTTTGTTTCAGTATTATCACTCCACTCTATCTCTGAGAACAGAACCTCAATTATTTGAACCCACAAAATAGCAACAACAAACTGAACATATCGAATGAATTGGCCATCTAATAGTTTGCTTATATGCATCATCCTATACATAAACAAGAACGAGTAAACACTAAGGAACCGTCCATCTTCTCGCCTGATGTGGCTTAATTTGATCAGTATGATGCACTTGGACGTAAGCATGGAAAGAACTGCAAAAGGATATCCATAGGTTCACATAAGATCAATTGTCGCGATGAAAGTGTAGCACAATTTAGAACTTACCCGGCTCCAGAAGGACTCCTTTTGCCTGTGTGACTGGTACGTTGGTGGATGTACAGGCTGAGGAGAAATTGGTGGAATGTGAGTTGCAGCGCCAGCCTTCCTATCTTCTTTAACTTGGTTGAAGATGACTGTGTATCCATTTGATTTAGGATCTGGTGCATCCCAGTCTCCGAATTTGGGATCGCTGTGGTTCTTTGGCGTCCCTGTCGTTATTAAGCATGTGAGGATCAAACGATGAAGCAAGAAAAGATAATGAAGCTATTGATTTTGGCTTAATGCTTATGATAAATATTACAACAGAAATCATGTTTCTATCTCTTTGTTGCTGGTAAAATCCCTATTGCTATATCCATGTTATACGAGCTAACTTGTGAATAAGTTATTCTTGTAAACTAATAGTTTAGTCCCTTTTGACGCTTGGCCCAACCTGGTCATGAGAGCAAGCTTAGACTATAACATGATTTGTTAGACCACAAATATCGACATCCTTTTCCAACTGACAAAATATCATTTGAGGTAGCAGTCATAAAATATTTTTACAAGAACTAACATGATATTATTAACTTCAGGAATATGGGGGGTGGGGATCTTACAGTTGTTCCTTGTAGAGCGTTTGATGCTCTCCCTGTGTCACTGGTGATTGGGAAGGAAAGTGACCAGCTTCTCCCATGCTCCTACGAGCTCCATTGTTCCTACCTTGCTGATCCACATTAGATCGCTGACTGCTATTTCTAGACTGTGGTGGAGCTTGAGCATAATCTTCCCATTCCCTTCCTTCTTTGCCATAGTTTGCCCTTGGATGGCGATTTGCCCCATCATACTCTGTCGGTTTGTCCCTGTGGCCTTGATTGGGATATTGAGGCTCTACTGGCTGACCTCCAGTGCTGTGGAGCTCTGCCATCTGCTCTGGATCATTTGGGTTGAGAATGGTTGCTCCAGTAGCTTTCCCCTTGCGTGCCGAATCAAAATATGTTGTGTAGGCGGCATTTTGGTTCCAATCACCAAAACGCGGTACATGTCCACCACGTTGCTGCAAAATTCAAAACAACAGTAGTTTAGTATATTTGAAAAGCTGGGGAGGTCTAGTGCCAGATGTCAGGATTGATGAATTAGTCAGTTGATAAAAATGATATAGCATGGATTTACTGGGAAAAAAAAGGTTAGACTGGTCAGTTTTTATTAAACCTGTAAGACCAACCAGTTTAATAAAAGCCGGCTAGGCTTTATTTCTAAAAGTAGCACCCTAATGGTCAAATCTTTTGTTTCTCAACTACTCTCCCTCTCCAATTCTGATTTTTTGATCTAAATGAGCCACATCGATGCCATCTTACACCGCCCAGCGAGAACAACCAAAGCAATGGCCTCCAATCTTGTTCACCCTTCACTCTAGTTGTCCTATTCTTGCATTGCAGTCGCTACCTACAGTCAGACATCAATTGTTTTGAAGCATTCTTCTTTGACGCAGAGCACAACCATCCAAGTTCCTCCATCAAATTCCTTTTGTTGGCTTTAAGATTAAAGTATATGAAAGAATGATTGTTTATATGCAACTCTTTAAGACTTTTAAAATAGTTATTTGTATTATCCTCAATTTTTGGATCTTATGTTGTCTGGATTGATTACCGGCTCTAAATGAAATCTGACCAATTGGTTTGACCACTGAACAAGTTGACCTACAGCTTTTATGGTTGGATTTTTTGGTTTGTTTCTGATAAGTATGTTAAAAAGTCTACTTTTTAAGCTAATCACAGATAGTGGATCCATTTAAATATGTGTTTTCTAGATCATCAATCTGCATGTCATTGTCATAAAATTGACACGGAAGCTAATTCACAGGTAGATGAACTTACAAGCAACCAAATGCAAAAGAAAGAAAAACTCAATGACAATGATTTTCCATGCTAATGTGAAAACCTTAAAGGTATTCATTTCAACTACTGAAGTAAATGAACTTATAGCCTCATATATACCGCAAATTCTTCTCAAGTGATATGCAGGAATAAAAAATTAAGACATATCAAAATAAAACAAAAACAAACAAACAAACAAAAGCATGTAACACAGACTGCAACTGGAATTCCAATTCCATGGCCATAATGAATTCCTACATTTGAAATCATAGAAAATTGAGATTTCAAATTCAAGTTGTCCAAAGAGTTGGCTTCTTCAATCCCCAAAAACTTGTTGGATTTGTATATCTTACTTTTCCTCAAAAAAAATTATTTGTGCATTTAACTAATTCACTAAAGTTCTATGGCAATGGAAATTTCATGATCAATCAATGCCAACACATTTTTGATGTTTTAATTCTTAATAATTCAACAGTTGATGCAGTTCTGTTATTGCTTTTATGAATCGATTCCAAACAGGTTGAGAGGAATCAAGTGGTTTATAGAGTTTGATGGAGAAAAATAATTAGAATAAACTTACCACGCTTGAGCTTTAAAAGTTTCAAACCCAAGTTACTAAATAATTATAGAAAAAGGGAGGAACTTCCGATCACAATATTAAAACTAAAAAACAAAGGTAGAAGATCATAAGAGAGCAGGAACAATGCAAATCAAGTCCAGACAAGCACTATTTTATCTGAACACAGAAAGAAGCATCTTGCACCATTAAAGAAAATCAGAGAGCCAGCTACAGCAATGAAAACCCAAGTGGCGGAGTCAGACAACTACAAGAATAAATGAACGATCTTGCAAGCATTGAAGAGCAGTCTGATCAAAAGAAAAACCTAGCAACCAACAAACAAACCCCCAATTTATCCGACCAAAGTCCCGCACTCCCTTTTTTTTTAAAAAAAATATTAATAAATTACGATCTTCATCAAAACGATCAAACCGAGAAAGATTTGGGCGAAGAAATCAACTCACAGCCATGACGACGCAAGCAAGGAGATGCTTTCAGAAGTTGCGGAACCTAGAAGATCGAAAGGAGATGAGAAGGGAGACAGCGCGAGGCCAGCGAATGGCGAAGACCTCGCCTCTCTTCCTCAATAAAAGACGTGGAGAAGGCGAAGCCAGCCACGGCGACAGGCGACGCGCTGGCGACCGAGACAACGCGGACGCCCACCACGTCGGATTACTATCCCGACTAAATCAAACGCTTGTCTTAATACATATAAGTCAACGTCAATTAGGCCCCATACCTTCTTATTTTTCTAGAGTTAGCCCTTCTGTTGCCGCTAAATGTTTTTTATTTCGCCCCTCAAAAATTGAACTTTCAATATTTAAAATGTTAAATGTCAATTTGAAAATATGAAAGTTGATCTTTCTCTCTATCTCACACAGCTCATATTCGTTGATCTTGCCGGTCAACTGTTCTCTGCTTAGACCTGATCTAAATAATTGGGCAATTGGCAGCCAGTCAACTCCTCTATAGCAGTTTCCTCCTCTTTACTAATTCACACCCAGCACTTCTTGACCAAGTGTTCTTAAACATTTTGGTTTAACTAACTTGAGGGATTCAATGGTTCAACTCAAATTTATAGAATTTATACTGAATCGATTTAGGATTAAGATAGGATCTGATCTGAAGCCAAAAATTTTATATTAGGGGATGAAAGGTGTATGTGTCAGTATCCCGGATTAATTTTGATGTGATCAATCAAATTAAATTATGTCTTAGTTGTGTTTGATCCTTATGTCTAAGTGTGCAAAAACTTAGGGGCATAGAAAATCGAGCGAAAGATGCAGCAAACGAGAAGAATGATATAGGAAGGGAGCCGAGGAACTCGGTGCATCCTAGGGACGCAAAGACTACGGAAGAATATACCGGTGGACGAGAAGGGCGTGCGCAACGTCCGAGAGACGAGAAATCGGGGAGGAAGCCCATTCGAGGAGAAAGCCAGAATTGAGTTCAGGTGAGCCTAACTTTAGTTGATCGGAAATCACCTAAGTGGACGAAAGGCGAGAAAGTCAACGTGATTGTTGATTTTAACCAGATGGTCAACTGAGGTACCTCAGTTGCTTTGGAAGGTGCCTTAGTTGAGGAGATCGGCACTACGCAAAAGCGAAAATGAGGCGCCTCAGGTTCAAACTGAGGTGCCTCAGATCAGAACTGAGACGCTGTGGATAAATTCTTATCTAACTGAGGCGCCTCAAATCACAATTGAGACGCCTCAGATCTACGTCAGCACAACGGTAACTTCAGTTTGCGAGTTATAAATAGTTCTCTAGACCTAGGAAGAAAGTAAACAACTACAATACATTTTCCTAGTCTTTCTAAAAGCTTTCCAACGTCTATAAGAGGCTTCTCCGCCTATAACGAAGGAGATATATTTAGTAAACTTTCCAACGCCTTGAATTAGTAACCACCCTAGTTACAACTAAATAATTCTGGTATCTCACTATTTTATATTGTTGTTCATGTTTAATATAATTGCTTAACTAATTTGTCATCTTTGTTAAGAGTTGTGCAAAAGATATAGTTTTTATTTGCAAGACTATTCATTCCCTCTAGTCGACCTGCACTAGACCTACAAATGGTATCAGAGTCCAACTGCTTTAGGAGAACTAACCGCCACCTAAAGCATGTAGACGATGGTCGGAACTAGCATTCATCAACCAAAGTTTGAGAGGGAGCTCGCGACATTGAAGCGAAAAATGAAGATATTCTTTAGAATCGATTTTGAAATTTTACTAATAACAAAATATAGTTTTGAAGTACCCAAAGACGAAAACGATGAAATAAAAGAAGCACATCTCTCGAGTAAAAAACAACAGTTAGACTTTGTAGCCAACGCTAAGGCAGAATTCCACCTATTGACAGTATTACCACATTAAGAAGTCGACCGCATCGGCAGGTATCACTCGACAAAAGAACTCTGGGAGAAATTCCTAGAGCTTCACGAAAGCACATCGGAAGCTAAGCTAGCAAGACGAGACATTCTCCGAAACCAACTGACGAACTTCAAAATGAAAGGAGAAACAATGGCCCAACTTCACGCAAAAATCAAAGAGTTGATTACCAGACTCAACAACCTCGGTGAATCGATAACGAATTGAGACTCGATCCGATATGTGTTCAACGCCTTCCTAAAACCCATGAATGGACATTGATTGTAGATGTCTACTATATATCAAAAGATCTAGAGGCAAGTACCTTAGAAGAATTGTTTTCTACATTTAAATTGCATGAGGCTCGATGTATAGGACCTAAAACATTGCCCTAAACTCGAGCAAGATCGAACCAGAGGCGGAATTGTTAACTGATGAAGAAGAAATGACATATATGAGAAGAAAACTGAATAAAATTTTTAAATCTAAAAAGTGTTGAGGCAATCTATGGTCCGGAGTGACCATGTGTTTTGATGTTTGAGCAAAGGGTTTAAGTTAGGTTTTCTCTTGTAATTTAATATGTGTATGTGAGTGTGCAGGATGTGCAGGTTGTAGGACCAGTGCCGTCGATAGAGGGGGGGTGAATATCGATCGTAAATCTTTTGCGGAAACTTCGTAAACTTTCGATCTACTCAGAGCGTTAGTGCAGCAGAACAGTAAATAAAAATAAAGTAAAAACAAGATAGGGACACAGCGGGATTTTTACTTGGTTCCCGACCCCGAGGGTCAGTACATCCAAGGCCTATGCACGGGAACGCCCGTCCACTATTGGTCTCCTTCCCGGACTTTTCGGAGGCAGAGAAACCTGAGTTACAGTGCAAGATTACAAGCAATAATATAAAAAATTAAGTGCGGAATTTAAATAAAAGCAAACCAACAAGACAAAGTCTGAAGCTCGGCCGATCTGGACCTCCGAAGTGCCGCGCACTTCCTCCTGGAGCCTCCCGGTCGTAGAGCCTCGTCTCTAGCGTGTTGTCGTCGGTCAGAATGCTTGGAATCGCTCTTGGAAGTTGTTGTTGAAGCAGAGGGGTCGAGGCCCCTTATATAGCACTCCTGGGGGCGCCCTGGACGTCGGGGGCGCCCCGATAAACCCGATCAAACCTTATCCTTGCGCCTACCTCGCCGCAGGTGATAAAATCTTTGACCAGGGCGCCCCGGACCTCCCGGGCGCCCTCCTGAGCGCTTATCTGCATTTTGAACCTGAAACAACAAATATAGGTTTCAACCCGGGCGCCCCGGACCTTCCGGGCGCCCCCCTTGACACCTATTCTGCTTACTTCACGAAAACTACATTTTCTTCTTTACTCCGGGCGCCCCCATCATTCCGGGCGCCCCCAATCATAGTTTAAACACAAGACTGGCTCTTATGCTCTGCTCTGGGCGCCCCCAACACTGGGGGCGCCCCCATCAGCCCTTTTCCAGCAAGTTGCTTTGTCTCTGGTTCTTGGTACCTGCAAGATACACAAACACAAAGCACATATACATACAATACTAGGCTTAAGGACTTGGTTCGGACTTTGGATCTCCATGAAACCCTAGGTCGAACCGGCACAAGTTCCCATCCCCGAGAACTTGCCCTTCACCTACTCCTTTCAGGAGACGGTTGCCACCCAGTCCTTCGGGTGGATTTTTGCTTAACTTCCGATACCTCCGGACCTCGAGACGCCCAAACCCTGACCCGTCTCTACTCCTGTCCTTAGTCATCGCTCAGCTAAGTTGCTCAGTCCCTTGGACCAAGACTTCATTACCTAGCAGTCCTTCGCCGGGTCTTCATTCCCTAGCAGTCCTTCGCCAGGGGCCTAGCAGTCCTTCGCTAGGTCTTCTATTCCTAGCAGCCCTTCGCTAGGTGCCTAGCAGCCCTTCGCTAGGTCTTCTGTGCCTAGCAGCCCTTCGCTAGGTCTTCTATGCCTAGCAACCCTTCGCTAGGTGCCCAGCAGCCCTTCGCTAGGTCTTAGAGTTTCGATACCTAGCAGCCCTTCGCTAGGTGCCCAGCAGCCCTTCGCTGGGACTTAGGGTTTCGATGCCTAGATTAACTAGGACTTTTCTTCAGCTTAGTTTACTTCTCCTTTGCTCATCTTTGTCTATTCGTTGTATCACTGACTTAAGTGTATTGTCAAACATTAAAACACTTAAAGGAGAACATCATTGATGCAACTTGCACCAACAATCTCCCCCTTTTTGATGTTTGACAATAACTTAAGTTAGATTGGTTTAAAGGGGCTAACTTACTATCCTTGAAAAAACAAAAAATGATATAAGTTTTGAAACTACATTTTTGATCTTTGTTGAAAAATTTTTTCCAACTTCTAACTTAAGCACACCTCTCCCCCTTTGTCATACATCAAAAAAAACAAAAGAAAATACTTGCACCAACAATGAAGATCTTTGGTTTTATTTGAAAATACTTAGTGCAAATTTTGAAAGCATTGTATTTTGAATGATATATTGCATTTTTTTTTGTTGAAACAATGCATAATTTTAAAAAAGATGCTATGTACTTTTGAAAGATTATGTAATTCTTGAAAAATATAAGTACCTTTGAAAAATGTATTGAATTTTTTTGAAAAATTAGGTACTTTTGGAAAATGTATAATTTTTGAAAGAATGCTATTTTGGAAAATATAAATATTATGCATATTTTGCAAGTACTAACTATTTTTGAAAAAGATGAGACTTTGAAAAATATAAGTGATTTTTGAAACATAATATTTTACTTGACTAGGTTTCTTTTCCAGTCTGACACAATCCTAGAAACCTTATTAACCACAAGGACATTTCCTAAGTGTCCTGGAAATTTTTCAAACTCAAGTAAATATTAACAGAGTTTTGCCAAAAAAAATAATAATACTTTTGAAAATATATGCTAGTGGATTTTGAAAAATGTGTGAACTTTTGAAGACCCAATATTTTACTTGACTTGGTTTATTTTCCAGTCTGACACCATCCTGGGAAACCTTGTTGACTACAAGGATATTTCCTAAGTGTCCTAGAAATTCTCCAACCCAAGTAAACATTATTTCAAGAATAATTTCATAAGTCACACAAATTCTAACAAATAGAATAATAGTATTTTGAAAGACTTAGATTTTTAGCAAGATTTTGAAGATATGAAAACATGTTATTAAATAATTCTTTTAATTTGATCTCCCCCTAAACTTGACTCAGTCCTGGGAAGCTTGTTGACCACAAGTACTCTTCCTCTGAGTCTTAAGGTTTGATTCAGATTAAAAGGAACTATTTAACAAAAAAATGAATAATTACCAAAAAAAACTTTTCTGAAATTCTTCTTTTGACTCAGACTCCCCCTAAATTTGACACATCCTAGGAGTCCTCGATGATCATGAAGTGATCTTTCCTCTGTGTCTTTAGGGTTTATCAAAGTCATAAGAAACAGGTAAATTTTTGAACATATAATTTTTACAACATAAACCCTTTTTGAAAACACAAGTAATAATGATTTAAAGCACAGTTTTCGAAAAGTATTTTGCAGTTTTTGAAAACCAAAAAAAATAAAAAACACTCCCCCTGTACCCGATACCGATTGACTCTATCTAAGTGCCTTAAGGAACTTTAGTGTTGTCCTAAGAGGCTTGTGTCTAATTGAGTGAGTCAAACAATTTTGAAAAGATATAATTTTTAAAAACATATAATATGTATATTCAATCAGACAAGCATGAATTCCATAAAAACATTATTATGTTGAAGCACTATTTTGAAAATATATTTTTAGGAAAATATTCTAACAATTTTGAAAAATATTTTTCAATTCATTAGTCCTTAACATCTCACCCATTTTAGATGTATCAATACAACAAGCATGGTTGCCTTATAAGTGTATTGTGAGATGCATGATTTTCTTAATATATTATTAACTCTAAGATTTAATTGAAGCTTGTGTTAGATTTGAATTTGACAAGGAGTAACTTGAATTTGAATTTCAAAAATTGGCTTCCAGGTCTTGGCGAGGCACTAGGCCTTATTTGGTCGTAGCCTTATTGGATCATCAACTCTTTCCTTGACAAAGTCTTTTAGTGAAATTTCATTTTCAAAATTACTTTTTGAAAAATTCTGGTCTAACTAGTTTGGGTCTTGGATCGGTAGCTTCAGCTAGTTTCACCAGTCTAAAGAGACCAAGTATAGTATACTTGACCTTATTAGAATTGGCTTCCCTAACGTACTATCATCTCACCGCCACCCAATACCATGTTGATCAAGTTTCAATTATTCTTTTTCCTATAGCCGTTCTAATATATGCATAAAATTTAAATATGAATGACATGTCATATATTTAAAAGAAGTAGCAAATGCATGGCATGGCAATTATGCATGAGTCAAACAAGTCCAATCATTTTATTAAGTTTCTAATGATGTATCAAATTCCCGATTTGATACATGTCGTGTGAACCTGCGAATATGTCAACCCACTTTGACATATTTAATTTTATTAAATTAATTGTTACGGTTTGGGTAAAGTTTTAGTTTAATTCGAGTTTAAGTTATTTTGGATTCAAGTTAATTAAGAATTAATTGAAGTTTAAATTAATTTGAAATTGATTAATTTGAATTAATTTTAATTAAGATAATTTAATTTAACTAGAATTTAATTGAATTTAATCCGAATTAATTAATATTTAAATGAATTTAATTGATTTAATTAATATTTAAATGAATTTAATTGATTTAATTAATATTTAATTGAATTTAATTTATTTAATTAATATTTAAATGAATTTAATTGATTTAATTAATATTTAATTGAATTTAATTGGGATTTAATTTGAATTTAATTAAGATTTAATTTGAATTTAATTAAGATTTAATTTAATTTAATTAATATTTAATTTGAATTTAATTAAGATTTAATTTGAATTTAATTAGGATTTAATTTGAATTTAATTTAGTTTTAATTTGAATTTAATTAGGATTTAATTTGAATTTAATTAAAATTTAATTTGAATTTAATTTAGTTTTAATTTGAATTTAATTAGGATTTAATTTGAATTTAATTTAGTTTTAATTTGAATTTAATTAGGATTTAATTTGAATTTAATTAGGATTTAATTTGAATTTAATTAAGATTTAATTTGAATTTAATTAAGATTTAATTTGAATTTAATTTGAATTTAATTAAGATTTAATTTGAATTTAATTAGGATTTAATTTGAATTTAATTAAGATTTAATTTGAATTTAATTAGGATTTAATTTAGTTTTAATTTGAATTTAATTAGGATTTAATTTGAATTTAATTAAGATTTAATTTTAATTTAGATTTAATTAATATTTAATTACTAAGGTTATAATGATTAATTAATAGTTGTGGGTTTATATTCATCATCTTCATTATTTCGAAAATTTATTCTTCATCTTTGTCTATCTTTCCAAGTTTTTCTAATAATTCAAATTTATTTGAATTTTTATAATTTTTATTAATTATGGTCTTGATCTTAGATAGTTCCATATCCTTCTTATCCTTAAAATTATATCTTTTAATATTCACAACATAATTTGGGCCACTAATTAAGGTTTTGTAATAATCTTCAATATTATCTATGATTAAGTTATTATCTAGGAGAATTTTATCTTTAAAATTATCCTCAGACACATCTTTAATATTTTCAAGAAATTCAAAATTAATCTCTAGATTATCCTTAAGATTTTCAGAATTAAATTCTGGATTATCCTTAAGATTTTCAGAATTAATTTCTGGATTATCCTTAAGATTTTCAGAATTAATTTCTGGATTATCCTTAAAGTTTTCAGAATTAATTTCTGGATTATCCTTAAGATTTTCAGAATTAATTTTTAGATTATCCTTAAGGTTTTCAAATTTGAATTCGAAATTATCCTTAGGATTTTCGAGTTTGAATTCCGAATTATCCTTAAGATTTTCGAATTTATATTCAAATTTATCCTTAGTTTTAATTTTATCTGAATTAAAATTTCAGAATTAATTTTATCAGAATTAAAATTTTCAGAATTAATTTTATCAGAATTAAAATTTTCAGAATTAATTTTATCAGAATTAAAATTTTCAGAATTAAAATTATCAGAATTAAAATTTTCAGAATTAATTTTATGATAATTTATTTTAGAAATTTCTGAATTGATATTCTGAATTAAACAATTAATTTCTGATATTTTAGTCATATTCACATTTTATAATTTATCATGCAAAATATTAATTTTACTATAAAGTAAATCTAATTTATCAGGAAAATTAACTACTTTATCACAAGGCAGTGCAGGAAATTTAAAGATTTTTGGAACATAAATCTTGCGTACCTTCGCCGGACATTTGTTCTTGTAGTGTCCGGATTTTCCGCACTTGAAGCATTGTACGTGATCCTTGTTTTTCCGGACTCCTGGCGCTAGTACCTCCTTTGTTAGGACCGGTAGACGAGCTAGAGGGGGGGTGATTAGCTCCGATCCGCTTGTAGATGATTTGTCGCGGCGGAAGACTTCAAGCAATGCTAACACGTTGGATTTTACTTGGTATCCACCCACTCTCCTCACACTCTCATACACTATGAAAGTCTCCTTCTTGAGGTGGAGAAACCTCTTACAAGCTTTCACAAAGATACAACAAGAAACAAAGCAAATACAAATGAAATCTTACAAGATTTACAATGAATAAGCTCACACTTTGCTTTCCTTGCTATCTTCAAGCTTGTGATCGCCTCTAGAACTTTGGAAGTGCAACAACACTAAGCCCCAAAGCTTCTCTTGAAATGGCGTGGAAGGAGGAAGAAGAGAGATACTTCAAACCTGCGCGAAAACCTTTATACTCGACGCCTAGGGTTTCTGAATCGATTACCCAATCGATTACCACGTCAGATTCTGCCGTTCAACGGCTAGTTTTCGAACCGTAATCGATTACCCAATCGATTACGAGTGTCCTGAATCGATTACCCAATCGATTCAGAACCCTTCTATCTCTCGCGCAAACTACCGTAATCGATTAGCCAATCGATTACAGATACCCTGAATCGATTGCCTAATCGATTCAGGGCTCTTCTGTCCTCTCGCGCAAACCGCCCTAATCGATCACCTGATCGATTGACCCAATCGATTACCCAATCGATTGAGTCCAACCTAACTTGTTTCCACAAGCCTAGGTTCCCCTACCAAGTGTCCGGTCAACCCCTTTGACCAACCTGGATTTCTACTGCCTAGCTCCCAGCTCGGACTTAGCCTGGTTCCCAACCAGATTCGCCTAACCCTCGAGTTAGGTTTAGTCTCTCGGTAGACTTCCACCTTGCCAGCATGCGATCTCCCAGATCCATCTGGACTTCACCTAGTCCCACTAGGTGTGCCTAGTCCCACTAGGTCTTTTCCCATGCCAGCGTACGATCTCCCAGATCCACCTGGACTTCACCTAGTCCCACTAGGTGTGCCTAGTCCCACTAGGTCTTTTCCCATGCCAGTGTACAATCTCCCCGATCCACCTGGACTTCACCTAGTCTCACTAGGTGTGCCTAGTCCCACTAGGTCTTTTCCCATGCCAGCATACGATCTCCCTGATCCGCCTGGACTTCACCTAGTCAAGTCTCCAGTCAACCTTGACCCACTTGACATCATATGATATTCAAACATCATAAGACATTCAAACATCATTATCAATCATCGAAACATCCAAGCTTAGTCAGACTTAAGCTTAGTCAGATTTAAGCTCACCCGAGCCTAGTCAAGCTAGGTCAACCCTGACCTAAACAAGATTGCACCAACATCCTTTGCCGCCGGTGGTGTAGATCGAGTCTTACGAGTAGGGCACTGATTTTTATAGTGCCCTCTCTCTCTGCATGTGAAACAAATAATATGCAATTTAAAATTAGACATTAAAAAAAATACCTGATTCACCCCTGGGCTCCCCCTCAACTCCTGGCGTCGTTGCTCCTTCGGCGGATAGTCCGGTGAAGAGCGGCTCGGCTCTGATACCAATTGTAGGACTGGTGCCGTCGATAGAGGGGGGGGTGAATATCGATCGTAAATCTTTTGCGGAAATTTCGTAAACTTTCGATCTACTCAGAGCGTTAGTGCAGCGGAACAGTAAATAAAAATAAAGTAAAAACAAGACAGAGACACAGCGGGATTTTTACTTGGTTCCCGACCCCCCAGGGTCAGTACATCCAAGGCCTATGCACGGGAACGCCCGTCCACTATTGGTCTCCTTCCCAGACTTTCCGGAGGCGGAGAAACCCGATTTACAGTGCAATATTACAAGCAATAATATAAAAAATTAAGTGCGGAATTTAAATAAAAGCAAACCAACAAGACAAAGTCTGAAGCTCGGCCGATCTGGACCTCCGAAGTGCCGCGCACTTCCTCTTGGAGCCTCCCGGTCGTAGAGCCTCATCTCTAGCGTATTGTCGTCGGTCAGAATGCTTGGAATCGCTCTTGGAAGTTGTTGTTGAAGCAGAGGGGTCGAGGCCCCTTATATAGCACTCCTGGGGGCGCCCTGGACGTCGGGGGCGTCCCGATAAACCCGATCAAACCTTATCCTTGCGCCTACCTCGCCGCAGGTGATAAAATCTTTGACCAGGGCGCCCCGGACCTCCCGGGCGCCCTCCTGAGAGCTTATCTGCATTTCGAACCTGAAACAGCAAATTTAGGTTTCAACCCGGGCGCCCCGGACCTTCCGGGCGCCCCCCTTGACACCTATTCTGCTTACTTCACGAAAACTACATTTTCTTCTTTACTCCGGGCGCCCCCATCATTCCGAGCGCCCCCAATCATAGTTTAAACACAAGACTGGCTCTTATGCTCTGCTCTGGGCGCCCCCAACACTGGGGGCGCCCCCATCAGCCCTTTTCCAGCAAGTTGCTTTGTCTCTGGTTCTTGGTACCTGCAAGATACACAAACACAAAGTACATATACATACAATATTAGGCTTAAGGACTTGGTTCGGACTTTGGATCTCCACGAAACCCTAGGTCGAACCGGCACAAGTTCCCATCCCCGAGAACTTGCCCTTCACCTACTCCTTTCAGGAGACGGTTGCCACCCAGTCCTTCGGGTGGACTTTTGCTTAACTTCCGATACCTCCGGACCTCGAGATGCCCAAACCCTGACCCGTCTCTACTCCTGTCCTTAGTCATCGCTCAGCTAAATTGCTCAGTCCCTTGGACCAAGACTTCATTACCTAGCAGTCCTTCGCCAGGTGCCTAGCAGTCCTTCGCCAGGTCTTCATTCCCTAGCAGTCCTCGCCAGGTACCGCAGTCCTTCCCAGGGGCCTAGCAGTCCTTCGCTAGGTCTTCTATTCCTAGCAGCCCTTCGCTAGTGCCTAGCAGCCCTTCGCTAGGTCTTCTGTGCCTAGCAGCCCTTCGCTAGGTGCCTAGCAGTCCTTCGCTAGGTCTTAAGGTTTCGATACCTAGCAGCCCTTCGCTAGGTGCCCAGCAGCCCTTCGCTGGGACTTAGGGTTTCGATGCCTAGATTAACTAGGACTTTTCTTCAGCTTAGTTTACTTCTCCTTTGCTCCCCTTTGTCTGTTCGTTGTATCACTGACTTAAGTGTATTGTCAAACATTAAAACACTTAAAGGAGAACATCGTTGATGCAACTTGCACCAACACATGTTACACATATTGACCTGGTTGGACCACTTCGGTACGATGAAAGGTGACATGGAAATAAGTTGGAGGCTTGTGTGCACCCGAGGGACCTTGGTATAGCAGGAATGATGAGCCGAGGGGCGTGGACTTCGAGGTGTACGTGAAGGATGGCATGGAGACAAGCTGGAAGCTTGTGTGCATCCAAGGGACGAGGGTCGAAGATGAAGAGGGCGTGAAGGCAACAGTCAAGACTGCTGGTGAAGAGTTAGCTAAGTCATGAAAGGACGAGAGCCGAGGGAGGAGGACTCCAAGGGCAAGCCGGGAAGTAGACTTCAAGGGCACACGTGAAGGGTGGAATGGAGACAAGCCAAGGGACGGCTTGTGTGCGCATCCGAGGGGCGATAGCCAGTGGAAGAAAACTTCAAGTGGCAAGCCAAGGGAGTGTACCTGAAGGCACGCGTGGAGGTGGGTCGTCGACGTGAGTAGGAGTGTGTTTGTAAACTGGGCAGTCGAGTAGGAATATAACAGTCGACTGCCAGCAAGCACAGAAACTCACAGAAGATTTCTGACCCCAGACCAGTCGACTGCCCTGAGAGCAGTCGACTAGTAAGTAGCCAGAATTCGAACGTTGAGCTGTCAATGGTCGAATCTGAGTGGAGGCAGTCGACTGTCCTGGGAGCAGTCGACTGCCAGCGTGAGTTACAGCCCTGAGTTCTATTTAAGAGAACTTGATTTGGGCTGGGAGCTCTGACGAAATAAGCTTGGTTAAGGCTTGTTAGTAGTCTCTGGAGCTCAGAGGTGTACTCAAGGTTGTGGCGAGGTTTCTCCACCCACAATGAGCTACGCGAGCTAGCCGGAGGGCATCCGGGGAGTGATCCGTCGAAGGATCGAGGAATCGTCCACCTCACGGACTATCGTGGAGTAGTAGTCTTCATCTGCGAACCACGTAAATAGGTTTGTTAGCGTTGTTTGTTGTTTTAGTTTAGTTTTCATTGTATTTTCGCTTGCGTACTAACAACGTAGGTCGAGAACGAACCGAGAATTGCTATTCACCCCCCCTCTAGCAAGGCGTATCAATCTAACAAAAAGTTTTCCAAGATGCAGACTAAGAAGGGAAGAAAGAAGGTAGATGTTTTAACTGTCAAGAAGAAGAGCACATAAAGGATAATTGCCCAAAGTTAATTCACAAGGAAAAAGATAAAGGACAAAAACGATTAACGCACAAGAACTTGAAAGCGACATGGGACGATTCATCATTAGAAGAATATGAGATCAAGGCCTACGCCGAACTTGCACTTATGACAAGTCATCAAGAAGAGGACGTCGAAGAAAACACCTCTGATATGAGCATCAATGAAGGGGAAGATTCGACAGAAGAAAACAGCGATAAAGGGGGAGCATCCAATTTTAGACACGATGATATGGTAAGTGAGGTATGCAGACTTCCTCCCGACAAATTGTATTCTGGTATAAGATCTATGCTTAGGACTTTGTATAAATTTAGATTCAAAAATATAGAATTTAAAAAGAAATTAACCCTTACATGTCCTTTTGAAACATATGATCAATTAAGAATTGAAAATGAAAAATTATAATCACAAGTAACGAAATTAGAAAAAGATCTTGCATGCTCAAATTTTTTTTTTCAAAAAAGAATATTAGGTACTACGAAGGACTTGACTGATATTTGAGGAGTCATAGGGGCTAAATCACTAAAGTTCATAAAAAATTATGTTTCAACCAAATTTTTGATAAATTCAATAATTAGAAACTTGTATTGGATTTTAAAATCTTGCTTATCCTATTTAAATTGTTTACAATCTATAATTTAGATTTCTTGCTACAATCGAATAAATTAAAATTTTAATTATTTTAAAAATCTTTCGAAAAATATGTTTGATCAAATCTAATTGCCTGAAATTTTTCTATGATAGATAATCATGTTATCTGCTTAAAGAAATTTTATTCTGAATTATTTAACTATTTTATGAATTTTTATTTAAAAAATCAAAATTTTAAATATAAAAATCCTTAGAAAATTATTTTTAAGAATTCTGATTTTTTGGATAGTATACGTTATATTTTGACAGTTAAAGAAAAAGTTTCAAATATTTTAAAAAACTTCTAATTCTAAAAATTATTTTTCAAAACTTCTAAATTTTGTGATAAAATTTTTTTTTCGATATTTAAAATTTTTATTTTATTCAGAAAATTTTTTACAGAGTTGAATTTGATGATTTTCAACTTGGATAAAATTTTGAGAATTTTTAGATTAGTGGATATATTTTTATAAATTTTTATCAAAAATTATATGTTTAATTATAAAAATACATAGAAAACTCTTTCTAACAATTCAGAATTTTTAGGATCTTTATCCTACATTTTGAACATTATAAAAAATTATTAAAATTTTTTACGTCGAAATCTAATTTTAATAATTAGTTTTTCAAAATTATCAATTTTTCAATAAAAAGTTATTTCTATGTACCTAGAAGATCTAATGTACTTCTAAAATATTTTTTTACCCCTTAGAAAGTTTTTTTTTAATTTTTTTTATCCCAATTTTTTGATATGATCAAAGAGGGAGAGTTATGAAGATTAAGTTAAGAGGAAGGTTGATTTGAAATTTAATTACATTATTTTTTGTACTTAATTGCATATTTTATTTTATTGCTTAAACAATATTATTTGTTTTGTTTATTTAGTTTATCCTAATCTATTTGGATTTATACACATAAAAAAAGAGGAGATTGTTAATACCCTGAGTTAATTTTGATGTGATCAACCTTGTCAAGTTAGGTCCTGATTGTGTTTGATCCCTATGTCTAAATGTGCAAGAGCTTAGGAACACAAAAATCGAGCGGAAGATGCAGCAGATTAGAAAAATAGCACGAGAAGGGAGCCGACGGGCTCGGTGCATCCGAGGGACGCAAATATTGCGGAAGAGTATACCCGTGGACGAGAAAGGGGTGCACGATGTCTAAGGGATGAGAAGCCTGAGAGGAAGCACGTTCGAGGAGAATGCCGGAGTCGAGTTCGAGTGAACCTAATTCTAATTGGTCGGAAATCACCTAAGCAGACAAAAGGCGAGAAAGTCAACACGATTGTTGACTTTGACTAGATGGTCAACTAAGACGCCTCAATTGAGATGATCAGCACTACGCAAAAGCGGAATAGAGGTGCCTTAATTTGAACTCGAGGTGTCTCAGTTCCTAATTGAGGCGCCTTAGATCCAAAAGTTATCAACAGTTACCGTTGGTGCCATGGAAATTCTTATCCAACTAAGGCGTCTCAAATCACAACTGAGGTGTCTCATGTCCACGTCAGCAAAACGGTAACTACAATATTCGGGTTATAAATAGACCCCTAGACTTAAAAAGAAAGTACAACAACTACAATATATTTTCCTAGTCTTTCTTAAAGCTTTCCAATGTCGTATGTAAGAGACTTCTCCGCCTACAACGAAAGAAATATATTTAGTGAGCTTTCCAACGCCTTGAATTAGTAACCATCCTGATTGTAACCAAGTAATTCTGATATCTCTTACTTATTTTTATATTGTTGTTCATGTTAAATTTAATTGCTCAACTAATTTATCATCATTGCTAAGAGTTGTGCAAATGATATAATTTTTATTTGCCGAGCTATTCAACCCCCCTCCCCTCCCCCTCTCCTAGCCAGTTTGTGCAGGACCTACAATATGTTTATGTGGATCGCGATTCTATAAACTATAGTTCAACCTATCCGGTCGCCTGGTTGCCTAGTTTGTCCATCTCGGTCGCTCAATCAATCTAATTTAGGAGCCTATTTTGAAGAACTTGAGACTTATCCTATAACCACATAATTAAGGTTGAAACAAAACTAGAAAAAGACTACAACCACCATAATGAATGTAAATGTATGATGGATCTAAATCATGTTCTCCAATTACTCACTTTCCAACCAACCCTTAAACTAGAGATTAAAATAATGCATGAATAAATGCATATTCTTAGCACCTTCCACCTACATGCTTTCACTAACACCGAACACATTCATCGAATAATCTTTTGGATTTATTGTAGCAAGACCAACACAGATGAAAGTTTGATGGAAGGGTAAGTGCTTTCTTAACCACCAGGGCTTTTTTTTTTCTCTCTAAACCAACCATAAGCATTAAGAACTTACCCCGATCACTATAGACCAGACAAGAGTTTGGTCTAACCGCTGCATCGACTTTGCTTCGCAAACTGGAAAAAACTCGCATATCACCAGATTAGGGTTGCTTGTGATACTTACCGGGAATGCAAAACCATACACATGCCTAAAGAGGCTAACACATACCAGTTTTATTTTCTAGTGTCAGCAGGAGCTCTGAAAGGTTAGGGAAGATTTAGGTAATGAGTTGGGAATAAAGCATGCAGCTGAAAATAGAAAGGTGTTCAACATACCTCAGTTGAAGCCTATTGCGAAGATCTTGGTTGAATGAACCGAAGAAGAGAGATCTGATTCTGTAAGTGATACAATTTTACAAAAGAGAAGCATTGCAATAACTTCTGCTTCAAATAGCGGAAAAAAAAGAGAGGAAAACGAGAATAAGCAAATTGCTAAGATAAACATTTCAACAAATCAAAGTTAAATACTGATTGGTGTTTGTTTTAGTTCAAAAGTAGATATATATCCAGTTATTGATTTATGGATTGATAACAATGACATTTTGCACATCAAATTGTAAGATTTGACGGTAATGCTGAAACCTATTGTAATCAATATAAGACTAAATTAAATGCCGAAAACAATAAATCCAATTAAACATAAGCAATCAACTTTAAATACCACCAAGTCAAATGGATGTGTAATAATCAAATGGAAGAAAAAAAACATATTCAACAGCGAAGCAAAGTTGACCAAGGTGTGATCTCAGCCTATCAATCATTAGAAAAACTGTACTGGTAAAGATTCAAAACAAACAAAATTAGAAGCAAGAAGAATTGTGCCCACTGTACATTGAATTGTCTTGTAAAAGCATGTAACTCAATCTACACCACAAAGAGATGTGAATTCCTTCTAATACACAACTAACATGCCACCTCTGATGCTAATTAGCAAAGGAAAATCTTTGCCTGTATCTGAAGTTGTTTTCTCAAATAGTTTGTAGAGAGAGCCAGTTTAGAAAATAGCAAGACAACACATTTCTAATGAGTAGAGCAGTAGAGCATAACCCAAAGTATCACATCAGTTATGCAGTTTTATTTAACAAAAATTATTTAACAAGCAAACAAAAATAACCGGATCAAAGAAAAGTGTCATACAGAGGAAGCAACTAGCAATTTTAACAGCAAAATGTGATTCCTGGAGCAAATTGAACAAGAGCAGAAGGCTATTAACCTTAATCATAGCAGATAATGAACAAAAGCACAGTGAAATAAGGAACAATGAAAAGGATGTCTTAGAGATGTCTAGATTCCAAATACTAGAACAAACAGTTGATCAGCTAAGCAATAATATTAGCTCTAATACAGCAAAAGAAACACTGGTAGCAAAATCTTCCGCAAGTTAAAAAAACAAACAAAGATAAGCTCTCACAAACTATGCCAATCCAATAGAAAGTAAATATTTAGTGATAGGAGATGAAGCCAATTATCCTTGAAGCAATGAAGCAGATTCCAAATCTATATACTCCTGACACCGAATGCAGCTTAGACTTGTGAGTTCATAATCATCAATGGGTTCCGATCATGAGCATCTTTCATGGGGCTTCTAACGACATGAATCAGATAAACAAAATGTTCTTCAACCGTTCCACGGAGGCATAGACTTAAAGAACAACATGAAACTTGAGGAGAAAAACATCAAACTATTGGGAGAAACAAACTAAAGTTAGATTCTTCTTTTTGAAAAAAAAAAATCTCTTAATTGAATAGATAATTTTTGTACATTGAACAATGAAAACAAGAGCAACAGATCCAAGACAAACCTCAAATCTGGTCTCAAAATACTACCCGATCCATAATCCTACCCCCTCATAATTGCTGTCACACCTCAAATCCAACCCCGTACATATGGACTCGGTATTAAACCCTAAGTCGAATGTATTTGTGAAAGAAGATATGGTAAATCATAAGGAGTGAAGAAAAAAACAGTTTTTTAATATATTTTGTATCTTCTCTCGGCGGAGAGAACGCAATCAGAGGTGGAGAAGTGTGTCCTGGAAGTCTTCGTCAGGTAGGAGGTTGAGATCAAAGGGCAGCGCCTGCCGACAAAATGATACGACGTCGCCGACGTCATCATCTACGATGGGGGAGGATCCACAGTCGCTGTGGAAATCATCGTCGCCGATCAGCACGCGCGGTGGAGGAGGGGGTTTGGCCTGTCGCTTGCCCGTTGATTGCCTCGCTCGGATGGGAAACGACGAGGGGGGCAGCCTCGGCCCGCTGAAGGACTCCACGGTGCTACTGTAGCTGCTAGAGGCCGGCCGCCGAGCAAGGGGCGGAGGTTGGTTATGCTGTTGATGATAAGGGAAATGACCGGAAGCCGTCAAGGGGAGGAGAGGCGGAATTAGGAAAGGGGACGCGGAGGAGGGGAAATTAGTCCTGGCCTTGGGACCTCGTAGGGCCAGGGCCGCAGCATCGTAAGCTCGGGCGGCGTCCTCGGCGGAATCAAAGGTGCCGAGCCAGACCCTCGTCTTCTTCAACGGGTCGCGGATCTCCGCCGCGAACCGGCCCCACGGCCGCTTCCTCACGCCACGGAACCGTATCTCCACCGCCGTCAGCACGGCTGCCGCCGGCTGCCCCACATGCGCGCGGCCCTTCCTCATCAGCAGCGTTCAGATCGTCGAAAATGAGATCGATCTCAAAAAAAAAAAAAAAATTGAGCTTCTCTCTCCGATCCGACGAGCTCAGATAAGTTCAACGTCGCCTAGAGGCAGACGAAGATGAGGAAGGACTTAGAAGACGAATCTGGAAGTCCTCCTCACAATATTTGGACTTTTCAGGCCGCAATCGCCGACGCCTATAGCCTCAAGCTCTCTCGATCTCGACCTACCGGCCGTTCCGCCCTGCTTCGCCCTCTTCGCCGCCCTCCTTATATGGCCTGCCGTCGAGCATTTGGGCGAAGTAAAATGACTTCAATACCCATAATCAATTTTTAAAAACTCAAATTTTATTTTATTTTTTTACGCGGAGTCGCTTTCGTCGGTAGAATTGCAAGCTACCCTTCCACTGGTTCGTTTTCACCTGGGTCCCAATACATACACCGTAATAGGTGGCGAGTACTGTTGGGTTCCATGTGGCTCGACGGAGACAACACGATATCGGTTCGGATCCAAACACAGCTACGAATCGGAATAGGAATCGTGATCGGCGTGACCGCATCACGGCTTGTGGCTTCGGCCGGGCACAACTCTTATGGCCAATGGCCATAAAATCAAATAAATTTTTTAAAAAATAAAATAATATATATTCAATAAATTAACTGATAATTAAATGGAAAAATAAATAAATAATAATAAATCTCATTCAAAATTTTGGCGAGCGATGCGTGTGAAACGCGCAGTCAGTCAAGTCGGCGCGCAGCCCGCGTTGCGAAAAACCACCCGCATATTCGCCAAAGTATTCCCACCGGACTCTCATTCCACCCCGGCGTCTGATGCGGACGCCACAAGCGCACAGCTCGCGCGTGAAGCCACCACCACCAAGGCACCAACTCCCACCCACCCACGTTTGAACGGCCCGCATTAATCAGAAGCAACCGGGAAGCCACCCGTCACCCACGAGCCGTCTCTGGCCTGTGATCTGCTCTCCCGGCATTTACTATTGCACACGTGTAGCGCGTGGATGCGGGACCTATAATGTATAGGCCTAATTAATTTGGATTATTATTAATTTAATCGGGAATGGTTCAAAGAGCATCCAAAGTTTAGAATTATCTAAAAGATAACTCAGATTTAAAAATATTGAGAAGAGAGTGTTTGATTTGAGAGTTTTTAAATAATTATATTTTATTATTTTTTGAAAATAATTTTAATAAATTATTTATTTATTTCAAAAAATGATTTTTTTCTAGAACAGCGGAGATGAAAAATATAAATCAAATATTATTTTTTAAAAAATTATATTTTTTCTAGATGAAAATAAAAAACGCTTAAACCAAACAGTATGTATTTTAAAATCTAATTATTTTTTTCTCTCTTTACTCCTGTTCCTGTTCCGTATACAACCTCTCTTTTCTCTCTTTTAAATACATATAATAACTATTGTGATCTTAATTTTTAAAAATTAACATCACAACTTAATTATATTATTTTTTATTCTTGAGAATCTGAATCCGCACTATCACAAATATTATTTTTTTTTTTTGAAAACCAAAATCACATTCTAATTGAAAATTAGTAATATATTTTTACATATTATGAGAGACACAAATAAGTAATGTAGAGCATCATTAGATTTCTTGTGGTCTTAGAAACTCATATGACTTAAAATGGATCTTGTTTGAAACTCATTGATAAACTTAGACATATTTGATTATATAGACTCATTTTTAAATTTTGTGAGTTTCTGAGACTACAAGAAATTCAACAGTCCCCTTTATTACTTATTTTTGTCTCAAGAAATATTAAAATGCTATTAAAAAAATCAACTAGAATGTGATTTTGCTCTCTGAAACTAGAATGTGATTTTGCTCTCTGAAAAATCAAGCTCACATTAGATCTGATTTGAATTATACCAAGATTGTGGTAGTATAAATCAGCACTATCAGCGATGCTAACATAGTTAAATTTGTGGGTCGGTTGGGTTGCTGTCGGGGGATGCAAACTGATATAAGATCATCGAGGCTAGTGTTCGACATTATCTCCGTAAAACGATATTGCTCCGTTACAGGTGCTCACGGATATCAGTAATTCGTTTTCCAATATACAATGACGATGTCTCAAAATAGCAGCACTTTAAATTTTGAGACCAGCGAACTTTCTCATAAGTTTTTTGGACTCTGGATGCAGAAGATGAGATGTATGCTTTTTGAACTCTGGATGATTGAATAAATGATTCCAGCATCCAGGGGATTCTATTTATACAAGGAGAAAAGGTGAGGTTCCCTTTGGTGAGTGGTTGTGACCATTAGTTTAGGATTCATCTGGGTCATTCAATCTGGAGGGTTATAACCTTTCAGATAGCCCTTTAATCTCAGTCGTCAGATCTGGATGGTTGTAACCCTTCAGATCCTCTTTTAATCTCAGCCGTCAGATTCGATCTGACGCTTCAGATCAAGTCTCATCACCAACGGTCAGATTGTGACTCTTCACGATCAACGCTCCATATCGCGTCACTTGCAATCCAACACCCTCTTCGATCCAATGGTTGGCATTCGTTTGCCCAGTCAACAGTTTAGTCATCTCTCTCGGCCTACCCGAATGTCACATAAGCACTGCCATGTCACATGACACGTCACCGAGAGCATAAATTTAAGTCAGTGCAAAGTGCGTCAACAAAGCACCTATTGCGCGCGTTCGCGGGTAGCGGGTGGCGGGCTCACAGGTGCGAGCACTTGCTCGCCTGTGAAAGGAGAACACCTTTTTTTTAACTCCATTAACATAGCAACACATATAATGAAGCAAACACCCTTAGAATTTACAGAAGTGGGACTATTCTCCATCTATTTCTTTCTATGCTAATTTTGGGTTGACTTTAAACAATTAATTTCTCATTCACCCATAATCGGTTTTGAGCAAATTAATAGTCTAGATTCATGTACGTGAAACGTAAATATTATTTTCGAAGTCAATTCTAACTTTCATCGATTGATGACACCCCGATTTTCCTTGTAAAATCGTATTTGGTCTTTTTAAGATCTAAATATCCAACAATCCCCCACATGAATGGAAATTAATACGTGTATGCATGCTGACAATTTACAAGAGTCCAATCGATAAGTCAATACATCGGGAAAGGTAGCTTGTGGCTTTGAACCTTCCGTAATAGAATGCTATCGAGTATACTAGGCTACGTAGTAAACGTAATATTTTGAACTGCTCAACTGTTTGTGTATACTAAGACAATAGCATCCACATAGGGACTTATCTCACCTACTTTTGATTCTCATGGTTGGTTCCGTTTTGGCCATGACAACATCTTGGATTCAAAAGTGTTTCATTGAAGCGGCATGTCTTCACACTCACATAGGTGACACTTTTATCAAAAGTATCTTATCATACTCCACCTTATAAAGGTATATAAATCATTAAAAGCATAAGCTTAACCTCACTACATATGGTAAGACAGCATATATTCATCCTAGGATTCGTATAGAGATAATATATCTCGTGTGTTATAACATAACTTCTATAACTTCATTATCCCATTGAACCAAGATCTTGAGATCTCCAGTCAACAATGTTGGGTTACTGCTACAGTCATTTTAGTTGTAGATTTTTAATCTTATTCCTCTAGATGAGGAGTATACTTGATCTCGACTTAGCCCCTTCATAAGATGATCCACTAAATTATCTTTGGACTTAACATACTCGATTGCAAACACTCTATTCGAGATCAACTGCCTAATGATATTGTGTCTACGACGTATATGTCATGACTTACTATTATACATACTATTCTGTGTCCTTCCAAACGTCGATTGACTATCATAGTGTATAAGTACGGCAAGCACAAATTTCATCCAGCTCGAAATATCTTCTAAGAAGTTTCGCAGTCATTCAGCTTCTTCAGCTGCTTTATCTAGTGCTATAAACTCGGATTCCATAGTTGACCGAGCAATGCACGCTTGCTTAGTGGACTTCCAAGATACCGCTCCCCCACCGATCGTGAATACATATCCACTAGTAGATTTGGAATCTTTTGTATTTAATATTCAATTAACATCACAGTATCCTTCTAAGACAGAGGGATATCTTTTATAATGTAATCCATAGTTCAGAGTATATTTCAAATATCTAAGAACTCGCATCAGTACTTTTTAATGGGTGTCATTTGAATTACTCATAAAATGACTCAGCTTGTTGATCATACAGGCAATATCCGGACGTGTGTAGTTTGTGAGATACATCAAGCTGCCTATTATCCGAGAATATCCCAATTGCGATATAGGCTCACCATGGATTTTCGCTAAGTGTTGACTTAGATCCATAGGTGTTTTCACTGTAAAGAGATCGTACGCATTGAACTTTTTCAATACCGACTCTATATAGTAGGATTGTGTTAGAACTATTCGATCAAATGTTCTGAGAATTTTAATTCCCAATATAACATCTGCTCAACCCATGTCTTTCATATCAAAATTGTTGGTCAACATTCTCATTGTACTCATGATTATCTCATGATTACTGCCTATTATAAGCATGTCATCTACGTATAGACAGACGATTACATGATCTTCGAGTGTGGTTTTGACATAAATGCATTTGTCTCATTCATTTATTTTGAATTCGTTTGACAGCATTATTTTGTCAAATTTTTCATGCTATTGTTTACGCGCTTGTTTAAGTCTGTATAACGACTTAACAAGTCGACACACCTTTTTCTCTTTTCCTGGAGTTACGAACCCCTCGGGTTGCTCCATATAGATTTCTTCTTCCAACTCATAATTTAAGAACGCAGTCTTAATATCCATTTGATGTATTTCAAGGTCATACAATGTTGTGATGGCTATCAACACTCGTATGAACGTAATCCTTATCATAGGTGAGAAGGTAGTGATGTAGTAAAGGTCTTCCTTTTGCTTGAACCCTTTGGCTATAAGTCTGGTCTTATACTTTTCAATTGATCCATCAGCTTTAGACTTGCGTTTTAGTATCCACTTACAACCTAATAGTTTAGTACCAGAAGGAAAGTCACTAATTCCCAAGTATGATTATTCATGATGGACTCGATTTCATTATTAACAGTCTCTTTCCACAATGGGGGATCAGGACTAGAGAGAGCTTTGCTTAATATTCTTGGGTCCATTTCCGACATAAAATTCATGAAGTCCGGCCCGAATGATTTCTCAACTATAGCCCGTTTGTTTCAACACGGCTCTGCGCTTTGATCATCAATAGTCCTTTTACGACAATTAAGTTCAGAAACGCCTTTTTTGTTAGAACTTCCGTTGCAATCACTTTATACGTTTCCCTTCTTATTTGGGAATACGTTTTCAAAGAATATTACATTCCGAGATTCTATAGTTGTTCCCACATGAATATTAGGAATGTCTAACTTGTGAACTATGAAACGATATGCACTATTGTTATGGGCATATCTGACAAATATCGCATCCAACTTTTTAAGTCCGATCTTTACATACTTTGGCTTGGGTACTTCGACCTTTGCCAAGTACCCCCACACCTTCAAGTATTTATATGATGGCTCGCGGCATTTCCATAGTTCGTATGATGTTTTATCATTTTACTTGTGAGGGATTTTATTGAGAATGTGATTTGTCGATAATATAACTTCCCATCATAAGTTCTGGGTTAAGGCTGAATTTATCAAAAAGGCATTTATCATTTCCTTTATTGTCCGATTTTTATGTTCGGCGACATCATTTGATTGAGGCGAGTATGGTGTCGTTGTCTGATGGATAATGCCAGATTCTGAATAAAACTCATCAAATGGTGCACTATATTATCCACCTCTATCGCTACGAATTATTTTAATTCGTTTATCAAGTTGATTCTCAACTTTTATTTTATAGGTTCTGAAGGTCTCTAAGGCTTTATTTTTATTTCTTAAAAGAAAGACATAATAGAACCTCGTGCAGTTATTGATAAAAGTATAAAATACTTTTTACCTCTAGTTTGCACGAATTTCAATTCATATAGATCACTATATATCAATTCTAAAAGAGTCGTTAACCTTTTGATGCAATGGAAAGTTAGTCTCATCATCTTTGCTTCCACACACACTTCACATTTGTGTGTTTCGTCAACATTGACGTTTAGTAATAAATTTAATTTAACGAGACGTTTCAGAGTATTATTATTGGCATGTTCAAGTCTATCATGTCATAAATTAAAACACTTAACAACATAACTGAAAGCTTTTATATTTTTATTACCATTAAATTTACGGTGTATAGTTATTACAACTATTTTGAATAAACTCTATTCTTTATATTTTTATTACAACTTCGTAAGTACAAAGTTATTTGACTGGAACACTAGTCTAAAGCCGCCCTTGACAAGTGTCGATCCAGAAACTAGGTTCTTCATGATGTCGGGAACGTGGAGTACATCAATGAGTGTTAACTCCTTCCCAGATGTCATCTTCAAAATAATTTTTCTAAGTCTGATAATTGGCGATGTAGTGGAATTGCCCATATAAATCTTTCTTCCACTTATTGGAGTATACTTAGAGAACATCATCTTATCAGAATAGATGTGACATGTTGCTCCAGTATCAATCCACCACTGCTTCAGGTTGTCTAACACCGTGTTGGCTTCAAACATGATCGCAGTGAGATCCAGTTCCATTTCATCAGAAGTTGCGACCTGGTTTGCAGCATCCTTCTGACTCTTGGTTGGTTTCTTCGGCGTTTACAATCCTTGGACATGTGTCTTGGTTTTCCGCAGTTGTAGCACGAGCCCTTGAATTTTTTGTCTTGAGCCTTCTTTTTGGATGGCTTTGACTTCTTGGCGTTCAATTCAATTAGGTTGGACATCTCGTTGACAACTCGCTTCGTTCCTCTGAAGTCGAATAACTTTCGATTATCCTCCACTATTCATACTCTCAAGATCAGGTCTTCAAGCCCATCTCCTTTTACTTGTGCTTGAAATAATTTTGAAATCCTTCCACGAGAGAGGGAATTTCTCGATTACCGCGGCTACTTTGAACGACTCATTTAGCTTCATGCCTTCGACATCCAGATCATACAGTATCAATTGCATGTCTTGAACTTGAGATGTCATGCTCTTGGAATCCACCATCTTAAAATTCAGAAATCGGTCGATGATGAATTTCTTCAATCCGAAGTTTTTGATTTTGTATTTCTTTTCTAGTAATTCCCACAAAGATTTTGTCATCTCCATCGAACTATACAAGTTATACAACGTGTTGTCCAATGCGTTGAGAACATAGTTACAGCACAGGAAATCTCCTTATGACCATGCATCGCATGTAACCTTACTGTTGGAATCACCTTCCGTAGTGGTTGGTGAGTCTTCATGCAACCTTCTGCTGCCATCATTTGAAGTCGGCTCCGTTGAACTTCTTCGGCTTCTCTCCGTGTGGAACGGCAGTCGGAACGTCATTGATCAATATTTGAAGTCGGCTCCGTTGAACTTCTCTAGCTTCTCTCCATGTGGAACGGCGATCGAAACGTCGTTAATCAATGTCATATCAGTTTGCATAACATCGTTTTACGATTGTGGGTCGGTTGTGTTGCTGTTGGGGGGATGCAAACTAATATGAGATCGTCGAGGCTAGTATTCAACACTATCTCCATAAAATATTGCTCCGCTACATGTGCTCACGGATAGCAGCAATTCGTTTCCCAAGATACAATGACAATGTCTCAAAATAGTAGCATGCACTCTTCATATAGCTCTTTGATCTCAGCAGTCAGATCCGGATGGTTATAACCCTTCGGATCCCCCTTTGATCTCAACCGCCAAATGACAATGTCTCAAAATAGCAGCACTCTTCAGATAGCTCTTTGATCTTAGTAGCCAGATCTGGATGGTTATAGCCCTTCGGATCCCCCTTTGATCTCAGCCGCCAAATTTGATCCGACGCTTCGGATCAAGTCTCATCACCAACGGTCAGATCGCAATTCTTTGCGATCAACGCTCCAGATCGCGTCACTTGCAATCCAGCACCTTCTTCAATCCAACGGTTGCCATTCGTTCGCCCAGTTAGCAGTCCAATCATCTCTCTTTGCCTACCCGAATGCTAATAAGCACTGACACATCACATGGCACGTCACCCCGAGTGTCACGTGGGCATTGCCACGTTATCTCACATGACACGTCAATCGAGTGCAAAGTGCGTTAACAAAGCGCTAATTGCGCACGTGGCAGTTGGCGGGCTCGCAGGTGCGACCACCTGCTCGCCTATGAGAAGAGAACACTTGTATTTTTTCTTTTTTTTTAACTCCATTAATACAGCAACACATATAAGGAAACAAACACCTTTAAAATTTACAAATATGAGACTATTCCTCATCTAATTTTTTCTATATTAATTTTGGGCTGACTTTAAATAATTAATTTCTCATTTACCTATAATCGATTTTGAGCAAATTTTTAATTTAAATTTATCTACGCGAAACGTAGATTTCGTTTTTAAAGTCAATTCTAACTTTTATCGATTGATGACACCTTGATTTTTTCTTATAAAATCTTATTTGGTCTATTTAAGACCCAAATATCCAACAAAATTATGGTGTTAATTTAAAAAACATTACAATTATTAGCAAAAAAGTGAAAATGTTATCTTGGCAGCCCCTTACTATCTGAAAGAAATATAAATCAAGAGGAATTTCATCTAATCCAATAACAATAACACATATAATGAGGGATTGAGACAACTAATAGAGTATTCTTCATATCATTGGAAATTGATCCTAGATTTATTGATAATAACATCTAATAATTATTATGTATGTACATAGAAGAGAGGAGAGAAAATAGTGAAGGGACGTTATATTTGATAGCAATTTCATAATAATTATGCATGCATGTTAAAATAATAATAATAATAATAATAATAATAATAATAACGGATAGAAGATATGTTCTATGTATAGAATATGTATAGAAGTAAGAAATGAAATAGTGAATTTCATAGCAGGGTAAAACTAAAAAATATACACTTTTGGACATTTTCAAATTTTGGAGCGGCTTTTGGGTAATTCCGAATTTTGGATGCCCCGTTGGAGCAAATCTCGTAATTTAATTATTACATAATTAGTGCAGCCCCTCGTATAATCCTATGAAATTACGAAAAACCAAAAAAAAACACAGATAATTAATGCGACCGTCTTAATCATTGATGGAGAGAAAAGATCAGGAAATCGAAATTAAGAGAAAAAGAATATCAGGAAATCGAAACGGACCTATGAGAGCATCCTCCCTGAGAGTGAATGACGTGTTAAATGAAACGAGTTCTCAAGTGCACAACGGCAATTAATATCTTACGATTGAACTTCTTTTACTTTCCCAAAGAATCAAATAGTTCAGAATTAATGTTTGATACAAGATTTACGCGCTATCGTTCTAGTAATTCAAGCGCCAATACAATCAAAGGCAAATAACATTTATTTGAATTCCAACTGCCGACGATTCTGGCAGAAAAATATGGAATATTCATGTTATATAATATCATAGAAGAATGTGATGGAGTGGAACTCAACCGATGAGCAGCTTGTTCTCCTCCAAGAAGGAATACTGGGGAACCTCAAGGTTGAATGGGGCTGGGCCCCTCCGAATCCTCCCTGAGATATCGTAATGGGAACCATGACAAGGGCAGAACCACCCGCCATAGTCTCCTGCATTCGGCAATGGAATGCATCCCAAGTGGGTACAGACACCGACCACAACTAGCCACTCAGGGTTCTTCACCCTATCCGCATCCACCTGCGGATCACGAAGTGATGAAATATCGACGCTGTTGGCCAACTTGATATCTTGCTCTGTTCGGCGTCTTATGAAAACGGGTTTTCCTCGCCACTTCACGGTCACTGTAGAACCTAGTTCAATGCTGGAGAGATCTACTTCCAAGGAAGCTAGAGCCAGGACATCTTTGCTTGGTGACATGCTCAACACAAGCTTGAGAATCAGGAGACGAAGCAACGATGCATACACAAATCTACCGCCCGTCAAAACGAAGTATGCAAAAGCCCGCTTGCTTGGATCTCCTGGGGGATAACGCTCGTGGTTATGTTCATCGTAAGTAATCTTTGAGGTTGGATTCTTCACAGCAGCTACAGTAGCCGGAAGATCGGCTAAACCCAAATCCTGATGCCGAGGCACAAGGGTCTCAGAAGCATACCCTGCACGTTTATTTACAGCAAAAATATCAAGAAAAAAAAAATCTAAACCATCCACTACAGAAGATAGACATCAGTGAGTTAAGGAAGATCACAAAAAAATAAATAATAAAAAATTTGAAGATCATCGACAATATAAAGGAATAGACATCAATCATCATCTGAAAAATTGAATGACGCAAATTATGATTCATCAACTAGAGCAAGACAAAAATTGATATTTAGATGATGTTAGCTCAAATGAAAGTTTGCATTTGGGTGAAATATTCTAAAATCCAAAACAGGCAAAGATTCTTGTATCAGAGATAACAATGTATAACCTAAATAGGTTTACCACCAACTCTCAAGATCTTTTCAAATCTAGCCTAAACTTTGAAGTGTTTCAGTATGTACACAAATTGTAAGTTTCCCAATCTTATGTGCCTTAGAAATCTCACATTAACTCGAATTCTAATAACACTGAAATCCACAAACATGGCAATTGAGAGATGTTAAATTTGAACAACTGTAATTTCAAATAATGTGGCAATCTGTAAGCCATCTGTGGCATCCACGTAAGCATGGAATGCTGTCATAAAAATAGGCAAGTTGAAGGGGAAAACTCCAAGTTAATATATATGATCAGGAAAAATTAGTTTTGGAATAATTCCATAACCACCTGGAAATTCAATGCTATATGCAGCAATCAATCTAAACTATTCACGGCCTTATAAGCTTAACAAAAAATATTGTTAACAAAAGTTTCACCTGGTTCTCAGGTCTTAAGTTTCACCTGAGAATCATTGCTTTCAATTCTGTGAACTATACGGTCACTTGAAAGTTGCTCAAACTCTGCCATAAACACCATTATATGGTTGACAAGATGGAAAATTACCTTTCTATAGGAAAGCCAGAATAGCTCAAGAAGGTTTCTAATAACCAAGTCCTCAAATATGTTACTCTAAATCTGTAATATTGTAACTCAAACAACAATAATATACCACAACTAGTTATCTGATTCTAGATATTTCAATGAACTGATGCCATTATCAAGCAAAAATTCAGATTCCTTCAATGTACAAACTTCTTTTGTCTTATGTTTTATGATTCTGGCAATGGAAAATGAAGGAAAAAACAAGATGACGACCGTAACAGTGAAGGATGCAAACTAATATGTTCAATACTAGATCATTAAATGTGATTTTTCCGCACTTTCGGCTTTTCTAAAAATATGTTCCTGGGTGAAGTTATCTTGACATATGACCCTCAACAACTAAAAGAACATAGTGCCATAATGCCTAAACACCGGTAGATATCTTTGCCAATGCCATCCCTTTCTCCACCAAGATAGCAAGAGAAACAAAGGGTAGACTGAAGCAAGGACGTGATGTCATCTACCTTAATGGATTTAAACTATTGTGACGAAAACCTAGAGAGATTGGCAAAGATGAAAGTACACTAGAGAGATTTAAAAAAAAAATAAGAAGAAGAAGAAAACCTAGCTTCGAATTTTGAATTTATTTCGTAATTGGTTTCTAAGTTATCAGGATATTGGCTGATATTATTTGGCATGTAACTCAAAGACACAATGTGACGAAATATCAATCTAACATTCCTCTTTGATAAGAAGAAATAATGTGTCGATAACTAAGATCAAGGTACATGGTTTAGCATCGTTCACTAGTGATATTAGAGAAAAATAGTGGAACTACTTTTTAAAAAAAATGAAACTTGCCCTTCTTAGCAAAGATCCTTCCAAACTATTTAGTTCCATTTTAGTATCATGCTTTTAAAAAAAATGAATTTCTAATCATCGAAGTCGATTCCATTTCCCAGACTAAATCTTTTTAACTACCCAGTGCAAGAGTACTCATCTCCAAGTTTGAGATAGTATTTCTGTGATCTATAGACAGAAACCCATATGATTAATAATATGGTTTCAACAATTCTTTTCTTAAAGCCTGAAATTTCTACCTACTGATGAGATAGCTAAGAATTTCTGAAATTGGTTAAGCAAGCATGGCGAAATCAAAATCCTGCGAAAAGGGATCGTGATCTGGACTAATTCACAAGCCTACCAGGCTAATAAGAAGATAACGAACAAACAGAAATAGAAGCACTAGCAGAAGACCGAAGGAATCTAATTTCTCCGATCCTGAGCCCAGTAATATACAATGTTTGATTTATTTTTGCTCGTGAACATACAAGGCTTCTCTAACAATAAAAAAAAACGAAAGAGTTAAGAAGTCCTCACCTCTGACAGCCACCACGAGAGGCGATTGAAAGGTGAACCGAGACACGGAATCGTCGGCGGTGGGCGAGTCCACCGCTCCTTGTGCAGGATTCCTCGAGAAGAAAGCAGAGGCGGCCGACGACGGCCGCCATGAGAGCCCAGATAGTCTTCTTCCGGCGAGCCTCAGCATCGTTTCCGCCAATCAAGATCTCTAGGGCTTCGAACAAAAACACGAGGAGGTTAACATAAATAGCCGAAGTTGATATGACGTGCCTCAGGAACAACGCTCTTAACATATACCTTTCATAATTTCGACATGAGAGTGGATTTTAAATTCACCAATTTGAAAAATAAAATAAAATTTATGACATGTTTTATTTAAAAAATGAAGTTAAAAAATAATTATATACATTAAGAAAGCTAAAATCAAGTATTTTGATAGATAAATTCAAAAGAATTTGAAATTAAATTCAGAATTAATATAATTAAAATTTCGAATATTAAGGCTTTTGACTTCGCTCCGGTCAATTCATTCAATTCCTCGGAAAAAATTGCCGGATCATGTACACAAACGCATTGCGCCTTCGCGAATCTCAAAGCATGCGAACGCACCGAATTGGCCGTTCGACGTGACGATCTAGGGCCAATCCTTCCCATTGTACATTTAAGTTCCCAAGGCTTCTTGGACGGCCTCGACCGGCAAAAGCTTAAGCGAGGACTTGCATTGATCTGTCTCACTCGTGACTCGCCTCGTTTGGTAGCATCATCCCCGATGGATGACCTCCCACCGCCGGAGCCGCCTTCCAATGGCGGCGACGCTGTCGCACCACCAGTCGAGGCTCCGGCCGCCCCTCTGCCAGGAACCAAGCGGCAGCGTCGCCCAAGTGTGCGCCTCGGGGAGATCGGCGACCAGCCCGCTGCTATCCCCTCCGACCCCCTCCTCCGCCGGCCCAAGCACTGGAAGCTCTCCGCGCACCGAGATCACACCAAGCACCGCGTTTACCACCATCCTGCCGCCCACAAGCAGCCTTCCAAGACCCGCCACCTCGCAGCCATGGCCCCCGGTGAGGAAGACGGCGCGGACGCGCTTCCTCCTCCGCCGCCGTCGAATCTTACTGATGATGGGGCTATCCTCTCTATCGACGAGAACCTTGATCCTCTCAGTGCTGGCATGAGGAGGGTCAGCCGCGATCCGAAACCGTGGCGCGGCGCGAGGCGGGTTCGATCCAGCTGGGTCTCGAAGGAAGAGGAAGGACTGGAAAGCGCCGACTTCAAAGCTGGCGGCGGAGAGGATATTGCGGATGACGGGTTACCGGAAGGGGCTGGGAGCCCATCGGAGAGGGATGACAGGAGGACGGCTGGACTTAGGGTTAGGGTTTCTGAGACGAGGGACCCCGGACCTGATGCAGCAGGGGATGGACCCTCAGATACGGATGGTGGAGATTGGTATGACCGGGACGGGCATTGGCGATCTGGAGAGGACGGCGGGGTACGGTCCTGGCTCGAAGGATTGGGGCTCGGCAGGTATGCCCCTGTTTTTGAGATACATGAAGTTGATGATGAGGTGCTGCCACTGCTCACTCTGGACGATCTGAAAGATATGGGGGTCAATGCTGTAGGCTCTAGGAGGAAGATGTTCTGTAGCATCCAGAGGTTAAGGAAGAACATGGATTCCTAAAGTGAATTTGAAGTTTTTTGAACTTGGCGACAAGGCATCATCTAAATAGTTTTGGTGAACTCTAACTTGCATCAATTTGGTTACAATGTTTCTCAGAATCATATCATCTTGCTTGGTGTAAGCCATATGTACTTTGTGTTGCTTTAGTTCAAAAATACTATGAGAGATGCCTTCCAATACGACTCTTTGAAACACTTTATTACGTAGTGTTCTCACAAAGGCATCCTTGAAATATTGTTGAGCTATAATGACGGAACACACGGTAAGTCAATGAACCATGTGAAACACACAAGCATAACACCTTTTCAATTACCTCAATCCATGTGATTACTACCTCCATGTTGCTGATAAGAGTATTGCATCTCTTCTAGTGGGTTCTTGTTGCCCTTTTCTATGAGTTGTTTGCTTAGGTTTGGTATCAACATCTGGTGGAAAGTTTGATTGGTAAGATCTTTACCTTTGATATCTGTTTACAATGCATTGGTATTGTTTGTTAATGCACATGAAATTGCATCTGTCAATTTCTCAAAATCATGATTTTAGCATTAGACTATGTTTGGAGTACAAATTTGTTCTATGAAATCTGTTAGTTCAGGAAATTTTTATATGCTGCATTAGGAAAAAATAATTGATAGTTGGATCATTACTTAATTCTATTAGTTTGAACATGATGGTTCTATAGTTGGACCTTTACTCAAATCTGTAAGTTTGAGAATGATGATTCTATCTTCTTCATTTGTTGGCTATGAATAAAGTACTTAACTGATTTCAAAGAGTACAAATATTCTGAACTATCAAAGATGCATAAGTATGCACACTTGCTGTCACAACTTAAACTGAGGGATGAGCTATTGTGAATTACAAGTTTAGTATTCTTATAATCTGTTCTATCTTATTGTATTTTTTGATTGACACTCCGTGAAAGAATCAGGATGGACATGGAAGAGGTGCAGTATCAAGTTCCTCAAGTTGGTGAAATCAAGAATACACAGTGGAAGGACATGAGGACTCTTGCTCCTCCTGTATTTCCCTATCCTTCCCTTATATGTGATTCCAGGTCAATTAGAACAAAAATAAAAATTCTCAATCTTTCCTGATCCATCAATCTAATTATTCTTTTATTGATAAAGTTGTTAACCATTCCCATTTGACCACACAACCGAGATGGTTTTTTGCCCTTTAGAGTTTGCAACTTTGCATTAGTGTTGACTTCGGAGCTGAAATTTTGAGCCTGAGTGACTATACCACTGCTTGAACTTGGCTAACCATAGGCTTTTTGAAGCACATTTGTTGTTATATCATGCAATCAAATAATAGTTATTGAAACTTAAGTTTGTTGCATATATACCCATGTGAATTTATGATATGGTGAATTTGTCAAGCAACAGCACCTTAATGTTAGGAGATTCTTCCATTCAATAACGTTATCAACTAAAATAAGTGTTATTTTTGCTTGCCTAAATTTAATATCTCTTAGATACTATTTTCAAGGCCAATTAGGTGAACATGAAAATGAGAGAGAAAATTTTGAAATCTAATAAACATGTCCACAGTAAATTCATGTAAGTTGACCCTAAATCGTTTGGGAACTAACACAACTTGGTGATGTTCATGATGACTAAAAGAACAATAATATCCTGCTAATTTTCCTTGTGCTCAAATTTAAGAATGCATGCCTACTACAATGATTGCGTTGCAAAAACATGAGTTGAATGAGCAAGCTTTTAGTTTATTACTACATTGAAAAAATCAAGTGTAGTCATGATTATTCAAATTCAAGTAGCTACTCTATTTGCTGACTGTTTGGAAGGCAATATCCATATCACAATCAGATTCAATTATTCTTTTTTATTTCATTCAATTAGTGTCGATAAGGTTTTGATATTGGAGCTGGCTCATGAGTGATACTGGAAACCTCTGGCCACAAGGTCTGACATGTTGGAACAATCTCTTTAGCCTGCTTACAAGTTACAAGATGCTAAATTGTAGTCACCTTCACTTATAGTGCACAACTCCTGAAGTGAAAAAGATCATAAAGTGCATCAGTTATTTGGTCCGATATTATATTCCAAGATTCAGTGTTTATGGCATCTGGGTCGGTGTACACAACCTTGGAGTTAAAGATTTTTCTTCCTGATGTAAACAGATTGTGTTTAACATGTAGCTGAGTAGAATTTCCCCTCCTGCTGTTTGGTCATTTGAAAAGAAAGAAAAGGCTTACTTTTGGCTTGAGCATTGATCCTCACAAATCTTTGGAGGCCCTTCAAGGTTTTATACCAAATTTCCATACTGGAGATTGTTTCTTGTTGTTGTCGAATGAGTTCACAAACTATATGCCAATTATCAATTTTTTTTTAATTCCTTTCTATTGTGATTCAGATGAAATTCTACTGACATGGGACTGTAGGCTCTTGCTAAAATCTGATGCTGATGTTTAACCAATTTGGACAAGTTGAAATTCTTAGAGAACTTACATGTGTATACAAGTCGATATTGCTGCTGTGGTATTTTTGTTCATGAATTTGTTTGCCAGTCGTAGGGTGAAATAGAATGGAATGCAAATATGATTCATTCCGTCCGGGAATGTGTTTCGATATTTGGATGGACAATTTAGAATGAAATGATTCTCTACTTAATGTTTATTAGCCATTCTTAAAACCAAAGTTAAGATAAATAGATGGTCTGACAAGAGTGAGTAAACCAAACAGGCAGACAAGACGAACAGATCGAAAAGACCAGACCGATCGAGACCAAATGAGGAGAACGAAAGGAATTCCATGTGATAAACGATATTAGAAACAATTTAACCTTTGTGTGCATGCTCCAATGTGATAATTTCATTGAACATGCTGAAAAGAATGAGAATCACTTTGTAATTAAAATGGCATAAAAGCGCAAACGTTGCAATGTTTTCAAAATAAAATTTGAAAAAAAAAACGAGGTAAACTTTTGAATGTTGTCCATTCAAGAAAACCTAAACACAAACTCTTTAATTCAGTAACATTAGTCGGTACAAAGATGCAGACTGAAGGAACTTTCTCAAGGAAACTTGTTGGCCAGATTAATAAACCACTTTTTGAGGATTCTGGCATTATACATTATTGAAGTTTCTCAACAATCTACGGTATGGATGAGTTTTCCAAGATTTATGACCAGCAGCATCTGCAGTCACATAGATAAATGCAAAAGAATAAGCCTGCAACATGAATTTCAGGCTAAGATCAGTCTCCACGGGACATAGAAACTCTCCAATAACCGCGAAGACAATGTTGGTATCAAGTGTCTGACTAAGCTGCAGCAGCTAGAGGCACTGCTCGATAGCATGCCCGCTTCGCAGCACGGACAATGTCATCTACCTGCAAGACACAATTCATAACTGTCTCAGGCACAAGTTCACTCTGTTCCAAACTGTAATCTTATGCTAGTGGTTCAAACGTCTTTGAATTCTTTGCTAGGAGGTCCAAAGGGATAATTACCTGAGGAACAGCCATTCTCTCAAGATTGGCGGCGTATGGCATCGGTACATCGGCTCCAGCAATCCTTTCAACTGGGGCATCAAGATACTCGAAGCTTTCTTCCACCACTGACATGCTGCTCAATGTGTGCAGTTAGATTTTTGCTCGCAACGTGCATTCAGCGAGTAAGCAAGATCAAGATAAGAGTGCAAACCATATTTCAGCTCCTACACCATGTTGAGGGAAACCTTCTTCGACAGTCACGAGTCTGTTAGTTTTCCTGACAGAAGCATTGATGGTGGCTCTGTCTAATGGCCTAATTGATCGCAGATTTATAACCTGTAAAATAGTTATTTAGACTAATAAATATGCAGGTACAGGAATAGTGTTATGTTGGGTATCTCTGGCAGCGAAAATTTTACCTCTGCATTAATTCCTTCCGCTGAAAGTACATCAGCAGCCTGATCATTAACCACAAGGATTAAATATATGATTAGCCAAAAAGGGCTTCCTCCATGTTTGTGAATAGTAGCATATGAAAAAAAGGCCAATTAACAGTTGATTTTTATGAACAATGGGAATATTATCCAATATCAAAACCTAGATATGAAAAATACTTCGAATTGGTCGACAAGAGTTAATAGAATAAACCAATTAGGTGCCTGTTGACATAGGAAAAAAAGAATGGTATCGATAGTTACGCTGGTCTAATCTTGGAGTTGCATGTACAACCGGTGTCAGCCCAATATTATCAATGAAAAAAAAAACTCAAAATAATAAATGAAACACAGTTCTCGTGTCAGTTTTGTGCCAGTTGCCTTTGTTGATATCCGAAGTAATAGCTTATCTAATACGAAGTTAAAAATACACAAATATTAGTGTCATTGGCCATGTCAAAAAAATTAACTTTGTGAGCTGTAACAAGATTCTATCTACTCAACTTTGAGCCATTAGCCCTTGAAACAGATAAAACCATCAACTCCTTATGTCTGCCGCGGACATTAACTCTTCCATAACTCTAGGATAGAGTAGCAGATCATTTCATGGGTACATCAAAATTACTATAGTAGGAGATTTTATTTCTTTGTAGTATGTCATTTCATATTTTCTAAGAAAATACTGTTAAGAAATTTTATACATGTTCTTTTTTTCCTAAATATAATATTGTGGCTTGGAAGACCAAAGCAGAATATTAGCAACAATAAAACATGATAAAAATTATTTAAATATATATGATGATAGAATAGGAGATAGAGTCCAATAGCGTAGAAGAATCCATATAACCGACTCCACCTAGTGGGACAACACTTAGTAGTAGTTGTTGCAGTATAATTTTGTGGCTTGGAATTACAGTCGGTGAAAAACAACAAACATGGGAATTAACTACACAATCTAAATGATACTTGAGAAAATCAATTAACATAATCCATATATAACATACAATGTTAGTTAAAGTCAATTTCCTCACATTCTCTTGGTAACTCCAACAAAACCAATTTCTACATAAGACAACGAACATGTAAAATTAAGAAGCGAGATTGATACTGATTACAGTTAATTTTTACATACCTGCAGAGCATATCCAACCATCTTTGAGAATGCTGTGATTGTTACATCCTTTCCTTCTCGTTCAATCTGTCAATGGAGACAAAGAAATTTGAAAAGAGAGGATAAGGAATGAGGTAGGTTAATGAGAGGATTTTACGCGAGCATATTGATTTTATTAAATGGGTACCTTAGCCTTCCCTATGGGAAGACAGAAACTAGAATCAAGTGCTTCGGCTGAAACAGGAAAAGACTCTCCGTATCTGAAAATCCAAGTTTTAGAATTACATTTAATATTACAAACCTTTAGAAGGTTGGAAGTCTGGTTTTTATACATACAAAAGTTCATTTTCCAGAAAAACAACTGGATCAGGATCCCTAATAGCAGCCTTTAGCAAACCTCGAGCATCTTCAGACGAATATGGAGTTAAAACTTTCAAGCCAGGAACATGAGCATACCATGCAGCATAACACTGTAAAAATGGCAATAATAAGCTCTTCACAGAACTCCCCCGTTTTATATTAACCAATGTTGTTAATCAAAACCACAAATAAACTCTATCGTGATGCATAGAATGTGAAAAGAAAATAAACATGACAAAGATGAACATATATAACCACCATTATATAAGAAATGTGGATTGACTAGGAAATTTTTTAATTTATAGAAGCTCAACTTTTACAGTGGAAAAAGCACACACAAGTTTATCTAATCTGTGAGAGAGGTGCAAACACACGGCACACCACAATCTAGTAGAAGTACAAAATGGATGGTAGTAAAAAAACATGCAAAAGTACTACACATCTGAAAGGACAGAGAGGAAAGGAACAAAGAACAAAATAAGAATGAAGCAACAAATAAATTTGTACAAATAGTTTTTTTTTATAGCTGAAAGGAAAAGTGTACTTAATTGCATCTGGTATCTATACATTCATGCCTCCAACATGAAATCTACTATACTAATAACCAATGTCAGATAATCTATTCTAATACTCTCATGGCAAGGAATAACAAATGGCGGAGTCAGGAAAATTTGAACATTTTCTCTGTAAGGAAAACAATTAATCTTCTTGAATTCTTACAATCAATATGTTAAAAACATGAATGAATGGAACTAAGTGATGAAATGGTTCTTGATGCAAAAGAAAGAAATCTTTATAGTAAAATACACGAATAATGCAATGCAGAATTTTTTGTGACTAGGTTTAAATAGCATTACACAAACACCATATTACTTGATACGCGAATAATTGACGAGACAATTAACTCCTATTTTTAAAATGGAAACAATTAATTCCAAACCTTCACGTAAGTTTTCCTCCCAGAGTATGGAACCAACAAAAGGATAAAATAAAAAGGAGCAAGGAACTGAAATCTCAGAAGATAATACTTATCATCTTAACAAATAACAATAAGCTTTGTGAGCTCAAGTTCCTATAAGCAATTTGAAAAGAAAATTCCATCAAATATTAGTAATTTTGGATGGAAAAAAAAACAAAACAAACACTTTTATAGGTCATTGTATGGTTTCTACTTGTTTTTCCTTGCCTCATGAACATCAGTCCAATTGTCCGAGATATAACCTATGCATGTCAATCATGTTGATTTTAGTGGAATATGGGAATATAGACATTTAAATTGCAAGAAACTAATAATCTATGTCCATGTGCAACACAATGAAACAAGAAAGTGAGATCATATGAAAAACTGGTTTCTTAATACCTGTGAATGTTGTGCACCAACTCCAGCTGCAGCACCATTTGGTCCTCTAAATACAATGGGGACAGATATCTGACCAGCTGACATGTAGTTCGATTTAGCAGCAGAGTTAATGATATGATCAATTGCCTGCACAGAATATAAATTCCATATATCTGTAAGAAAATACAATAAGTTCCATATCTGTCTGGATTATCTTCCATGCGTGTTTGTTTGCAAAATACACCAACACTTAAACATAAAATAAAAAAATAAAAATTGAAGTATACAGAATGCAGTCTACAATGTTAAATTTCTAAAGTATTCTACTGCTAGCACCAAAGCAAGTCCCAAGAAAATGGCATGCAAATGAGACGCATCCTAAATTACACAATATAAATATTCAGAAAAACTACCTCCAAAGCATGATACTAAACATCTATGTATCCAGTTAACAACTCATGCATATTCACAGAGTAACAATGCAAAACAATCAGCAAATTTTTTATGATAATGGTCAATGACCAAACCAATATGAACCTCCTTGTTGGGTTTTGAATTTTTGAATTTTAAATGAACAAAAATCAGTCTGTATCTACTACCATGAATTAGACAATACTCATCAACTCTATTCTAATTCTTTCTCTCTATTTTTCCTGACTTATTACAGAGGGAATCCTTCAACCTTAGTCAATCCTCAACTCATTAAATTGTTAGTATCCTATCGTCCGTGTAGAGGCATGGTACCATAGCCTAAAAACTAAAAGAAGTAATTTGAGAAGTCAAATTGGATAGCTTAATACCTTTGCACTATGTACCTTGAGCAAGCATTCATGCTACTAACACCCAAGAGACTAGTTTAGGCATTGATTAACCTAAAGGGAAGCAGATTAGCTCAATTAATCTATAAATTTATAATTACTACCTTTATAACTTATTGGCATACCCTCTAATAAATAGTCCTAATTCATTACAGGGAGACAACAAAAAATGATGCAAAGAGAAAGATAAGTGCTTTTCTTTTTAGTGATTGGATAAGCAACAAAATCATTCTAAGAATACAACTATTTTTGATTCTCCTTTTCCATCCATTAAGCTTCATTTAATGTCCACCATAAACAAAAACATTGTACTAGTTGATAATCAGAATGCTTTTGCTACCAGGATCAATTGACAAAGAATGCATCAAGAAACTTCATCATGTCACTTGTTCGATATGAAAAACCCACAAGACATACATTTAAAATAATAACAATCAGAACTTTATTCAGAAGTTGAGCTTATAATGCAAATCAAAGTCCACAAAGTCATTTTCAAACAGGTCAAAGTAAGTTCTCTTATCAGACCATAATAGGCCTCAAACTACCCAAGACTTGAATTAGATATACCCACATTAATGAAGAAAGCTTCATCGTGTGTGTGGCAAGATCAAACATATCAGTATTTCTAGCCACTCAAATGGTAAATAGTTGTGTAGGTATATCAGATAAACATTCAATTTCAAAAATTTCACTGCTCCATAAACTATGGCGGCGATATACTGCTGCACCTACCACATTAAAAAGATACAGGCACTTAAACATAATTTCAAATTGTTTTCTATCTCATTCATTTCATAATAGTAATACATTATATAGATGTAGCCACAGCCAGCAATATTTATGTTCCCACATCGATCATAGACATCAACAAAAACTAGTTTATTTCCATTTACTCATCCTACATAGCAGCACCTATGACTACTGAGCTTATTCTTAAAAAAGAAACTCTATTATTTTTCTTTAGTACATTAATCTAATTTCAGTTTATCATTGTAGAAACTCTAACCTGCATAGAGAAGTTAAATGTCATAAACTCCACAATAGGCCGGAGACCATAATAAGCTGCACCAACACCAATCCCCGCAAATCCAGCCTACAAGTGTAGACATATTAATAACTTGGATGCTGGCTGCATAGCGGTAGAGCCCAGAATAGTAACTAGATTAAATAAAGGAGAAGAGAGGTTATTATGTGAACCTCTGTGATGGGAGTATCGAGAACTCTTTCAGGACCATACTTCTCTAGAAGACCCTTTGATATCTGTACAAATAAAAAAGTGTCAGTTACTGTATGAGTATACGATGTAGAAGTTGGGAAAATCTGAATGCAATCATATCTAACCTTATAGGCACCTTGGTATTCTCCAACCTAAGATGTAAAAGTTTCATTAGAGAAAATAATGGAGACCAGAATTAAAAGCGGTCACATTAAGCTAATTACTGTTTTACCTCTTCGCCCATCAAGAAAACTTTGGGATCTGCTGACATCTCCTCATCAAGCGCAGAGTTAAGTGCTTCACGCACTGTAATCTACAAGGAAGATGAGCACAAAATTAGGCTGTCGTGGATATGCTTAAAAAGTCAAAAGGCAATGGTACACAATAGAAGTAAGTCACCGAGCTTAACAGGAACATAAATATTGGCAGTATATAGGATGTTAACCATCCAGTTATACTGCAATTGCCTGCTGCTTACGGGGAAAAAAAATTACCACTGCCATGACAAACGTAAATCATAGTTAAACTATCAAAATTCGATATTTGTTAACCATCCATGTAAACTCTGACGTATATGCCTGACGATATCCGTACTGATGCACAAATTTGAAAAACAACTGAAAATCACCTCTTTTGCACTGGTCGAGTACTTCTTGGGTAAAACTGATCCTGCAGTCAATACCCTATTCAACCCCCCTGTAGAATCTACATATACAAAATAAAGATGGTGACGAATCTTAGCATCTGCAATCAATCCACATGATGAATCACAACCAAAATTGACGCGCATATAATATATCGTACAGGAGCACGGAACAATCCCAGTCCGACCTTCCGTCTCGCGATCCCCAACATTTTCCTATCAATAAAGAAAAAAAGGAAACTTATTTCAGACCACGAGATCCGACCTACACATCTGTACAATTCCAAATCGTTTCAGCAACCAATAAAAGGGGCCACGAATTGGATCGACAAACACCACGGTCGTCGCAACTCTTGATGTCGGAAATCGGCACAAAAAAATCGAGGAAAGGAAACGAAATCGGCTACGAAAACACGGCGAATAAAGGCCGAAAGCGAGAAGCGGCAAAGTACCTCGGAATCGAAAGAAGCGAGAGCGATCGGGCGAGAGGGGGAGGAGCGCAGCCGATGTGGAAAAAAGGCGTAAAGCCGGTGGTTGAACCGCCAGGCAGGGAGAGAAAGGAGACACCTTTGCCTGCGCACCAGACGCGAGATGATGTGACGACAATAGTAATAGTAGAATATCTAAGGGGGCAAAAGGTAAATAAAATTAATATCAGGAACTTTACTCACAAAACCCCCTCATTTGTTACTATTTTCAATGACCTACACACTACAAATAAAATTCAAAAGAATGAACTTTGGTGGATCATATTCATGTCAAAACAAATTTAGAAAAGTAATATGGAAAACATCTCAAAATTATATACTTATAGTAAATATTATTTTTAAAAAATAACTCAAGCATCTTTATTTTGTTATAATATATGTCTTTTATTTATTTATAAAATTACTTTACAAATTATGCATAAATCACACTAAAGATCTCAAAAGAAAGAAAGCTTGAAAATTATATGAAACCCGAGTAATAAGGTTCTTCTAAACTCGAGATCCAATAATCCGTTAGGATTTCAAAATATAATCCTCTATAAATAACATATCTATCTAATATTATCTTTTGATTTTTTTTTAATAGATATCAGATATCCAGTTTAATTTTTCTTTCCCGAACATAATCAAACATTATTGTACCAAACACTAAGTTTGTTCTAACCAGTCTACTAATGAAATCAGAATGGATAGAAGCTTTCAAAGGAATTATCAAAGTCAGATACATTATGCTTTCGATACAAAATTTCATGGCACAGGAGTCTAATGTAGCCCTCAATCTCATCGTATCGTTTGTAGACTGAAGTAAAATATGGTAACTTGTCGATGAATACTTGCGGTAAAACTCCCCAGTATTTTTTTTTTGTAAACAGACTACAATTGTTTCGGTTTCCCTGGAAAAGGGAAGATAGTGTAACTCTTCAGCTATTTGTATTTGTAGTATTGAGTGCATTTGCCCGCATTTTCTCCCGCCAGTTCTCTCCCCACATTTTTGCCTCTGCCACGGCTCGCTCTCGATCGAAATCCTTCTTTAAGAGCCCAACTATTTCTCTCGGCGAGTCCTCTTTCTCTGATCCTCCTTCGGGATCCCATTTTTGGCCAGAACCTCCACTGTCCCCATTCTTTGTGAAGATTGTGCCACCTACGCGGATTTTCGTTTCATCATTGTCGCCTCCTGATTTATTGCTGGAGGCAGGAGAAGAATTGGAATCGTAAGCTTGCTTTGCCAAGTAGGATAATGCGGTGACCACATCGGCGATAAGAGGACGGCTGGCGGCTTGTTCTTGGATGCACATTGAGGCTACAGCGAGTGCTTGGTAGAGTCCGCGCATAGGAAACCGGCCTTGCAGTTTGGGGTCAGCTAGCCTCGGGAGTTTTCTTCGATCGTTGAACATGGGCCTTGCCTGGGAACACAGGATAACTGGTGAATTTTTTAAGCAATGGCAAATTTCAACTGCAAATTTAGGCATTACAACTATCGAACATCAAGATATGCACTCAAAATCAAGTATTTTCGCAACTATTTTTCCCCAATCCAAGAAATTTTCCACCAGTTGGCAAAAGATGATGGATGTATTCAGACTGTTTAATCAATATTTCATCAAACTAGAGCTGATCCAAGAAATAGAAAGATGAACTATTGAAACAGAGATCCAATAATATCAAACAAAATGCATAGGCATCGATCACAGTGTTCGACATCGTTGTTTCTAATCATTGTTGCACATGGTCAACAGGAACATTAAGTGCTCTTGAAGTATTGGTATTGGAGGATCAGTATCAAAACTGGGTACAAAGCAGATAAATGAAGAATGCAATTAGTAGAGATTAAAATGATGTTTGTCCAAAGATAAGGGAAAATTAGCCACACTAATGTTTCATTCTGATTTTGTCCCAAGTATTGAATACCTAAACGCTAGCAGGAATAGGGTTTATATCCGTGTGTCACATAGAATCAGATATGATAAACATGCAAGGTAAGTGCAGCTAATCTCTATGGTATTAAAAATCAAAGTACTAGCATGAAACATTCAACTTAATGACTATGCAAACATCACGAAGCATACCCATGCAACAAGATTTTGTTCACCATGTGATTTTGTGTTATCAATTGCCTTTCGCCCAGTTATCAACTCAAGAAGTACGACTCCAAAACTATAAACATCAGATTTAACTGTCAGCTGCCCTGTCATAGCATATTCGGGGGCACAGTAGCCATAGGTGCCCATCACTCTTGTTGACACATGTGATTTATCGCCAGTTGGACCAAGCTTTGCAAGACCAAAGTCTGACAGCTTTGGGTGAAAGCCCTCACCCAATAAAATATTGGAAGACTTGAAATCCCTGTAAATGACTGGCGGGTTAGCTTTATCATGTAGATACTCCAACCCTTTGGCTGCACCTGAAGCTATTTTCATCCTTGTATTCCAGTCCAGTGGTTCCTTGTCAGGTGGGAGATCTGAAATCATTCAAGCTCTAATCAATCCAAAGGATTGTGAGGTTAAATAAGTTATTCAACTAAAAGACTATTTCCAGTTTCGTTCTAATTAAGCAAGACCTGTTGCTCGAATAGATGCATCATAATATGTTCGGTCAATTTGGCTGTGCAAGGACAAAAGTCAAAAAGGGAGGGAAATGTTATATGGCATTCATTTTCCGAATGAAAGAGAATAAAGGCATCACCAACGTTAAAAGGGTCAAATAACAAGTAGAAATAATAAACAAAGCGCCACTTTATAGTCAACTTAAATTTTCATATAGAAACAATGCTGATAAATAGTCCTGCAGTATCACTGAGGTTTATTCCTAAAAATGAAAGTGGAGCTCGGGCATCTTGATTTGATATCCAAGACGGTAATCACCAGAAGTTGTAGGCCAAATTACTTTTGGAATGCTGGAAATTTGCATGATGGTTATACTACATAAGATCTACTTGGTGTCAGGAATGGTGTGCTCAAGGTTAAAATTTGAAAAAGGGCAGACCAAAGCATGTTTCCTGCAAATTCAAGTCACCAGAATGGTCTATGCATTCAACTAGAAAAGTCATAGATAACAGCCACTTGGGTGGGTGTCACATGGAACTTTAGAGTTATTGAGCTTTATAGAATAGAAGGGGGGATAAACTCTTATGCAATTATATAACATATGTAAATCCCACCAACTCTTAAGAAAAAGATTGTGAGAAATATTATAACAACTATCTGAGAATCAACCTGACACATACTGCAACTAAGTAATCCAGATGGAATATTTTAAGATTGGTTGTAATCGTGGCAAGTGAATCCTTCGTTACTAAAATCTTCAAAAGGAAAAAATTCAAACCATATGTAAAGCCCACTTAACTCTTATGCAAAAATTGTGAGAATTATTATAAAATAAGAATCAAACTAACACATATTGCAACTAAGCAATCCAGAAGGAATATCTAATGATTGGCCATAACTGTCGCAAGCAAAAAGTTTGTTTACTCAAATCACCAAAAGTAAAATGATAAAGCTCTACAAACATATTAAGTCCACACCTTCAACGAACCTATCAAGTCCACAGTCTCAAATGCTTTGAATTGAGACTGAAACAATAAAGCTCTTTCAAAAATCAGTGAGACATATATTATATATGATGTGCAAAATTCAGTATAAGAAAATGACAGTAAATGGAAATTAGAATTTTGGAGACAGAAACCGTTGGAAAATGACAAAGAAATAATACCATGTAAATGATCTTCCAATGATCCTAATGGCATAAATTCATAAACAAGAAGCCTTTGATCTCCATCAGCGCAGTAACCTATAAGATTTACAAGATTTTGGTGATGCAATAGGCTGAGCATCAACACCTCCACAAGAAATTCTCTATTTCCCTGAAGTCCATTTCTATCTAACTGCTTCACAGCCACAATCTGCCAACAAAATTAGACACCTAAGGCTTCAATATAGTAAACCCAACACAAATTTCAACTCTTAATAAGCACCAAAAAGAATGTGGGCATTCAAGTCAATATCTGAGACGGATCTATAATCTTATCCAACTTTCTTGGACAATATCAGTTTCTTGTCCAAATTAATGAAGAAATTGTATCGCAAACTCCACAAAGTACTCATGAAAAACTGACCTGACCAGTGCTTTCAAGTTCCCCTTTGTACACACTGCCAAACCCTCCTTCTCCAAGAAAACACTCGTCTTTGAAGTTTCTAGTTGCTGCTGCAAGTTCCCGGAAGGTAAATGTGTGTGCTGAAATGGTAACGCCAGACAGTTCCTTTTCGATCTGCGCATCCTTCTTGGATCCTGACTTGCTTCTAGGGTTTACACTATCGGCTACTATAAATGAACGAACAAACAGAAGAGAATAAGATTGATGTCATATGAAACAGTATGGACCAAACAGCTATTACATCACAAGATAAATAATAACAATAGAAAAAACGCATCAAAGTTAAAATCTTGACGACGCATACGCTAGATTAACCATAGGATCCGAAAGCAAAAATAATCGAGTTCATAAATTGTTTCCCTGAGTAACCACATTGATCAAGTTCAAATCACGTCAAACGACCCAGCATAACAACACGTCAAAAGATCAACGGAGGCCAAGTTGTTCTCCGCATAAACGCCTATTTGTTCCCCATCAAAGACCAACATTGGGGAAATAAGTAAAAAGGGGAAACAAAGAGTAAAAAGGAAACAGAGGCAAACCAGAAGGCGCTAGAACGATGTGAGAAGGGACCATGGGGTGCTCCTCGGGCGCATCATCCTTCTGCCTCCTCGGCTTTAGCGCCTCTCGCCGCCTCGATCCGAAGCACGGGAAGCAACCCATCTGCTGGGAGATCAGATTCGAGCTGAAGGGGCGGACAACCCCTAAAGATCGGATTTTTGCGTTGCGCCGCCCATACACTACCCCTGGCCTCCTCCGCCGCCAAATCGATTCCGTGCATCAAAGTGGACTGCTCGTTGATCGGCGGCGATCAATCATCGATAAAAACGATCTTCAGGTCCGGATTACGGGAGAGGATTAGGCGAAGAACAATGCGAGGCAAAAGCCGAAGAGATGGCGTGTGCATCGGCTCCACATGTGCAACTTGTTGCAAGAATCTATCAATATGTTTTTATTGGGAGAAAATTTCGTTTTGCTCCCATAATTTATATAATTTTCACTTTACCTTCATTGCTAATATTTTACATTTTACCCTTTATTACTTTCAAAACATCAATAAAACACCCTAACACTAACATCTTTTCAATGAACATATTTATGATATAAAAAAAAATACATGTTTTCTTTTATAATCCAAGACCGATTAATTCTATGGGTGATCTAATAAGGTAAATTTGAAAAATATTTACATCATATAATCAATGTAAATGTTCGTCGTCCATAATCTCACAATATGTAATTATTTTCTTGACGAAATTCGAATCATGATGTGTTTGTTTCTCTTCAAAATATTTTACTGTTGTATCATACCGCGGGGACAACAAATTAAATACATTATCTTGATTCATAATTAGTCAAATAAGTCACTTTTAAATATTTCATATTTACAAGAATTAATCTTCAAATACAATAAATGAAATTACTTTAACAAAATAAACTAATAAAGAACTTTTCTTTTTGAAAACAAATAGACATTTCCTTTAATTAAAAAGGGCCCTAAAGTTGCAATTAGTTATGTTTTGGGGAGTAAAATGTAATGCCAATAAATTTTGTACAAAAAAAAGAATATAATGGTGTCTTTTGATAAACAACTAATTATTTAAAAAAAATTGGTAAACTTCCTAAATACATGATTTTTTTAAGGCAAAAATTCTTAATTAGGTACTAATTCTTTCTATCCATGTAAATTATTAATCAAAGTCTTGTTGCTTGTTTTTATTGCCACGGAATAAAATTCAATTAAAGATATTTTGGGCAAGTTGTTGCTTGTTTTTATTACCGTTGGGAAGAAATTAAGACGGTTAGGTAGGCTTTTACTTTTACTTTTATTTTATTATTACATATTTTTTGCATTATTAGTTAAGGATAAAATTAATAATAGTAAATTTATTAAAATTAAATGATGAATTCATGTGCATTAATATTTCATACTAGTTCATATTGAATTATAATAATTCATGAATGTTAATTTCATATTTAGGTAGCACCTATTAAAACAATGGAAAAGTAGGTACTTTTTTTTATCATCAACTGATTTTTAGTATAAGATCGAAATTAGATTTATATGTCAACAAGATTTAAATTAATAATCTCAAGTCATCGACTTAGATTGATTAAGTCAATTTGGACTTTTAGAGTCTAAGTGGGATGTCGCTAGCCGAATGTCCCCAAATATCGCTAGATCCAAGTGGCTCGAGTGTTTCCCGAGTTTAAATGAGAAATTGAATAAACCGAGTAACTGAGTCGGCCAAGCTGTCATGTCACCAAGTACCAAGTCAATTAAGCGGCTTACTGAGTTGCCGAGTGTCGAGTCACCGAGTACCCGATTTGAATCAGTCGAGCGCCAAGTACCAAGTTTGAGTTGGTCTGAGTGCCGAGCTACTGAATCGACAACGTCACTAAGTGTCGAATGGGTTGAGTACCAAATTGCTAAGTCTATTTGGGTCGTCCAAATGGGAAAGAGAGAAACTAAGGCCTATGTTTGAAGCAGTTTTTTTTTAAAACATGTCGCGGTCGATATCAATTTTTCAGGATACTATAATGAAATCATGATCACAACTTAACATTAGTTATCGTGACGAACTAAGTGAGCACTTGAATACTATTATGGATAGATTTGCTGATAGAAAGCGAGGGGAACGAAGATGGATGAAGTTTCTTTGCTTGCACTTCGCTACGCTATCACAGGGTAAAATTTTCTTGGATAAATTTATCCCGATCGATTCAACATTCAACGAGTGTAAGACATACACACACATGAGTTATCCTTGATTCATTATAATCTGAATCATGGATTTGTAACCCCTTACACGAGCACATGTGATAAAAGTCTCCCTGTACATATATATCATCCACGACTCTTTTTCATCCACATTTTCCAACATTTTTTACATTACTCTCCCACTAATATTATAACAGGCTTAGTAAAAAATATTCTAATATTGATTAAAATTCCGAACCTTATCAAATTGCTCCAATGTCGATAAAAAAAAAATAGTAACACTAGTTAAAATTTCTTTAGCGTTGGTAATTTCAACACTAATTACAAATTACTTGGATATTAATTAAAATTATTTTTAAATTAATTAAAATTACTTTAATATTGATAAAAAAAAATTACTTCAATATTAGTCAAAACTACGTACTTCAACTTGATCAAAATATTTTGACCAAAACTGTTACAATATTTACAATTATGAATGAGCTTAAGCATACTTAATTATTAACTTAGTAGGATTTTATTTATATATGTTCAATATGCATCAATTAAATAAATAAATTTAAACATCTCACTAAATAAAATGTACAATCATGTCTAAGCTGGTTAATAATCATGAACAAAAATTGTGAACTATTCATAAATAATATTTATGAATAATATTTGTGGAGAAAATCTTTAAATCATATTCATCAACAAAACCTCTTACTAAACTTAGTGAAAAAGAAAATTAAAACAAACAAACTTATAATATCAAGCTTACTAATCAATCAACCAAACATAAAATATAAAAATTTCAGTCAATCAAATAAATTTGAATAAAAATTCAAAGAATATCTAAATGAATCATGTTCAAATCAATTAATCTAAAAAAAATCAAGTTTGAATAATCATTTTAATAACATAGTTAATTTTAGGATCAATTTTGTTTGGTTTGGCTCTACTAGATTATCTTATCAAATGAACTTAAAACAACACAAAACTTAATTTAATTTAACTTGTTTACAACTCTACAAATATTATTATTTCAACACTGGTTAAAACTATCTCGATATTTAAAAGTATTTAACTTGGTTAAAACTGGTCTAACATAACTTAAAGCTATTTTATATATTTTTAACCGAAATTACTTTAAATATCTTTTTTTAATCCAATGATAATGAGCTAGCTAAATTTAGAGGAACGAGTTTTTTTTTCATGGGATCGTTTCTAAATTTTTATAACGCTAAATAAATCAAATTAAAAAAAATCTACATAGACTTTTTATAGATACATTTGTTGGAGATATTTTCGAAGAGTTTAAAATAAATTGAAATAATAAAATTTCAACTTAACTGTTGAGTGACTCGAGCTGTCTTGTATGAATGCAGACTCCCAAACTGAAATTCCTGATGTGCTTTAAGGTTCCGATGGACGTTTGTTTCTCAGGATACAACAACGGGACCACGGGCACAATAAAACACTGGTTGCTCGTGGCAAACTGAAAAAGTGCCCGAATGCTATTAGGGGTAATCTACCGAGTGGGGAACACACGTAGAGTTAGGAACGAGGTGAAAGACAAATGTTGCTCTTCCTCTCTATCTTTTGCTCTCGATCACAATCTCTGTATATAGGGCTTGCTCCGACCGGTCCAGCATTTGACCCGGGCCGATTATGCACGCACACGAATCAACTTGGTTCAGTACAAATCCGGATTCTGAATTTGCACCTCCTACGCACCCAAGCGTGAGAGATAATCTTTCCTCATGCATTTGTTCACAACTAACATGCTTATGAAACAGTTTAAACTAATCAATATGCTTTGAAACTCCTTATGTGGGAGTAAAGTCTCATTGACAATAAAGTATATTTCCTCTCGACTTGACTTTCTATTCACTTGTATCCAACAATATTTATAGAAATAAATAAAAATTAATTTTTGATAAAATTGAAAAAAATATTTTACTATAAAACAGCCAGAGAAGTGTCTCTAAGATATGGTGTAGCGGAATGATAATTAATTAATTCTCGAATATCCGGTTTAATCCTTAATTATAATAAATTTTATAAAAAAATTCGTCTAAATAAAACGTACAATTATAAAATATTAAAATTTTAAATCATCTATAATAAATAACAAATGTTTTTCGATTTATCCGACAGAACCGAATCGTTCGCCCAGATTTTGAGGACGGAAAAAACACGGCTGTTTGATTTTTTAAAATTTATCTTACTATAAATTGCGGATAGACCGTGGGAAAGTCCGGGATACGGGAGGGACCTACGTCTCCTTCTACCCATGAGAAAAACTCAATGGGCCCACATACTCTGACCGTCTGACGTGGCGGGATCGTGACGCAGCCACGCAGAACGATCCGGCTAATTTCCTTTTCTTTTTTATTTTTATATTTAATTTGACAGTGTAGTCCTCTTCCTAGTTTCGTTCCTCAGCAGTCAGCAGAAGGAGCTTCCCTCTCACTCTCACTGTCCCTCGCACCTTCGCTCGTTTGTGTTCGTGCCGGCGATCGCGTCGCGGTAGAGGGGAGAGGGATTCATGGCAGACTGGGCTCCGGTGGTCGTCGGCGTTGTGCTCTTCGTGCTTCTCTCGCCAGGACTCATCCTCGAGGCCCCCGGCACCCACCGTCCAGTGGAGTTCGGAAGCATGCGGACCAACGGCAAGGCCGTTGCCCTCCACACCGTCATCTTCTTCGCCATCTACTCCATCATCATCGTCGCCCTCCACCCCCACATCTACACCGGTTGATCCGATCGGAGCCATCGATCCTTCTTCCTGTAGGGTTTGAAGGTCATCTCGCAACTCGCATGTAGCAGCACATTCCGTGTTCTTAACTCTGTTCCGACAACCGATTTCTGATTTTCATCAGCGGTAATCGAATGTTTATTGCCATGGATCTGACGACGAGATTTGCGAGCTTTGTTTGAATTGCATGTAATTTCTGGAAACCCTAGAAGAAGACAATCGAATGCGTTGTAAACGAGTTTCTAGTCGTGGTTCAAAAAAATCCGTTTTTTTTTTATTAGTAGTAGCAATCGAATACTTATTTCCAAGGATTTATGAAGAGATTTTTCTGCCTTAGTTGAATTGTCTGTAATTGAGATTTTCAAGTGGGAAAGAAAAAGCCGATCATATGCTCCTCTCCTCTTTCAGTCAGAATCTTTTCTAAAGAATTTATTTATCTTCAAGGCATCCAAATTAATGAGACAGATTCGTTTTCTCTATCCCTTTTCCCAGTCTCTTTCTCATAAGAATAGACAAGTGGAATATGGCGTCTCTGAGAGACAAGATTTGGGAAATAGGCCTTCATCTGTTTTAGTTATTGTTACTCTTGAAGTCAAACAACAAGAAGTAGTTAATCAAACAAAGTAGAAGTTGGAGAACTTGAGTGATCAAATTCCTTAAGTCAGGAAGTTCCATTTACCAGAGCTCCCTTAAGCTCTTCACAGACACCAACAGTTCTAAGCAACGGCGCCAAACTATACAATAGATAGCTAAAATTTATCATCCGGCACTAAACCTCTCTGTATCATTTCATCATGCAGGCAAAATGCCTCTTTCACATTGTCAACGGAAACATGACCATTCATCAAGGTTGTGTAGGTGGATTTATCAGGTTGGACTCCTTTCTTAATCATTCTCTTGAACATGGAATTAGCCTCTCGCGTCTTCCCTAGCTGACAAAACCCTAAAATCACCATATTGTATGTGATAACATCTGGCATTACCCCTTTGTTTTCCATCTTATTAATCAATTCAAAAGCTTCAAGCATCTTCTCTTCCTTAACAAACTGATAAATCAGTGTATTGTAAGTAATTCGATCGGGGAAGACACCATTTCTAATCATCTTCTTCATCACTTTTTCAGCTTTTGAAGTATCACCAGCTCGACAGTGCCCTTTAACAATTGAATTATATGTCACAAGATTAGGTGCGATTCCATGTTCCACCATTTCATCCCAAAACTTGAAGGCTTCTTCCATTTGACCGAAACTACAGTAGTAGTCTATCAAAATGCCATAGGTAAAGCAGTTGGGCAGAATTTCTCCGTCGACCATGTCAGCCCACAACTCAGTTACCTTATCCATGTTTCCTTCTTTGCAGCAACCAGATATCAAACTGTTATAGGTGACAATGTCGGGCTTCAAATTGTCGTCAAGCATTCTATCGAACAACCTCAAAGCCTTCTCGACCTCACCATCCTTGCAATATCCATCGATGAGGGTCGTAAATGTGCAGAAGTCAGGGGCTGTTCCTCTTTCTACCATCTCAAGAAAAAGTTGATATGCATCTAGCAGCCGCCGTTCCTTGCACATCCCATTCAAGATTGTATTATAGGTGACGACGTCCGGCAGACAACCATTCTCTACCATCTCATCGCGAATCTTAAGAGCTTCAGAGGTCGATCCAAGTCGGCAAAATCCATGGATGACCATGGTGTAGATCACATTATCAGGAACTAAACCGATGGCCTTCATCTCTCGGAGATATGCTAATGCTCGATTCATATCGCCTTTCTTTGCAAACAAGTTTATCATAGAGCTAAAGCTGACTATATCAGGAACAAGGCCGCTGCTGCTCATCTTGTCAAAAATCCTCAAGGCCTCGCCGGTGTCGCCGAGCTTACAGAACCCGCCGAGCAAAATGTTGAAAGTAGAAACGTTGGGCACCAAGCCGCGATCCAGCATTTCATCCAGCAATTCTTTTGTTTTCTCGTGCTGCGTGTTCTTGCAGAAACCATTCATCAAAGTATTGTAAGTTGAAACATCTGGCTTCAATCCCTTATCGCCCATTGAATTCAGCAACTGCAGCGCCTCTTTCAGATGCCCCGCGCGGCTGTGAGCGTCGATCAGAGTATTATACGTCACTAGATCGGGAAAAATTCCTCTTTTTGACATTTCGGAGATGAAAGATTCCGCCTCGTCGAACCTACGATCCTTGCAGAAGACGTTCACCATGATGTTTAAGGTGTAGATGTTGGGACTTACCCGCATGCCGACCATGTCGCTGTATATTTCCCTTGCTCGGTCGATCCAATCCATCCGGACCAATCCGGAAAGCAGGCTATTGCAGGCGTCGATCGAAACGGCGAAACCTCTAGCCTTTACCTCCTGGAACGCCTCGGCAGCTTCCCTCCGCTTCCTCGCCTGGACGTAGGTGCGGATCAATAGATCGAAGACGGCGGATCGGGGGCGAGCGGAGTCGTTGGCGGCGGAAATTAGTGCGTGGACGACCTCTGCCCGGGATGCCCCCTTGCGGCGGACAAGCCGGAGGAGAAGGGACTGGGCGTCGGCGAATCGACGGCTGCGAACGCAGATGTGAATCATGGCGCATAGGGTCTTGGAGGGCAGCTTGCCGCCATTGAGCGGAGTCTGGGGCAAAGGGAGGTTCTTTTCGAAGCATCGATCTAGGGCGTCGAGCGGGAGGGGAGGCTTGAGCGGACTACGGGAAGGAGAGTTTTGAGGATGGATTTGGAAGGGCACAGGAGGAGGAGGAGTGTTGATGGCGGATGAAGAGCGGTGGAGGGCTGCGCGGCGGGTTGCGTTTCCGACGGAGGAAGACGGCGCCATGGGTGGAATATCACTCGACCTCTTGCAAATTGGATCGGGTAGGAATCACTCCTGTGGATTAAAATATTAAAAAAAATATTAAAAAAAATTTGTATGATCTGCAAATGATCAATTAAATTAAATTCATTCAGTTTCTCTTACTCGGCTCCCATGGGCCATGGCGAGGGGAGGCACTTCTTCCTCTCCGGAGTTCCGAGTTCTGGGAACGAGCTCTTCGACGACGGTATCCTCGACTCTCACTGATCCCTTCCAATTCCGACACATCGGCGGCTTCTGCCCCCACCTCCTACCTCTTCACCCTCAGTCCTCACCCCGCCGCCACCTCCGCTACAAGAGAAGGAGCGACGGCCACCTGCTCCTCAAGAATGACCGCAAGGTGGCAGCGCTTGGAGCCCCGCGGAGCTCAACATCAACCTCTGACCTGATATGGATAATATAGCAAGGGAGCTGTCGTGTAAGGCTGGAGGGCTAATTATCCTTTGGAGTAGCCCTCTAGCCGGATTATTTCGACCTAAAGGGTTATTCAATGCTTCATTCTGCCAACTTAGAGATGTCTTCAGATTATTCCAACCTTTTCGTGCTCCCTCCAACCTCCAACTCAAAGTTAATCAAGATATCCATGGTTCGCACCTCCACGGATTAGATCGGATGGTAAAGCGCCTGCTGCTTGAATCGAAGGGCTCATGATCGAGGGTCGCCAGTTACGCACAGGGATAAAACCCTGGTCTGCTGGCATTAAATTCCCTCAACCCCAGGCGCCTCACCACACCAGTGATAACCGTGATTTACCTCTTCCGTGCTGGTCCTGGGACGGGCTGGCAGGGGCGCTGGGGGCGAGCGTTTCGCCTTTTTTGAATCAGATATCCGTGGTTCGATCCCTAATTATGGCGCATTTTGCAGGATTTTTTTCTCAAAATGAGGCGCGAGCCTTAGGACGCTCGACTTCTAGACTGTTCACCGCGAGCGCTTCCCGATTTACCCTGGTGACTAGTGAAAAACTTCCGTGGGGCCGAACCAGTCACCACAAGTTCAATTTATCTACTGCCTGGTTCATCAATTTTTTTTACTCTCCTAGCTCATAGATATGAGATATCGATCAGGTTGGATTCTCCAAACCTCAAAGATCGTGCTCCCTCCGACTTAGATAATATTTGAGAAAATTTCCGTTAGATATTTTTTAGATTCTAATTACATAAAAATATTTTTGAGTGTTTGTGAATGTCATGTTCTGCTTTAATTTTTGTAATTTTTATTCAAAAGTTGAAAGTAAAAATTTGATATTTTTGTCGGCTTCTATTTTTTAGTATTAAAATTTTTTATACATATTTTTATAAATTTATATAAATTTTATCATTTTTTAAATAATTAAAAAAATAATTCATAAAATTTAAGAATATTATTATCATTTAATTAAAAATTAAATTTGAAAGTAATTATTCATCAAATACTGAAACTTTACTTTTTATCACCTTTTGATTTTTATTTTCAAATATTCTATATTTTAATTTATCATTGACTTCGAGATAATTTTCATAAGAATCACTTTTTCATAAATAAAAATTCTTCTAAACACTTTCTTAATGTCCTACTCTGTCAGCTCAAAGATATCCGCTCGCCCGGATTATCCCGACCCCAAGCTTCCTCCTGTCCTCGCTCAGTCAACTAGGTTATTATGAACAATATACCAACCACAAGGACCAAGCTCTCTTTCGTCTCGCACCGCTCGACTAAGTTTCTCCGAAAAAGGTCAAGCCCCGAAAGCCCATTGGGCTCTATGTTTAGTGGGCTAACACTATAATGAATGTTGCAATTGAGGTACAGAAGTGGTATACTTATAGAAGGTACAGAGATTATTATACAGTATCATAAAAGGAGTTTGCTCCCGCCCCGCTGAGGTATTTTTTTACACACGCATACTCACATTTTCTGTTATTGCTCATCTTCATAATCTTCTCCACTGACTTTATGCCAGGCCCTCACGAGCTGGATGCCCTCGCGAGCTGAATCGGATGATAAGGCGTCTGACCGATTTAGTCGAGGTCATAGATTCGAAGGTCACCAATTGCGCATGAGGATAAAATCCTGATCTGCTGACATTAATTCTCTCGACCCCAGACGCCTCACCACACCAGTGATAACCGTGATTTACCTCCTCCGTGTTGATCCTGGGACGAGTTGGCGGGGGCGCTAGGGCGAGCGTTTCGCTTTTTTTTTGGTCCACTAACTTTATGCCTCCACGAACTGGCTCGATTGGTAAGACGTCTGACTGTTTACATCGGAGGTCTCAGATTCGAGAGTCGCCAGTCGCACACAGGATAAAAATTTAAATCCTCTCGATTCCAGACGTCTTATTCCACCGATAAAATCTTAATTTATTCCCTCTAAATATTTGTGGGGCCGAGATCAAGGGTCGCTAAGGTAGCGATTCCACCTTTTACATCCACTGGCTTTAGCACGAATGGTTATGCCGGCTTCCTCTGAACACTTGTGGGGCAGAGACCAGGGGACCGCTGGATTGACAGTTCCAATCTTTTTGAAACGAATGGTTATGCCGGGACACATCGACCATCCTCCTAATGTTCATTCTCCCTTTTTTCTTTGCTCCGTAGGTGTCGCTGATTCGAGGTCCTTTTACCGTCAAAATAAAGGTCAACTTACCGGCGATTCACCCTTGGCGGTTTCAATCCAGATCACTTCCCCTACAGCCGCTCTGCCGGCACTACCCGCTCATCTTCCTCTACGGCCGCCGCCGCAACCCCCTGCAAGGCCAGAAGCACACCTTGCTCGAGGAACAACTCCTGCAGTGAGCCCTCCAAGACCGCAGGCGCCACTAGCTTGAAGTGGGCGCCCGCCGCTGGTCGGGCAGTGGTGGTCGCGTTCACTAGCAGCATCCGCCTCGGGCGGATGAACCCGACGTGGAAGATACAAAAAAAAGTACCCAATAGCAAGCAACACCCACCGCCGACCAGAAAAAAAGGGGTCAAAGCTAAGAAAGACGGCGTCACCGTAATTCGAGCGCTCAATTTTCAGGTAAGCTTACACATGGGGATGACAGAATAATAAATCTCTCACGAACCGGCGGCGCCGGATCTGCCAGCTTCACTATTCAGGGGCGGATATTTATTATATATTTTAAAAAATTAAGAGGATAATAATTATTTACCTCACATAATATACTGCTACGATTAACCAAATATATCGATACAATCTTCTTAAGTTATAACTTTCAAATCGGTTTTCTTTAATTGTTTTTAAAATTTTGAATTTAGAATATCATATTTAGGTTGAACAAAGGTTATTTTAAATTCTTTTTAACTTTGAATTTAAAATTTAGAAGGTAGGATATATTATGACTAAGAATTTAGGAAATTTTTAAGCTTTAGATGTAATTTTTTTTTTTAAGCTTTGAGTTTAAGATGTATATGATTAAGGATTTCATATTTAAGATGTATATTTGTTTTTTTAACCTTAATAAAAAAACAACTTGTAGTCGAGCATTTTGCCCAGCATATCAATAGTCTCAACCTGAAAATATGAGCACTTTAAATTTTATACCTCAACAAACTTTTTAATTTTTTTTTTGCCACCAAAAAAAGTGTATTAGGGAATATTATCTGAAGTGTCAATGGGATGGCAATGAATCAGGAGATTAATCTAACAGCCTTAAAAGCTCTTTCTATATAAAAATGACCCATCTTAGCTAATACAATAACCTCCATGAAGGATCCCATATGACAAACAGGACAATGAATGTGAGCCAAAAAAAAAAAAAACTATAACTAGAATTCCCAATGATCCAGCAAAGTTCTCCCCCAAAAGATAAAACAAAAAAAATAATAAATAAAATGAAATTGACCACTCATTCACCAAATTACTGCTGTTTTAGCACCCCCTCAATAACTATGAAAGAAACCGCCCACACCACCTCTAACTTACTGCAACTGACAAATTAGAAGTCGAAAATAACTGAATTAGTATAAACATATTAGCAGAACGCTAGTACCTTAGTATTCCAATCAATCTAAGCACAGAAATCCCAGAACCATCACCAAATAATTTCTGCAATCAACATGTTAGAGGATCAAAAGTGAAGAATGTAAGCAAATCCATCGGGTACATTATGGTTAGATACCAATCAAACAGGGAAAGTGCAATTTCATAAACAAATTGGAGAAAGAAATGAATAGATGCAAAACAACTTGATAAAGCATACTAGGTTCACTTAGAAGCAACTGATTTTAGTTTGAAATTAAAATATCAAGAGAATGGAATAAAAGAACTATGCAAGCAAAAAACTATTCTTAAACAAACTATAATCTGATTTAACACCTTTAGCCTGGCCTCTGCACGTGCACAAGTTACGCAGGATAGCAAGTGTCAGCAAACTATATAAAATATATTTTTTTTAAAAAAAAGTAACCCTATAAAGTTTAGATTCGGAGACTCCATTCAGGTGAATTGAAGAGGCTGGGCCAGCAAAAAGTGTCGATATATGATTATTACCATTTAACGAAATCAAACAATGCTCGCCAGACCATTTACCTGATGCACCACTTACAAACAACTCAAATAACAGATCTGCTGCTGTGGCACAAAAACGTTAAACCATATTAGACACCACAGAAAATAAACAGATGAGACAACTAGAGGTAACCAATACCCATGAAGTGGTATGGCAAACAGCTCAGCCTCACAGGAGGATGCTAAGAATGCATGTCAACTCTGCATGACAGAAGCAGCTAAAAAGTAGTAATTTTTTTGTTCAAAATATAAAAATCTCACATTAATAAATGTAATTAGCTTCATAAGGGAAACTATCAAATACTGAAGACAAGCCAAATGATTAGTCCCAATTGCAAATTTAAACATCACAAGAGTATTTAGAAAGAGATCCTTGAGGCAATAATATAAGAACAAATGCAGATGAACTAGAAAAAGTTTATGGCCGTCTGCAGTCTGAGAGTAGAGAACCAATTTTCCTGCTGGATAATAGCACTGTTAGGCATAAAAGAAACCAGTTACAAATTGACGATAAATCCAAATTTAGTGGCCACTTCTAGCCCCAGCAGTCTCTGCAATAATCAGAATATACAGCAAGATAAGATGTGAGTTCCAAACTTCCACTAGTTGTAGTCATAGCAATAGGGAAAGAAATTGAGAATTTAGCTCCAAGATACCACATGCCTGACAAAAACCACATTAAATGTCAATCCGAAATTGTTAAATTAAAACAGTCAGATAGCGGAAAAGATAATTGATTAAATCACTGCGCATAAGTTGTTACTAAATCGAACAGATGCATAGAGAGCAATATGGAAAATAAGAAGCTGTTGTCTCATTCCGAATGAGCACGTAGCCAGGATAATCTATGCCTCAACTGCCTTAATGAGACAATCCATGCCTCAACTGCCTTAATGAGACAAATGAATAATGGGAATAAAAAAGGCATTAGAAGTAAACACAAAATTGACAAAGATTTTTCTTGAATTATCAACACATGCATAGCTAAAATTTGTAAATGCATCTAATAAAATAAGACGTGTAAAATGAATCCTACAGATGCATGAGAAATTCAGATCATTTAAATAATGGCACCAAGTATAACAGACAGACGTGTGTGCATTGAGCATGTAAGAATATGGCACACTAAAGCACACACACTGTATATAAAACGAATCAATATGAAACTTAAGAAACAATCTGTATTCATAGATATGTGATGTGTAGAAGATATCAATATCAACCATAAGAAAAAATCTGCATTCATAAACATGTATGTAAGCATTCCCGAGTGTATCCTTAAAATTGAGCAGTTTATTGCATACATTATATCCTTCTTTATCAATACAATTTTTCAAAAAATTGTTTGATATCACCAGCATATGCCCCAAATCCCACATGTGCATTATGCAATAGGTTGACAACATGCTAATTGCCAACTACATAATGTATAAGCTTTGTGAAAGCTTGATGCCCCATGCCAAGTTAAAATTTTGATTTACAATACATAATAAGATTTGTGTCAAATAATTTCCAATCTAAGCGACCAAACAGTTTCAATTTACAAACCATCTTAACTTCCTTCTTAGTTGCTTCATGTGGTTATACACGTGATAAATTTGATTAACAAGTGTGTAATATGAATAACTAATTTCTTCTTTGTTTCAGCAAATGAACATTGAAGAAAGGAAAACAGATTTTTTTAAAAAAAAATCAATTATACTATTGCCATAGATTATTCAAATGGCAGAGCATGGATGAATGGACTAAATTCACTTCAAGAGGCTCAGTTTACATAGAAGTCAGGCTTCATATCAAGTAATAACACATTTGGACTAGCCTAGAATGCATAACTTTCTGAATAAAAAAGAAAATCAAATTTATTTAACCAACATCAACTATTTTAGAACCACATATCGCCTGAAGTACAAGAGCAATATGTAGTTTCCAATCTTAAGATTAAGCCGAGATAGGAGGACTGGGTCCAACTCCTGCTAATCTCAGTAACTGAAATATATATAATCAGCTGACAAGTCAAATTAATTTAGATATTAATCTGATCCAATCTATTGGTTGGACATGAAGTATTGGAAATATGATGCCCACAAGCAAAAATGGAGTCAGGCAACAAGAAATACAACAAAAACTGAATGTGAAAAAACACAAAATAAAAAGTACATTTTTCGGTTTATATGGCAATTTGATTATTTCAATTTAATATTATATCTTCATAGATCCTTTTTTAAAGCATATAAAGGAACATTTCCAATAGTCAACTTTCTAGAACTGTACATTTGAATAACTTTTTTTGTCATTAGTTAATCTGAAATCATGTGGTCATTTGTTAATCTGAAATCATAACACATTACAATACTAATCTGCATCAAGTTATACCATGTAAAAGCTATGATGTCTCAAGGAATCCATATAAATAATAAATACCGATCTAGTTGAAGATTTGAGAAATAAAGGTGTTCCAATTTATTAAGAATGCTATAATCATGTACTAGTATCCAAAATCTAATATAATTTCTTCGATGTATGTTATATAGTGCAGATCATGATGTGAGAGAGAGGTTACCTGCACTTCATAAACAAAATAAAAAAAGCCAGTTAAAGTACCTTGATAAACAGCAGCATCACTTCAACTCTGACATTAATTTCTCGTATTCTGCATCTGAAGCATGATTAGTTGATTGTTCAGCAGACGATACAGGCTGAGGTGGCATTGCACTATGGGCCCATGGTACATTCCCAATGCTCTGCGTGGGATCAAAACTATGAGGTGGCACAGGTGGCGGAACAGGAACATAATAAGGTGCGTAGCCATAAGTTGCTGGAGCAAACGAAGGCGGAGGAACAGGTGGGCTAACTCCCAGTACAGAACCACTACCATACATATCAGTTGGTACAGGGAGGGCAACAGTATTAGTAGAACTCTGTGGTTGAACTCCAGGAGGAAGGTTCTGCATTGCTTCACTAGAAGGCATATTTTGACCTGGGACACCAGGAGGGGCTGTTTGTTGCTGAGGGGGATACTGCATTGTATAGGGAGCCACTGACTGACCTTGAACAGGGGTGTACATGCTGGAACCAGGTGGAGGTGGAACATAGGGTGCATATGGAGGAGGAACAGGCGGTCCCCAGGGAACTGGAGCATAACTACCAGGGGGAGGTGGTGGGTTTGTGAGAGGTGCGCCAGGCATGTACTGCTGAGAAGGGTATGCACCAACTGATGCTGGAGGAGCTGGAGGAACTGGCACCGGCGGTGCTGTAGGTTGTGGTGGCTTGCCAGCTACACGAACAGCAATAGTTCTTCCTTCCAGATGATAACCATTCATACTGGATATTGCCTGATTAGCCATAGATACATCAGAGTACTTCACGAAACCATAACCTTTACTAAGTCCAGTGATTCGATCCTTGATAACCTTTGCCATTACAATATCACCAAAGGGGGAGAACAACCTAATCAAGCTATCATCATCAAAGGCAGGAGGCAAATATCCAATATAAAGATTTGTTTCATCATAGTCTTTCTTAATCAGACTTTGTGCACCACCAATATTAGTTCCTGGAGCACTTGAACCAAGAAGTGGCAATGTAGAACTCTGCTTCGTGGAAGACTCTGGACCAGCGCCACCAAGCTCAGCTAAAAAGTTTTGGTACTCATCGTCCATCTTCTTAACTGTTCCTTTCATGGGGCAGTCAATCGTGGGATGCCCACCATCACCACAAATTTTACAAAGAACATCGCTCTTAAATGTTGAAGTGCGTGCAGGACAAGCATACTGCCTGTGTCCTGGCTCACCGCACAACCTACAGAATTCCTCATCCCTGATAGTTCCATTCAAGGCTGCAAGTTCTCTCAGTTGCTGTCTTTTGTGTTCGTTCAGCACCTCGTCAACCGGATGCAAAAGTTTCTCGATCATGGCAGCAGCAGCTTCTAGTGAGTCCTGTGTCTCCGCTTCCACCAGGACATGTAAATCTTCATTCTCAGCTGGATCTGGCTTGTAGTCCCTCTTCTGAAGCAATTTACCTTCTTTGATAGACCCTTTTCCCCTGATGACGATCTTTGCCCCTGTCTCCTTCTCCATCCTTTTTTGTGTATTTCCTCGCGGACCAATGATGAGACCGATAAAGTTATAGCCCGGATACTCCTTCATAGGAATATAGAGCTTCTTTTGTAGCTTTGGTGGACGATAATCAGCAGGAGGGCGGAACGCCGGGTTCCGCTGAATCAGTTGAGAAATAATCTCCTGTCGTTCCTTATTCAGCCTCTCCCGTGCCCGATACTCACGAGTATTGATTCGGATGCCCATGTTATCATAGATCGGCTCAGGGGACGGAGACCGGGCACCCTCAGGACGATCATCTAGAGGCAAGGTGGACTGCAAGCGACGGCTGATCTCAAGAAGCCTGAAATTGAGGGCCTGTACCTCAGGATCAAGATCCGCAGTGAACTCCTTCATGAAGTCTGGGAGCTGAACGACGGGCTTCGGCTCTTCCTCCGCCCACCGGGATTTCCTCTTCCTACCACTACCATCGCCAGCCGCATCGCCACCGTTCTGATCGGCCTCGGACGGACTGGGCTCCCACCGACTGCGCCGGCGACGGCGGCGACTGCTCGCTTCCTCCTCGCCGCCTGAGGCGTCCTTGTCGGTGCCGCTGTGAGTGACCGCGTTGCCGGAGATCGCCTGCCGGTCATCGAGCTTCGCCGGGAGGGCATCCTGCTTGGCTGGGGTGATGAAAGGGGGCGCGTGGTCCTGGTAGGGATCGAATGGGGCTTCGGCGGGGGGAGGTGGGGGGAAGCCCTGATCTAGGGTTTCGTGTGAAGGCAAAGGAGGGGGAGGAGGCGTAGAGAGGGGCGGCGGAATTAGGGTTTGGAAGGATCGGATTTCGGCGGGAGCCTCGTCCATGAGCGAGAAAGATAGGCCGACAAACGTGACAAAGTAGTTCTTCTCGAGTCGCAGTGCGGCCTATTTATAGGAATTTGTATAGACTGGGCCGTTAAAAGCACAGCCCATTGAGAGAGGTTGCTGTAAAGAAATAGATTGTGGGCCTCTCCGTACCAACAAAAGCCTTTTCAAGACCTTACTGGGCCTATATAGGCCCGGCCTGGCCGAATAAAGAGCTTGGTCAATCCGTCCCAGGACTAACACGGAGGAGGTAAATTACAGGGTTACTGGCCTGGATGCTGTGGCTGGTGCGGGAGAAAGGCGGACACATTGGTTTTGCTAAGTTTTGATCCCAAACCTCATTCTGATAACACATACGCATTAACTATCAGTCCATCTCGTGAGAATTAAAAAAATCTCACCGCTTAAGGTATATAGAAACAGAGAATCATGGTGTTAAGATAACGGATTTTTTTCGAATGAGATGAAAGAAGATTCATTAATGAAAACCTCACCGCTCAAGTATCAAAATTTTTGCACGCGTTTTCAATCACATGTAGGGGTCGTCTTCGGGAGGCAACATAAGCTAGAACCGGCTTATTTTTTTTTAGACAGATATCTAGGGTCTCTCTTTAGGAACCTCCATATGATTAAAAATTTCTATTAAATTTAATAATAAATAAATTCTTTTAGCATAATAGACGGAACCGGCCTCTAATTTTCTTAAGACGACAACAACCCAAATTTCTTTCCACTATGAACAGAAAATCCAAATTAGGAATCGACCTGGCATGTGAGATTTGTCCTACAAAATAGCTTACTGCGTGCCCATGTGAGGTAGGAAGCATGTATTCGATTTGCATACTGTTCCGGAAGCGAACGACGTAGACAATAAGTCATCGTGATATAGCCTTGGGTAACGACGAGGGGATGCCCAAGCTTGCGAGATTAACACATGCGTTAAAAAGACACACCAGAAGGAGTTCTGACAGAGTCCTCTCCGACACTCAAGTCAGAAACCCTTCAAAATAACAATAAAACAAGGAAGTGAGTTATTTAAAGTTCAGAGAATTCGGATCCTTTTATCTAGGTGTCTAAGGACCTTATATAGTCGTCGTTCCTCTCCTTCGAACACCCAGACGTTATTATAATCACCTCCCCTATTTCCACGCATTACCGGTCGTACCCGCCTGCCAACTTTCATACGCAGGGGGATATTGGTAACTATCACCGCGCATATTAAGTTCACCATAATCATCATGCATTATAAGTCGTAACCACCTGCCAACTGTCCTACGCATGGGGGTGCTGGTAACCGTCGCTGCACATATCAGGTTTACCATTATCATTCCGGGTTGTTTTCCCTTTCTGTCACTAATGCTCTGCCGTACTCCAAAGGTGTATAGCGACCTCATGAATGAGATCCCGAATTATAGGTCAACTGAGGCCTAGCACTCGGCTGAGCTTCTCTCAAGAGATAGACTATGGTCCTTCTCTCCCGATATGTCCTCGGATATTTCTTTCCCAAGATGGACTCGGGCTCTTCTCTCCCGAGATGACCTCAGACACTTCTCTTCCGAGATGGTCTTAGGTATTTCTCTCCCGAGATGACCTCGGACACTTCGTTCCTGAGATGAGCTCGGACCCTTTTCTCCCGAGATGACCTAAAAACTTCTCTCCCGAGATGGTCTTGGACACTTCTCTCCCGAGATGACCTCATGCACTTTTCTCCCGAGATGACCTTAGACACTTCTCTCCTATCATTATAGTCACGCCACGTAACCTTTTCGAGCCACATGTTTGCCTTCGGATAACCTCCAAATTACATACTTTTCATGGGTTGTTGCTAGTGTTGCATCGTGAGAACTCAATCCGAAAAGAGATAATTTCGCTCATCTAAGTCATCCACAGCAAGATACTTGCAAGTAAATCAAGATACACAATGACCTCCCAGGTGAGAGAACATAATCCAAGATGATAAAATCTTCAAGAATTAATCCGTGCCCAATTCGATAAATCAACCATTCGAGTATCAACTATACTACACCACCCGAGGTTGCAAGGCAAGAACTAAAAAAAATGGAATTGCCACATTAGTGACACTCTATAACGATCCCGTGTCACATGGAGAGTGTCACGCCCCCAGAGGCCCGTGCTCACTTGAAAATCAGACAACACCTCCCCAGTACGACGGACAATCTGAATCTTATACATACACATCTCCACACATATAAAGCTCAACCACACTCGACTGGCATTCACACAATCACAACCACGCAGATAATAATTATATAATAATTTTTAAGCTTAATAAACTTCGAATGATAAATATGACAAGGCAAAAGTGTTGGATCGAGAGAACACGATAGAGGGGGGGGGTGAATATCGTGAAAACGTTTCGGATAAGATTGAGAGAAATTACGTAGCGGAAATGAAAACAAACACACAAGAAGAACACAAGTACTTTTACTTGGTTTGGAGTCGCGGTCGGCTCCTACTCCAAGACCCACGGTCCTTGACCGTTTACTGCGGGCAATTCTATAATGGCGCAAAGATTTACAAAGATTGTTACAATAGTAGTGCAGTAAATAAACAATTATACTCTTCGTTACCGACGCCCGATGTGGATCGTACTTCGGAGCAGAGGGTCGTCGTCGGCGCTAGAATGTCGAGCACGGAGTTTGCCGGAGCAGAGCGCTTGAACGAAGAGAGTAGAGGCGTTGGAAAAAGTGATGTCGAAGCCTTAGGGGTCGAGCCCCTTTTATATTGCTCCTGGGGGCGCCCTGGACGCTGGGGGCGCCTGACACGTGCCTACGGATCCGAGAAACCTCATTCGCAGCTCGATTAGCGCTTATCCCTCCAGAATCGACCTCGGAGCTGACGGGGGCGCCCGGGACACTGGGGGCGCCCCGATTGACCAGGGTGCCCGAGACCTTCAGGCCGCCCGGGACCATCAAGGCACCCGGGACCTTGAGGGCGCCTGTCCCAGTAAGCTTCTGAAGCGATTCTTGCTATGTTGTTCGTTTGGCTTTGACCTTGGGCGCCCGGGACCTCCCGGGCACCTATCTCAGCTGCTGCCCCTCTCCTTTGGGGCGTTCTGAGCTGCAGAAATCCGTTCCTTTGGTCCCTGCATCCAAGGTTATGCTATGTTTACCTGAAAGAGTGGATGATGGATGGATTAAACAAACTTAGGGGCATGGGAAAAGAATGGAAAAGAAAAGAAATCCTTTCCTTTGCATGCTTGTTTACCATGATTGAGGAAGCTGGGTACATGCATGCGATGTAATTTTATTAATGCAAAAGGGTACATGCGTCATTTTTTTGGTATATAGTGTAATTTTATGAGTTAAAAAGAGTACATGCGTTATTTTTTTTGGTTTGTGATGTAATTTTGTAAATGAAAAGGGGTACATGCGTCATTTTTTTATCCATCCGCTGCTTTCCGTCCGATTTTGAGTTGATCGATTTTGGCTCCAAACTATCCGCGGATGGATTATATTTCTCTTCCCTCTTTAAATTTTAATGAAGCTGCGGAAACTTTTCTTTAGTTTTACTTTCTGCTCTCCCAAGTAAACAGAGCATTAGTTCCACAACAAACAAGGCAAGAAATGTTAGATTTTTTACAGTCGTAGCTGTCTTGGTTCTGACTTCGGGTCTCCCAAATGAAACCCTAGGTCGAACCGACGCCTACTGTACTCTCGACGGGAAACGCGTCCTCACCTACTCCTCTCAGGAGAGTTTACCTTTTGCCAACCGGCTCCTCCGGTTGGACTTTTGCCCAGCAGCCCTTCGTCAGGTGCCTAGCAGTCCTTCGCCAGGTCTTCAACTCCTACCAGCCCTTCGCTAGGTGCCTAGCAGTCCTTCGCCAGGTCTTTAACTCCTAGCAGCCCTTCGCTAGGTGCCTAGCAGTCCTTCGCCAGGTCTTCTTTCTGCACACTCAGTGAACACATTAGACAAAAATAACATCTTAACTTTTGAACCCTTTGCCATTATCAAAACCTAGATTCGACTTAGGTGATGCCTGCACCAACAAAAAGTCCAACGATATACGTACCGAGTCCATAAATATATAATCATATCTCTAAAACTATAAACCAAAATAAGTTTACTAACGAAATAAGAATGGTGATACGTCCATCGAAAATAAATACAAGTTCGGGAAAATATGAAATAATCACCAACGCTAAGGGACTGGCTGGTAGATCCTCATCTGGCAACACGAGACACCGCTATCAACTTCATGAAACAAAAAGAAAATCAAACGGTGGTGAGTTCCGGCCGGAACTTTGCAGGTATAAGAGTAGATAAATATATGGTATATAAAAAGGTAAAACAAGCATATAGAAAACAAAAGTATACAGTCTCTGGAATAAAGAACATAAAACAAATACATCTATACGAGTAAACATACCTAAAAATCAATGTAACACGTAGGGGCATGATCAGAAATCCTCCTAATACCTCAGTAAACTGCTAGTATTGCTGAGCAGATCTAGACCATATAATAAATGTAAATCATAATCGAATATGCATGTCAATTAAATGCAATAATCATAGCTCAAACAAATGCGTCAAACACAAGCAAATGCATAATGCATAATATGCACATGATGTTATGACCTGCTTTGTACACACGTCAACCACCGCTACATAGGGTAAGTTGAGTGGACAAGATACAAGTGCCAAAACTGGTGGCTATGCAAATACACCACAATATCTGTGGTCTTGAATGAAAAGTCGTAATACCTGTGACTTTAAATTCCCGATATACTTGTGGGGACTCCAAACACCTAGGGAGTATCAACTGTCTGCTCATAACTCCAACTGAACGTGGCACGATAGGAAATAAGACCGACAACCCATCTCAACAACAACGGAATCGGTGGTCGTCGGCATACAAACAATGCTATGGTGCATGTCTCTAATATGCACAACCTCAATCAAACTGAAACCAAGCAAACAATATGATACGAAATCACAATCAACGCCAAAGTAAATAAACATGCACTAATCTACTGGGTAGAGTTTATCTAATGTCAACCAAAATCCTAGTTATATTACATGATGGTTCTACAGTACACGCGTACTCTTTAGATTAGAAATCAAGAGATAAGACTGTGTAACTGAACATTTTAGAATACTACTCAAAGGTTAAATAAGAATAAGTATCAAGTAGGGAAAGAAGGCAAATAGATTTAAGATAAAGCAACCTACTCAGATAATAAAACAACCATGCATTTAAGGTAAATGATTCTACAGGAATCAAGGAAGAAGTACCCGCGTTTATTAGTAGAATGGTCCAAACACCTTCAAATTTGGGGCTTTATTTTGAGCTCGAATCCTACATATCAATCACAAAGAAATATCTAAGAGTTTATTAATCAATAATCCAACTCTATTAATTAATTAACCAACTTCTCCATTTATTCTTCCCTTAATTAATTAATCTACTTATTAATTAATTAACAATCCAATTAATCTAATGATTAATCACGGTACCCCTGACTAGTTAATTAACCAATTAACTAACTAATCCTTTAATTCATTAACAATAAGATAACCATCTTATCCTTTAATCCCTCATCAATTCTCCTTATAACAATTTATTCATAACTGTAATCATTACTACAACTATCAACCATATCTACATTTTCTTATGGTTAACCATCCATGATAAATCTATTATTAACCCTAATTGAACAATTAATCAATTAATTACTAAATTACCGAAATTCAACTTAATAAACTACCACCTTAGTTTTATATCCTCCCACACATAAGCATAACTTCACTTGTTATTCACCAATCGATCATTCAATCACTTAATCAACTTAATAAATCCCAAATGAATAATCCATTACTACCCACATTTCAAATCATTTAATTAATCAATATAACGTACCCTAATTCATTAATACATTGACCTAATAAAAAAATTGGATGCAATTGAACTTTAAGTTAATCAAAACATCCCACTACCTCCTTCCTCAGATGGAGTTTTTGGTGTTAACCTCTGTTCTGACTCAGGGCTACGGGTCAAAGGTGGACACCCCAACAACATCCATGGTCATTCTCTGCACAAATCAATCAACCCAACTAACAACAAATGAATGCTTTAATTCATTAATTAATTTGATTAATTAAATAATCTAATCCTTAGCGAACTCTCTTACCTCTTCTCATTCTACTCTATTTCTCCTCTACTAGCACTGCTACAAACGGCGTCGACCACACATGCTCCCTTGCTCAGATTCCCACCAAGATCAGGCACCACAAGGAGAAGGTCTCAAAAGGTCATCTTCTTCGGACAACCCACCTCAATCCCCTAGCTTTGCTCTTGTATGTGGCACCACCGCGATGGTCGTCGCCCACAAGCACTGCTCGACACCGGTGCTTGCATCAATTGGGAGAAAGGCAGAAGATCGCCACTGACAATCGTGGAGAAAACAACAATAATAAAGGTGGCAATCAGGGAAAGGAAGAACAATATAACCAAGTCTGATCTCGTGCTTACCCTTGATCGGAGAGGAGAAGATCGGGAAGGAAGGTCAATGGTGGTCGGAGTTTGGCTGGTAATGAGTTCTGATCGGGAAGAGGGCGATCGGGCATGGGAGAGGAAGAAGAAGAGGTGACGACGACGGGCGATGGATTGGGGAAGAAAAGAAAACGGCGTGTGAGGTTAGGGGCACGAGAGCAAAATAAATAGAGAAGGAGAAGTTTTGTGTGTGTGTATGTGTGTGTGTGTGATTTGGCCGTGTTTTACTTGCAAGTATTTGTGTTTGGATTCGTGTTGTGAGTTATAGGATTTGTAATGGGTTTGTGTTGGTTGTAAGTTGACCTGTGAGTTTGGAGTTTCACGGAGGGTTGGTTCGTGTAGGGAACTTAGCACAATTTGGGTTTGGGATTGGTTTTGTGATTAGGGATTTTGCCGTGAGCCAGGAAATAAGGAGAGTTTGCCATTTGCTAGATCATGATTTAGGTTGGTTTGTATTTGTAATCTGTTTTGGGTGTTCTGTGATTGTGTAGCATGTTGAGTCTGGAAAACATCATTGACGTGTGATATCCTATTTGTTTAGATTAGAACAACAGGGTGGGAGCTGTGATCATCTTGAGTTAGGGTTTGGATGAGATTTTAGATCAAGAGTTTGTCTTGTTTCAATTTTTGGCTTTTAGTTAATTAGGTCCATTTTTGCTCGTCTTTGTTAGGACCAAAAAGAATTTAGATATCTCCATGATATTGTCTACTTTAAGCCTAAGCTCTTATGGTTTTGCTCTTGGGCTTTACCCAAAAGGTCTCATACTAATGGAGATATTTTTTCCTTATAAGCCTATGATCATTTTCATATTTTTTGATGTGGGATTATGTTTGCAATCTTGCAACCCAACAATCCACCCTCAAATAAAGGATCACAGGCCCCCTCAAGCGGAAATCCTTTTCGTTTGATGTCTGATCCTCAACCCGCCTGAACTTTCTGCCCCTCGGTCCACTCGACCTACTAGGACTTCACCACCTAGCCGTAACTAGGACTTTTCTGCTTGGTATCTGGTCCTCTTGATCAAGATACGGGAGCTCACACATCTTTTATTCAAGGCTTAACCCATATGGTTAGATCTTGATCATGGCTCTAGCTTGTGCTTCTTCCGGTGGTTAGTCCGGTGAAGAGCGACCTAGCTCTGATACCAATTGTTATGACCAAAAGAAATTTAGATATTTCCACAATGGTATGATATTGTCCACTTTGGGCCTAAGCCCTTATGATTTTGCTCTTGGGTTCTACCCAAAAGGACCCATACCAATGGAGATATCTTTTCCTTATAAGCCTATGATCTTTTTCATGTATTTTCGATGTGAAATTATGTTTGCAATCTTGCAACCCAACAGTCTTAGGATGGGTTGTGGTGTTGGTTTGACTCATGTGAGTTTGAAAGTCTTTGTAGTGGGCTACGATTTGGGGGTTGATTCATTTGGATGAGTTCTAGAGTAACGAACTAATTAGATGTCTTGTTTTTGTTAGATTTAGAGTTAGTTTAGTAGATTTATAATTATGGCTTATGTTTGATAGTTAGTTTAGCTATTTTAATAAAATGTATAAATAGCTAAATTTTGTATGTGATATAGGACCTTGATTCGGATACATACGTTGAGCGTGAGGAGGTTTACTTGGAATACATTTTATATTTAAGGCGGGTACTTCTTACTTGATTTTTGTATATTCGTTTACCTTAAATGCATGATTGTTTTATTATCTGAATAGGTTACTTTATCTTAAATTTATTTGCTTTGTTTATCCTGTTTGATACTTATTCATACTTGACCTTTGAGTAGTATTCTAAAATATTCAGTTATACAGTCTCATCTCTTGATTTCTGATCTAAAGAATACCGCGTGTACTGTAGAACTATCATTTGACCTATCTAGGATTTGGTTAGTATTAGATAAACCCTACCTAGTAGATTAGTGCATGTTTACTTACTTTGGCGTTGATTGTGTTTGCATATCGTAATGTTTGCTTGGTTATGGTTTGATTAAGGTTGTGCATATTAGAGACATGCACCATAGCATTGTTTGCATGGTGACAACCACTGGCTCCCTTGTGGTTGAGACGTGTCGTCGTTCTTATTTCCTATTATGACATGTTCAGTTCGAGTTGTGTGTAGACAATTGATACTCTCCGGGTGTTTGGAGTACCTACAGGTATTTCAAGATTTTAAAGCCACAAGTGTTATGACTTTTCATTCGGGGTCATAGATATTGTGGTGTATCTGCATAGCCACATGTTTTAGCACTTGTATCTTGTTCACTCAACCTACCCAATGTAGTGGTGGTTGGTGTGTGTACAGTGCAAGTCATGATATCATGTGCATATTATGCATTATGCATTTGCTTATCTTTGCTGCACTTGTTTGAGCTATGATTGTTATATTTGATTGACGTGCATATTCGGTTATAATTTATATTTATTATATGATCTGAATTTGCTTGGCAGTATTAGCAATTTACTGAGGTATTTCAGGGATTTCTGATCATGCTCCTACGCGTTACATTGGTTTCAGATATGTTTTATTTGTACAGATATATTTAGTTTATGTTATGTATTCCAGAGATTGTATACCATTTGTTTTCATATGTTTGTTTTATCCTTTGTATATACCATGCATTTATCTATTCTTATACCAGCAGTGTTCCACTCGGAACTTACCACCTCTCATTTTTCTTTTTGTTTCAAGTATTCGATAGTTGTGTCTCATACCGTCCGGAGAGGATCCAGCTGTCAGTCTCCCCGTTTGAGTATTATTTTTATTTATCTTCGTAGACTCATGCTATTTTTATCGTATTGGTGTCGCTTTGGTTTTGTTATCATTTCGGATGGTATTTGACTTTTCTTTAGACGTGTATTTAATTACTTCTGCTGGATTTTAATTTGTTGTATTTTAGTTTACGAATTTTTTTTATTTTGATTATAATTTATTATGCAAATTATTTAACTACGTGGTTATGGTGTTTTCTTTTATTTCTGATTGTGTAGGTGTTAGGCGAGTGTGGCTGAACTTTATATGTGTGTGAAGGGATGTATGCATGAATTTCATATTGTCATTTGTACAGGGGAGGTGCTGCTCGATTTTCAAGCGAGCACGAACCTCTGAGAGCATGACAATTTTGTGGAATCAGAGCGATTTGCGATGTCTATTTTTTTGGGATTTCCAAAGTTGTCGAGGTATTTTGGGTACCTGTGGATTTTATGGAGTTGTTTTGGTGGACTGTCAGAGCGTCAATTTTACGAGGTTTGCGATGTTTGTATGTTTTGTATTTTTGATTTTTCCGAGGTTCTGTCTAATAATAATTTATTAGTGCAAATCTGTGTTTTCAGATTTTGTAGAGTGGTGGGCTCATAACCACAGGTTCCAGGTTATTTGGGTATTTATGGATTTGTACGGAGTTTACTTGATATTGATTTGTTTGGTATTCGATTTTACGAGAGTCTTGGAATTTTTCGTGTTTGGGATTTTACAAAATTTTACGGAGTCTTTTGCTACCAAATCTTTTAGGTATCGGATGCTCCGATTTGAGTGTGCCATTGAATTTTTCGGTGTCTTTTTCTCGACTGTGATGTATTGGGACTTGGCAGCGATAGACTTCTTCAAGCAACGAGTAAGTAAGTTAGTAAGGTATCCATTATATATATTACCTTATTTAAGATTGTGTAGACATATGCTAGCTTGGTTGTATTATATATCTTACCTATATCCGACTACTAGTTATCCTTTGGACATGGTTTATCTTAATAATTTGTAGTCAACCAGTCCATTCGTATTCAAGGTCGGGACTGACCATGAAGGCGACTAGTGGACACGTTGCGGATTTGAATCTGTGGCAGAGAATATTAATTTTCGTATAGCATTGACTGATGGGTTGGAAGACTAGAGTCGAACCTATCTGGCTATCCACTACTCATTTGAGATCAGGATTATCGTCATTAGGAATCTCTTCTATCATGCTAGTTGTAGAACTAATATCAGCTACTACTAGTTGGGTGAGAATTTGAGATTTGTCTATTGTAGGTAGCATGATCATTATCGAAACAATTTACCATAGTACACGACCTTACTTGAATAGGATCTGTTCTATAGGCTCGTACAACTGTATCCTTGAGTGTTAAGGAGACAGACAACCCAATTTGTTGCTAGTGTTGCAATGTGAGAACTCAATCCGAAAAAAAGATAATTTCGCTCATCCAAGCCATCCACAGCGAGATACTTGCAAGTAAATCAAGATACACAATGACCTCCTAGGTGAGAGGACATAATCCAAGATGATAAAATCTTTGAGAATTGATTCGTGCCCAATCCGACAAATCAACCATTCAAGTATCAACTATACCACACCCCCCGAGGCTGCAAGGCGAAAACTAAAAAAAATGGAACTGCCACATTAGCAACACTCTATAACGATCCCGTGTCACATGGAGAAAGGTTCAATAGAAGCAAATGCATAGCGGGGCAAAACAAGACGAGAACTTGCAATTTTTGCAAAAAGGGTTGTGTCTTCTCCGCGAGGCCAAGAAAATGATAAAAATGAGAAGGTGAGTCAAGATAGGGGTTTATAAGTTTAAATGAGTCGTTAATACGGAGTTAAACAAATTGAGTCAACCATCCTACTAATAACTTAACAATTTAAAAGATTAATTTTCAAACAACCAAACTATAACAATCAACTTTTAAGGTACGTTTAGAAATAAACTTTGGATTTCAACAAGAAATAATCAAGGGAGTTCACATCAAAATATAGGTGGCAAGATGATATTGAATTGTTCCAATAATTGAAATGACCTCATATGAAAATGCAAGGTTCCATCCAAATTATTGTTGTTCGATCTATGAATAAATTATCTATTTTCGAAAGAAATCCTATGAAGAAAGAAAATAGAAAGAAAAGTTTCAAATGAACAATCATATGTCATAAAATATTTGTTCAAACATACATTCTTTCGATGAATGCCCATCCATCTCCTCTACTATTTTCTCTAATGGTTTTAATTTTGAGACATACATTTATCAAATAAAAAGAATACTTTCAAAAGTTTATTTACACATAAAATTGTGTACATTAATCACATTTTGAAATAAATAGAAAGGGATTTCAAACATTTCAAAATATTCCCATGGTGTTTGTTAAGGTGTAATTGTTAAGATCACACATGGAACCTTGTCACCTTCTAATAGATTATTAAGCATGTGCTAAGTAAATAATGCAAGGTGTACTTTGAATGCTCAACTTTTTCATAAATTATTCAGCATGTGAAATACAATATTTTGTATCAACAATATGTATAAAAAATATTATAGTATATATTTGATCAAATTTATAATAAAATGAGTGATGAAATTAAATTTTTGTTCCTAAATATAGCGACGGAGTTTACATTTGGCGACCGAAATTTTGATTTTTTTTTCTTGTAATGCACGATTCTATTCCCTCTGTTGCGAAGATTTTATTCAATATTTAGCCAAGCCTACAACAATATAGCTAGGGACACTACAAAAATTTCAGTAGTTAGCGACGGACGTATTCCGTCGCTAAACGCTAATAGCGACGGAAACAGCGCCGTCGGGCAACTCTTCGTTGCAGGTCAATGTTAGCAACGGAAAGTCAACTCCGTTGCTATTAGCGACGGCTATTAAAATGAATAATCCGTCTCTACTAGCGACAGATACGTAAACATCCGTCGCAAATCGCAGATCCGAGGGGTGACATGTCCGGGGGAAACATTAGCGACAGAAGTCAATTATCCGTCGCTAATAGCGACGGACAAGTCAATTATCCGTCGTTATTCTATCGTAATTGGCGACGGAAAGTCAATTATCCGTCGCTATTCTATTGTAATTGGCGACGGAAAGTCAAATATCCGTCGCTAATAGTAACGGATTAATCAATATTCCGTCACTAATCTTGGAAATTTTTCACCAGTTCAGCCTGCTTTTTTCCCTTCCCATATATACATTTAATACATATCTAATATCCACACATACCAAACACAACATCCACAACAGATATATACATTCAAACACATAAGACACACATAAGATATATTCAAACACATAAGACACACATAAGATACATTCAAACACATATCAAGCAAGAACCGAATCAAAAGTCTAAGTTCATACATCAAAAGTCGAAGTCTAAAGATATCATACTGATATCGTAATGAAAAATTATAATTTAGAAGACAAACAATACATACATGAATATCAGAGTGAATACTGGATCATGACTCAAAAATATTCTTGCATAATAGAAGACAAAGGAAAAAAATAAAAGTTAAATAGAGTCAATATCTAAATATAACTCTAATAATGTTAAATCTGTAAATGAAAATGAACAATCTGTAAACGAAATTAAACAAAAATGATAATGTACAATCTGAGTCAATATATATAACTCCAATTTGATAATGTATATAACTCCAATATACATACCTTTCAACCGAGTCAATAGCTGAATTCAACTCTGATAATGTATAATCTGTAAACGAAAATGAACTAATAAGAAACAATTACTAATGAATATAATAATAAACTAAATAGTTACTGATGCATATAATGACAATTACTGAATTCAACTCTAATTATTTGATTTTGTAAAATATAGAGAAAAAACATAACATACCACAAAAATATCTCTACTCCTCTGGGGTATCCTCAGGATCCTGTGTCTTCTGAGACTCAAAACGAGAGGTGGGAGGGGCAGGCATCTGTGTCATGGGCGATAGGGTCGCTGCAAAAGCTTGCATGTGACACACTAACTCCTCAGTGTGTGCTTGGCGGGCCCGCAAATCTCTCAACTCTGCATCCCTCGCTGCGTCCCTCTCAGTCCACGCCGATCCCTCTCGGCCCACGTTGTCTCCATTGTCATGAGTCGAGTCCGCAAGGCATCATTTTCCTCCCGCAATTGACGAACCTCACTAGAGGAAGAGGAGGAGGATCCTGAACATCCCCTAACTCCTAGAACTCTCATCTAATCATATGTGATCTTTGCCTGAGAGCCCAGGCCGTATAGGGCGGTCTTCCTCCTTCCACTGACGACATCATAATAAATCTGATTCACCTCGTCGGTGGAAAGAGGTTGTGAATCCTCCCCCTCTACAGCATGCTGAGACGCCTCTGCCTCTGCAACTCTAGTGGTTATTGCTTCTTGTGAAATAATAATTAAATTAATATATATAAAATGTCAAAACAAATAAAATATAATTAATATACTTACATTGATTGCTAAGGAGCGTCGATCGACAAATGACTCATCTTTTTTCTTGTGGGTCTTGTTGAATACCTCCTAACTAGTTGGAGGTCTCTATAACTCAGTAGCCTGTATGCACAAAATATATCGTTTAAACATATCCAAAAAATATTCTAAATGTTTATAATAACCTAAATAAAAACTTACCAAATCAGTGGCATGTTGAACAATGGAACGGGATCCAGCCGTGTGTTTCGTGGATCCGGTACTGGGGCCAGCAAGCTCGGAGTTGCGATTGGCTCAAGCAATCGCAGTATTATCTTTCCAGTGCTGGGCATCCCAGACAGCTCGCCATGCTGCCTAAATAGTCTCAGGGACCTCTGAAGGGCTATTTGCCTTCTTTCTCCACTTGTATACCATGTCCCTGTATAATTTGGAGCAATAGACATTCCATGTTCTTTTAAATTGCTCCTCTGCACCCTCCTCCCAAATATACCGTTTCTGTAAAATATATATATATAGTATCAAAAAAAATTGTAACATCAAATTAAATATATATCTAAACTACTTACCAAAAATTCACCGTAATAAAACTTTTTTAATTCTTGTTCTATAGGACCCCACGTCGTAGCGGTCGATAATCTTTTCTTTAAATTTTTTTCGAAATATATACGGAGACCTGGTGACCATCTAGTACGAAACTGTAGCAAAAAATTAGCAAAATTTGGCCTGAAATATATAAGAATTACATATGTACTTACCAGTCACCGACTAATCGAAGTGTAATTTGATCACCGACAATTTAATTAATCAATTAATCAAATTAATCATTCAATCCATTTATCTAAATAATCAAACAATTAATCCAACAATTAATCAAACAATTAATCAATTAATTACTCAATTAATCACTTAATTAATCTAATTAATTAATTAACCCTAAATGTAGCCGGACGCAGCTGCCGCCGGACGCAGCTGCGCCCGTCGACACCTGCAGTCGGCGCCTGCTGCGCCCGCCGACACCTGCAGTCGGCGCCTGCTGCGCCCGCCGGCAGTTGGGGTCGCCGGCAGCTGAGGCCGGCGGCATCTACTGCCGCAGCAGGCCACGCCTGACAGGAGCTGCCGGATTGAGAAGGTCACGCTGCAGGCCCCGCCTGACAGGAGCTGCCGAATTGAGAAGGTCACGCTGCCGCGGAAGCAGAAAACAAGGAAGAAAAATCGCCGGAAAACGTAACATAGCATACTTGGGATTATAGGAGGGTTCGCCGGCGGAGAAGCGCCGAGGAAAGCGTCGGAGACGGGGAGAGAGGAAGATCTAATCGCGTGGCCGCGGGGGAGGGGGAGAGGGGGGGGCTGAGCCCGCAATTTTAACCTAAAATTTCAACGGAAGTAACTTGTCCGTCGCTAATAGCGACGAGTTTGACCAATTCCGTCGTTATAGTTAGGGGTTTGACTTGAATTGCAATATTAGCGACGGATACTATCTATTCGTCACTATTCAATGAAATTTTTGTAGTGGGAAGACAAAATAGAATTCTGATAAAATAGTCATGTAAAATTTTCAAAATAGTTATGAGTTGGCGTTAGAATATATACAAATTTTTAAATGGAAGACTAATGAGTTTGTAGCAAAATAGAAATTTATTTTAATTTTATTATTTCATATTTTTCATTTTTTAGGTGCATGAACATGATCACAGAGTATATATAAATAAATTAAAAGCTATTAGCTGAGGTAAGTACTTTCTAACCTCTTGTGCATTTCTTTTTATTTATTAATGGATGGATTAATATAATCCCTCTCGCGTGCCTCCTTAATCACCATTGGACTTTGCTAAATATATTTTAATAGATTTTCCATCCACATGACCCTCCATCGAATCGATTCCTTGTTAGATGAGAACTTGTGGTTGCTCTTCTTTGAGCATGCTAATTAGGTGGGCTTTACTCGACTTGAGTCATCGCTTAACCTTAACTTGAGAACATCTACCAATTTAATTAACACCCAACGATCGAGGGAAAAAAATAGTTTATACGAAAAATTTGAGGTAGGTTTATCATTGATGAGGTTTGGTTGTGGAAAACCCTAAACTATAACCCTCAGTGTCATTCCTCATCTTCCATGACTCCTCAACTATTTTAGGTATGCCATTGGATTGAGATGGGTGAGAGCAACATTATTGTTTATACGTATAGCTTAGCTAGTCGAGTAATTTTCCCTTGGAGGTATCAATATATATCTATTAAAAAAGGGCAATTACGATCAATTATTTATTTTTAAATTAAATCATAGAAGTTGGCATCTCGTAAGATCATTTAATTAGTGAGAAATTTTGATGGAATCAGTTTGAAAAATTGAATATCTAGATTATTAAAAAAATTATTCAATACACAAAAATAGTAAGGATAAGGACTTCGATTAAATGTCATTTGATGAAAGAGACAGGTAGATGGGCATAGTTTCATTATTTGACTTCAATTTATTTAGCTCATATAGTTTGAATAATTTTAATTAATATTAAAGTATTTTATGGTTAATATTGAAATAATTTTAATCGAAATTAATTTGAGTAGTATTGATAAATTTTATTTTGTATTATAGTAATTCTAATTAAAATTATTCAATAATATTCAAAATAAGAGTATCCTGGTTATATTCCGCGCATTTTTACTTGGCGTAATTGGGTATTGACTACCCTGAACACTTAGTTTCGATGCTTAGCTTTCAAGTTCCCCCGAGTACCCAACCGTAGTGCCCGATTTCAAGTTCCACCGAGCACCAAACCTCGGTGCTCCGATTTTAGGTTCCATTGAACTCCCATCCTTAGTGCCTGTACATCTGGATTCACTAAGCAACCAACCTTTGTGCTCATATTTCAAGATTCCCAAGCATCCAACTTCAATGCTCGGGTTCCAAGTTTTCCCAGTCGAGGGGTGAGTATTGGATTAAAACCGAACCAAATAGACTGAAAATCGAATACATCGATATTTTTCAAAATAACTGAACCAACCGAATTTCTTGATAAATACCGAGAAAACCGAACCGATAAAATATCGATTAATTCGGTTTTTAACCGATTTAACCGAAATTTTAAATTTTTATTTAATTTTAATAAAAAATAAGATTTAATTTAATTTAATTATATTTTTAAATAAAAATAATTAAATTAATATTCTTATTCAGTTTATTCGGTTTAATCGAATTACAAAATTGAAAATTGAAAATCGAACCGAATTAACCAAAAATCGAACCGAATTTGAGAAAAAAAATCGAAACCGAATTAACCGAACCGAATTTCAAAATTCGATCGGTTCGGTTAATTCAGTTTTTTCAAATTTTTGCTCACCCCTAATCGACACCCATTGTTAATGCTCATATATCAGCTTCCTCCGGGTATGATACTTCAAAATATCTGTTGAGACCTATATGACGCCTTTTGAATCGAGGGATTCGTAGTGGATGTTAGAGTTGTCCCTGATAACCTTCCTTTGAATACGTGGCGTTTGATGAATGGAGAAGTATTTAATAGTTATGGAATTTGGTATCCTGGTTGCCTTCCTCCGAATAGCGCACGACGAATGAAGAAACAACTAATGATTGTTAGATCTAGTTCCTTCACCGACTCATATGAGGAGAATGAAGGAGCACATGACATCTAATGTAGTGATGCCACTATATTAACACTAACGCTCTGTTTGGATGGGTAAAGAAAGGTTAAACGAAAGAAGAAAAGAAAGAAAGGAAAGAGAGGATAAGTAAAGTATTTATATTAATCTTGTTTGGGAGGAAGGGAAGGTTTATTTATGTAACATGTGTTACCTTGCTTGGGAGGAAATGGAGGAGAATGAACATTAAATATATAAAGTTACAAAAATATCTTTACTTTTTAAAATAAACCCATGTGTGAAAAAAAAAAATGTGAAAAGAATATTAGAGTTATATATCCTGACTCTTGAGTCTTGTCCTATCCTCGGAGAGATATGTGGTGAGGGCCGACGCCAACATCATGGAGTGCAAGCGGTTGGATGCTGGGCGATGATGACACAAATATGAGATACTTAACCATATGAGTTAATTTGGAAATTAATATTTTAAAAAATGAATAAAATTGAAACAAAATATTTTTGAGTTCTCTTCCTTATATTCCAAATCGGGGTATAAGAAATTGTGTCAATTCATAAGCATGCAAAGCTAAAGCTTACTCTTCTTTCCCCTTCCCCTCCTTAACTCATTGTATCCCAAACAAGGATCAAAATTCCCCTTCCTCTTATTTAACCTTCCCTCCTCCTCTCTCACCTCCTCCCAAATAGAGTATAAAAGGATAGGTCATATGCACGATGATTTTCTTCTTATTGCAAGCCGAAGATAACTTTTCTTCACTAAATTTTTATTATTTCTTATGTTTTATTATTATTTCTCTAGTCTTATATCTCTGAGAAATCCTAGTCCTTTTCTATTGATGACTCATTGGAGTGGTTATGCTGGAAGAGTCGACCAACCTTTAATCTATGTTATCTTTTAAGGCAATTGGATCTCACGAAATTGGAGAGCGATCCAATTTTCTGAAGAGGAAGAGCTCAATCGATATATATATATATATATAATTAATTAATGCTCTAGTCAAATATTTATATGCATTATTTGTTTTTTAAAAAACATAAGTAAAACTCGAAAGTTAACCATTTATTTTTATTTCTTACAGAAGAAAAAATATCGAAAATAATCTTCGGCAACAACTTTTCCACGTGAGAAAAAATTACCACCTTCGCAATTAAGATCCTCTTGAATAGGGTACGAATGCGTCTAAATTTAGTTTTAACTTTCAATCACACGATTAAAGGTGTTTAAGTTAACTAATTATCATGTGCGCTCTAATTACTCATTGTTAATCTTTAACTTCCAACGACTTTATTCATCGTTAAGCTCATAATCGCCCTCTAATTTTGTACCTTCCATGTTAATTAAACACAACTAACTACTTTAACTAATTATAAGCTCATTAACCGTCTAATTATATTTTAAACCTTGGAGATCCATCTGAAATTTCCTTTTTGGTTTATTAAAAATATCACGATTAAAACCCTCTTGAAATTGAAATATCCAATTCATCCTTTCAGGCCGTCTTCTAAAATCGACAATTTATAATATTAATAAAAAATTTTAAGGAACGTTTTGAGAAACTGTCATATCTCGAGGGCCATTTTGGAAAATATCCAGATCAGAATTTTTGAGAATTGTACGTGCACGACAGCGTTTGTGATTTTATGCGGACGCTCTGGTCAACGGACGTTGGGAATCGTCGTAATTTTATGGAAACGATAAGGTTAATTACGTTATTTCGTCACGCTCGTATCTTCTTTGTCGGATCGGCACTTGGAACAGTGAATAAATAGTCTTCCGCCATGGATTTCTCGGAGATCAGACTCACCTCCCTCTCTCTCCTCTTCGTCTCTGTATGTAATCGAAGCAGATCCGAAACAAAAAAATGGAAGGCCGACAATGCCTCCGAAACGAGCCTCAAATCGGCGGCGCAGGGGAGAACCGGCGGCGGAGGCAGGGCAGCGACGATCCCCGCCGCCAGAAACGGCCGATGCTGGTGGCCCCTTCGGCGGGGGTCGATTGCTTCGACGCGCTTCCGGATGATATTCTCGTGTTCGTGCTTTCCAAGCTCAGCTCCTCCGCGGACCGCCCTCAAGATCTCTTCAACGCTTTTTTGACGTGCGGTTCCCGTTCCTCGCATTGATTTTAAAAGCTCGAAATCGGGCTAAGATTTGATTTCTCGGGAGGGAATTTTGCAGGTGCAAGAGATTTTGTGCGCTGGAAAATCAACCGTCGGTGTTGGCGAAGGCCGGCAGGAGATGCCTCGCCGTCAGAGCGAAAGCTTGGTCGGAGGCGGCTCATGGTTTCCTCAGGCGATGCGTCGATTGTGGAAATCTGGAAGCTTGCTTTATTTTGGGCATGGTATGCGTCTTTGTGCGTCGATCGATTCGTCAAAATCGATTTTGATTGCCGCAAATTTGTTTCAGATACGGTTCTATGCGCTCGGAAACAGAGGATCCGGCGCGTCGTTGATGGCGAAGGCGGCGATCCGATCGCATCCATGGGCGTTGTACTCTTGGCGATCATCCAGTTTAACGGCAGCGGCGGCTCCAAGAACTCCAAGGACCTCCGCGCCGGCGTCGCGCTGAGCGCCCGCGCGGCCTTCTGCGGCCACGTCGATGCCTTGCGCGAGCTTGGTCACTGCCTGCAAGACGGTTACGGCGTCCGCCGGAATGTCAACGAGGGTCGCCGTTTCTTGCTCCAAGCCAACACCCGGGAGCTCGTGTCCGCCATCGCGTCGTTGCCGGCGTGGAAGAATGGGCAACGCCGACAGATGACAGCGGAGGGAATCGCGGAAGCGGCCGCGGCCGCCTCCGGCGGCGGCAGCGCCCTCCTCAGCGACTTCGGCTGGAACCTGCCGCCTCCGGAACCGCACCCAGCCAACCGGTTCCTCGTCGACTGGTTCGAATCCGCGGCCACGCCGCTGCCGGAGGACCTGCGCCTCTGCTCGCAGCGCAACTGCGGCCGGCCGGAGACCCGGCGGCACGAGTTCCGGCGGTGCTCGGTCTGCGGCGTCGTCAGCTACTGCTCCAGGGCGTGCCAGGCTCTGGACTGGAGACTATCGCACAAGGCCGAGTGCGTACCGCCGGCCATCTACGACGTCGCCGCAGCCGGCGCCGGCGCCACCGACTGAGAAAAGAAGAATTAATTACGACTAGCATCTCACCGCATTACTGATGCAAGATTCCACAACTCCCTGAATTCTTTTTTTGTAACTGGAGTTGTTTTGGCCCTTTCTAATCGTTAAACTTTTCTTCATGTCGCTCTTCTTCTCGCCGGACTCCATTCCGCACCAGAAGAATCGATTCCAGCAGCTCCCTTTGCTTTTCTGCTCGTCCTTCATCATCGTCCTCAAACCACAATGATGCTCTTTAATCTTTAAAATAATAATTAAAAAAAGCTGAGATTTTCAGATAGAATCAAGAAAGAAGATGAACAGAAGAAAGTCAATACAATATTCAGTATACAGAATTTCAAGAGAGAGCATATTATTCCGGAATAAGGAGAAGATAATAGGAAAAGAAAAAAGTAAAATAAAGAAAAGAAAAAAGATTGGGGCTTGTTCTCTTCTTATCTCATAATTGAATAGAAACATAAAATGACAGCGGCAAGTGGAGCACTGAAACCTTCTCGTCAAATGATTTTGTTTTTTTTTCCTAATTGAACTCATATTTTCAAATCTAGATCTGTTCACTAATTGGCATGACCTACTCCTTTAGATTTCATTACCCTCAGCCACCCACCTCTCACCTGCCTGCTGCTCGGCTTCTTCTCTCTCGGGAGTTGAGCCAGCAGTGGTGAGGCACTAACGCAGGGAGGATGCTCACATGCAGTGTTTATGAGTTTCTTCCTGAAATTTAATGGTTATCTGACAAAATTAACAATAAATTCTTTTTTGGTGTTTTGTTTTTTGAGATTTAATGTTGTTCTTTAATGTCCTGTCTGATTCCGTTGGGAGCCATTAATAAGGTGGAATATTGGAATTCTATGAACTTCACAATTTGAACCTTCAAAATATTTTCTTAAAGTTATTAACTAGATACATTATAAATTAAACAAGATGATTACTACAAATTTTTTCCTTATAATTCAAAATTTCAATTCTTACTATACTAATTTCCGAGGTTATCGATTTGATCCACATAGTCTCTCATAGCTCTCTAAAAGTACATCCCAAAAATGTCACAATAAATGTGTTCGTCTTCGACTACATCATCCTATTGAAATCATTCTATCATCAAATTAAATATTTTTTTATTTGTGAAAATAAATTCGTGGATTATTTTCTTTGATACTCAGTCCACAATTATCCACTTGAGGTTTTTTTAAACAAATTCAAAGTTGATACATTTCTCCATCGGCGGAGCCAAGGGGGAGCGAGGGGGTGCGTAAGCACCCTTGCTCTGAATACATTCATTATATATATATATATATATATATAGAATTGATTTTTTTGATCGGTCAGAGACTTCCCTGACCGATCAGACAGCTGCATGATCGGTCAACCTGACCGATCAGCCGTTACCTAATGCCGACGGGTTCATTGCTACCCGACGGGTTCATCGTTACCCCTAAGATTCATCGCTCACCCCCTAGGTTATAGTTTTGTTCGAGGGCGGCGGCCGAAGGCCGCTGATGGTCACCGATGGTGTCCACCGATGATCACCGCGGTCCGCACTTGATCAATTATATATATATATATATATATATATATATATATATATGATGTTTTAAATTTGTTAAATTTTTTTATAAAATTGTCATTTGAAAAATAATTAATAAAAAATAATCAATTATTTAATGCTAATGCTAATAATTATATTTTAGCGTTTTTTATTATTTCAATATAATTAATAAGTATTCTTTCCTTCTCTATAATATATTACAATAATCATTTTGAAACTGTATCATAATTCATAATTTGATGTCTAGGAATAATTACTTTATTGGTATGCATAAATTTTTATACAATAGTATTTTAGTCTTTTGATATATTTATTTGATAGAAAAAATATTTTTAAATTTTTTTTGAGCACCCTTTTAAATTTCTGTCTGGATTCGCCGCTGCATTTCTCCGTAGATGAACTACTATATATATATATATATATATAATTTAGATATTTAATTTTTTAATTTATTAATTCAGAAGATGATTAACTCAGTCGGAAATTTTTTATCAATCATCAAAATAAATAATAAGAGGAGATCCATCCTAAGGGTTAAAGTTCTAGTCTAGAATTTGTTACTTATTAAACAAAAATTTTAATAATACTTCACAATTGAATTTAGAATTTTACTTTTTCTATTGCCTTCAGTGTCCTTAAATATAGTTTAAAACTCAACGTTAAGAGCACAATAAATTAACACTTTTTTCTGTTAAAAATATTACACTTTTTTAGAATATTCGTTAAAAATACTGCTTATTATTTAATAGAAATTTGAGATGCAATTTGTGTTTATTTTTGTCAGTATTGGACTCTTATTAAGCTCCGACCCGTTAGCCTACGATCCGATACCCGAAAAACAGGAGAGGATTTGTTAGGTTGAAATCGAAGGCATCTCGCTTCTTCCGGCGTCCGCTGCTGCCTGCTGTAGGCAGTCTCCACCCTTCTAGGTTCTTCGATTTCGCCACCGCCTTCTGCTCCTTCGACGTGGTTCCGTGCCCGATCGAAATCCTCTTGTTTCTCCGCCGGCGAGATGCCTCGGTAGTAATGACGTTTTCTTCTTTTCTTCTTTTTGTGTCGCCGTACAATTTTACAAATCCCAATCTTTTGGTCTCAGGTACTACTGCGATTATTGCGATACTTACTTGACTCATGATTCTGTAAGTTTCCCCATTTCTTTCGTGTTTTCCCCCTGTTTTTTTTAACCTGATGGCATGATAGTGTATGTTAGCTTGATGCTTGTACTTGGATTCCAACTATTAGATCAAGTTGGAAATTTATCGATTTCAGCTTGGTCTGGGCTGTGGCTGTGCGAATATCGCATTAGGTTGATTATTTGTAATTAACAACACATTAAATCTTTATATCAGATCTTTCTATTTGACATTATCATTGTTCCCTTATTCGATTGTGAAATTATTAAGGAAATAGCTATTGGCATCACTGATATTTCTTTAATAAAAGAAACTATAATCTTTTATATGGTCTTGGAATTTTTTTTCTAAGTCCTACTGGTTAAGTTCATTTTTCTTCATATATAAGTGTTCCTTTGTTAGTCTGAAATTTGTAGTGTTTCAGAATAAATTGATAAAATACATTGAACCAGTGTGTTATATATTGCTGAGATTTCTTGCAAATTGGAATACTTTTATCTCACTCCAAACACTGTTATCTATTTGGGACTCTGACGGGTTCTCCTAATTAGCTTTAGTACAGGATATTGTTACACATTTTATAAATACTTTATAAACTTCATCGAAGATGTATTGACTTTCTATGTGTGGTATGCTATAACTTGCATCATATGATACTTAGGCTTCCATCCTGAGAACCAGGCCTGTACGTTGCTATTTCCTTTATTTTGCATCACCTATTTTGCTTAACTCGCACGTTGTAACGTGTGGGTTTGATTTTTATTAAACTGAAATAGATTTTCGTCAGCTTTTGTTAACTCAATGGTCAAATTTTATGAAGCTCAAATTTATAGTTATTCTAATAAGATACATGATCTTGCATTATGCCTAGGTATTGTAGAAATTCTACACTATTACTTGTTCCTCAGTTTGCATAATGACAAGTGGATCCTCAGCTTGCTATCCCCTTGTTATATCACTTTATTTTTATTTTTTTCTTTCTGCATTCTTGTTATCTTTGATGCATGAGATGGAATTCCATTCCCACCTTATTGAATGAGTGTTTAGGGAGGAGCTTACATTGCGATAACAGGTTTAAAGTTGTATACTGATCCAAACTACTCATTTGACTAGGCTCAGACACTAGGTCCACATCTACATATAATTTCTTCATTACTTGTTCTCTGTTATTAGTTACAACCTATTTTACTAAAAGGGGCAACTTTATCACCTAACAAGCAAAATAACTCATTTCAATATATAAAATTTTAACCATGTAAATAGAGTTTCATCGTCATATGCTATTTAACTACTATTCATATTTTAACCATAACCTTTTCTGTTACTTGGAGGTACTTTGGCATATTTCTTTAGTGTGCCATAACTACCATGCTTTTCTCAAATTTTTTAGGCTCTTTGTTTGTAGAGTTTTGCAAATGGTGTTTTTGTATTTTGGAGAGGGACTGATCTTATTTCAATCTCTTTCCGTTGCAGCCATCTGTCAGAAAGCAACACAATGCTGGCTATAAGCACAAGGTTTCAATTCTTTCTGACCTCATATACTATGTTCTTTTCCTGCTTTGTATCTTTTACTTATTAGTTCTTCAACAACAGGCAAATGTCCGCTCTTACTATCAGCAATTTGAGGAGCAACAAACTCAAAGTTTAATTGATCAGAGAATCAAGGAGCATCTAGGCCAAGCTGCAGCATTCCAAGTTGGCGCCACCTTTAACCAGCATCTCATGACCATGCCAGGGGCCCGGCCCCCTCTTCCATTTTTAATGCCTCCTATTTTACCTGTTGGAGCATCGCCTCAGGTTCCTATGACAGCACCACTTCTACCAGGGGTTAGACCCCCAGTTTTGCCGCCTCCAGTTGGTGCACCAGGTATATCAACAAAGATTTGGTTGCTCTTAAATTTTAGTTACTTAACAATCTCTTTTACTTGTATTCTTTGTTCTGTTAGTTGGCTATTATGTTGAAGTCCTTCCAAGCTAATCTTTATAGTTCAGGTAATTAATTACATGAACTTCTCATCATCTCACAGCAAGCCCAGCCAAGCCAATTTTGTTATTTGACTGTATTATTAGGTCATTCTAGCCAATCATTTTTAATTCTATACAGACAAGTTTATCGGACTTCTCTAAATAGAACATGGATGTCATGAATTTTTTATGTTTGACATGTTACAAATGCATATATTTTCCCCCAATTATTAGCAGTTATGGTTGATGGCTTAACCATAATGCATTCAGATAATATTACTGCAAAGATACACAACATGATAAAACTGAAGTCCTAATGGTTAGATATTTTCTCGGTCAAACCGGCAAGGAGGAATTTCCGGTAAGTTTTCAGGGAAAAATTGCATGATTTCATTTTTATTCTTTAGGAAATAGCTACCAGTACAAAAACGTAGCAGTTGCAGGAGGATTTACATTATCTTATATCTGGTTCTAAACGTTGATAGTCAATATATAGTCGTGATTCCCGAAATTGGCAGGTTATGGAGCTGTTCCTGCAGTTGCTGCGCTCCCACCTACAGCCGTTCCACCAGGTGCACTAACATCGACACCAACTCAGCAGAGTAGTCTACCAAGGCCACCCACATTAGCACCGCCGATTTCAGGGGCCATGACAATGCCAGCCACCAGTACTTCTGCACCAGCTTTCTACCAGGGCAATCCATCATCAAGCGCAACCACAAACTTTGAACCCTTTACTACTTCTGCACCGTAAGACCTTACGGACGAGCTTATTCCAGAAACCTGGCTGAGATATGAACTGTGGAATTTTACATGCTCTTTATTTTGATTGTGTTTTTATCTGACAGCCTCATCCGAAGATTAAACCAATTGGTACACCATTTATACTGGTTTATTTCTTCAGTTGTCTGAGCAAATACTATATTAATGCACCCCAAACAGTGTTAGATTTGAAGAGACTTAGTCTGGTTACTCATCTGATTTGGTAATTTTAGTACAATGGCTTTCCTTTTAAAGCTGTCTTCCAATTGTCGTGGCCTAAATAAATGATAAATGTTGATATTACATCATCATAAATTTGTTCCTGAGATATGAATGCCTATTATCAAAGAAATATATAGAGCTTTGAAGGGATGGGCAGAAATGTCGTTGAACAAGTTTGATATTCTACTCCAAGTTACTCATGTGCTTAGAACCATAATAAAATAAACATATTTTTAAATTGGTGGGACATTCTTGCACGAATTTATTTGATTTTGATCAAATTCAACCGAAAAAAAAGAGAAGCCAGTTAATTAACCGGCGCTTTCTGTTTTTTAAATTGATAAAACGTATCATTTTAAATTACACTTTTATCTTTTTTTATTAATATATATTTACAATACATCCAGCTTGGAATTGGCGGTTTCATAAATATATCCAAATTTTAAAATTGTCAAATTTGTTCTTACAGGTTGCCTAGGCTTTTTGCATCGTAAATAAAGATCTGGAATATTCTCCAAAGAATGAGACTTATACAACTATATTTCAATTTCAAACGATACTCATATCCACGATAGAAGACTGATTCCTTTATGAACAGATTAGTTGTCTGCTCGGAGTTTGTTCATGTATTATTTTTTTTTTATCTGTAACTAATTTCTGTACTAGTTTGAATTGGTACGTTAATACAATGCATTTATGATACTGACCTCACGGCGAATATATCAATCAAAATTTTCGTTTTACATTGATACCCCAATAAGGAGCAATGTACAATTATCGAATCATATTCGACAAAGAAAAACCTATAGGAAACAATAGATTTGGGTTGGTGATCTGTACAATGCGCTCGGCGAAGCATTTCCGGTCGCTAGCTTGTTCTTCGCATAGCAAAGCTGCAGGCAAAAACAAAGAACAAAGCTGAACATGCTGCAATTTAACATAAAGGACGCTGAAAATGGAACATCATTGCTTACGATTTCACTAGCAAGGATTGCTTCCCTAGGTTGCATGGACCGGCTCAAGCTCTCCGGGTTTTATTCATGAGACGCGAGATAATTTCCTCTGGTGTATTCCATACTAAGACCTCGTCGGAATCTTGCCCTTAAACACTACCTTGTTCCATGGGTTTCAAAAAGAGTAGCTTTAGGTAATCTAACGGCGAAAGCATCGTCTATTTCCTTGGAGCTCCATCAGCTGGTGATTGTGTATTATTCTGTGACTCTTTCTTTGAGTTGGTGACCTTCCCCTTTTCAACTTCAGCCTCTTTCTGTGTCTTTTTCTTCTCCAACTCTAGTTGTTTGCTGTTATCTTCATGGGCATTCGAGAACAATTTAACAAAGTTGAAAAGTGTCGAAACAGCTGCATTAAAACCGCATAGGCTATGAGAATTTGCACACAAGGTAGTCATGATGAACTCAAATCGGTAATGTACTCATCCAATATCAGTATGGTAAAATGAGATATATTGCAGACAAACAAGCATCACATTCCTGATAGAAACACCGCACGGAGACTAAATAAGGTTAACGAAGTAAAGGAATCGTCTATAATAAAAACACCGCATGGAAAACTAAATCATAATCGAAACGTCGTTGTGCGCCTAGAAAATTAAAAAAAAAAAATCAAACTTCAGTTACCCAACCAGTGATTGCTTAGCTGGGACCGTCTTTACCTTGCTCGAATGGACACCGAGTAGGATCTTCTCCAAAGTAAAGAGCTAATGCATCGGCATTCCGGCCCTGGAAAGGTTCAAAAAACATGAATCTTCATAGATTGTAAAAGCATCAAAAGAAGTGTCAACAAGCATACCACACTGGAATATAGAGATGTTAGGGATCTAACTTCTGCTTCAGCACCAACCAGAAACCCCTGCAGTGTCTGATAAAACATGTTGGGTAAGAAAGGCAGAAAAATTCAAAAGAACAGAAGATAAAATATTCTCCAGAGTTCCATATTGATGACAAAAGTGATTGCACTGAAAAACAATTATGAGTTTGATGAAACTTCTTTTTTCTTAAGGAATTTAATCAAGTCCTCTCGGTATTTTCCCCTGCTGGTACTTCTGATGGCTGGTTAAGTATGGTAATTGGAAATTACAGGTAATGATAAAATTGTAGGAAAAAGCTTGCTATTTTATTCACATAATTCAAGTACATCTTACAAGGGTGCTTCTGCTAGTTGGTTAAATATGGTAATTGGTAACTGCAGGTAATGATAAAATTGTAGGAAAAAGAAAAAGCTTTCTATTTTATTCACTTAATTCGTGTACAACTTATGGGGGTTGATCCATATTATATGGTCATGTGCCCACAGAGAAATAAATAGACAAGGAAATGTTATTTTAAAAAAGGAGCAATAGAGAGAGAAATAAGAGAGATTCAACGGAGATATTCCAAACAATATTCTAAGAGATATAGCAGGAAAAAGTTTCCAACAATATAGCAGAAAATATTTCCAGCATTAAGGCAAGACAATATTCTAGTTTTTCCAACAAATTGCATGTGTAAACTTGCATGGCTTGGTTGGTTTTGGAATATGGTTGTATGGTTCCAAAGTAATTCATCGTGAATTTGTTGGATTTAGTTGTGAAATAAAACCCATCCCTTTCATCTTTAGCTGGTGGACAAAAGTATGCATTATTTTCTACAAGAACTGAAACTCAGGACTCAAATGGGTAATTGGAGCTGCCAGAATATCACACACACATAGAAGTTATACAAGATCGTAATATTACCTGACAGAAAACTTGTGAAACGGGACCATCATTTTCAGATGCTGTTAATTCGTGTTCAACCTTCTCAAGGCCATTGTTGATTGCTTGCATTTCCTCTGCCAAAATTTTCAACTGCATCTGTAAATGAATACTTGTGGAATTGAGTGGGATTTTTTATGCATCAAAACAACTTCAAAGTCAAATATTCACGTACCTTTGAGGCAGCTTCCAAGCTAACAAGACTTTTAGGAAAATCAAGAAGTTCGGGTAGCTTCTCTGCAAGAACCTGCAGTGGTACAGGTAAGGAAAGAATGTGTTATAAGATAAACAAGATAGAAACAAATACTCCTTATAACAAAGAAAAATTTAGTTTTCTACATTCTGCAATTCCAGAAAGAGAAACCAAACAAAGAAACAAGTAGGAACTAATTGGTGTATGTTCCAATCATTTGCTCACTTTATAACTGAGTTGCCAATGAAAGTTCAAGCTAGAAGAAGCTTACATAGGTAAAAAATGCATATTTACTGCAACATTCAAGGACCAAACTAAAGTCATCTGATTCGTATTGAACTTGAACTTTATAACTGTAATTTCTTGATGACTAATCGAACACCTTTTCCAACAGTATGAAACTATCAGGCATTTAACCATTTTGTTTTCTCTAATAAATGAGAAACAATACTTGAATCACAACTATACAGTACCTTGCACAGATAATGCATGAGAGTCATCTTATTGTTACGTGCACGTGTATCTGAGAGTTTAAGAAGGCTATCCAACCTGAATCCAACAGCAGAACCTACAAAAGTAAATAAACATATTCAGCAAATAAATGGTGGACTACCTATTCATTTAGATAAACTGAAAGCATAAAACAATGTAATATATGGCTGAAAACTTCAATTTCATTTATGCAAAGGTATATTACTTCTCCATGCTGCAGAACTTGACTTTATCTTATACAATAACTACAACTAATTTAACTTTGCTTCGTTGCAGATAAGACCCTGATGATGCTAATAGTAGATGATAGAAACCCAAGCAAGCTGCCACCACTGCTTTGTTAATTATTGACAGATTAATAAAATATGAAACAGAACTCATATTGCATATATAGGTTCCACAAAGATCAAGCTAAATTTATACTCCGTTGCCACATGTTTCAACCTCGAGATTTTTATTCTGGATAGTTAGAGAATACCGAGACAAGTTTTAAGTCTCTTATTTCTTAGGGTTTCAGTGCCTTGCCAGAACAAGATGGCTCCAGTATTGCACAGGGTATAAGGTGCTGCTTGTCAGCACAACCAAGAGAACAGTGACATTCCATGAAGGGGAAGATCAGGAATGATTAAGTGTTTTGTGTAACCAAACTGTTAGTGTCAACCCTTGACGATTGATATGGAACTTTTGTATCATATTTTAATAATAGACAATATTTTGTATTTGTTGTATTTACTTCATATCTGTGCAAATTTGAATAATTATAATAATGTCCTAGAGTAGTAGATTCTGTTCTATAGCATATCAATTGTTGGATTGATTGTGAGAGACTATATATATAGAACACTACTTTCAATTATTCATAGTCAAATATTAATATACAAAGACAATATTAATACATTGAGACTAGTATATAGATTTAACTGATGACTTAATCTCACAAGTCATAGATACAAGATATCAAGTCAACAAGTATATTAGAGAATATGTATTGAATTGACCTGTCATGAGAATATTTCATGGATTGTCATATGAATGTTATAATCATTCTCATAATGACTATTAGTATAAACAGTCCTTTGATCTGAAGTCACTACGATTTCCTACATAAGGAGTTGTGTACTTCAGTATCAACAGACGTCATAGTAATAAAGTTGATTATAAAGTCGTTCACCGGATATGCAAAGAGTTATACAGAGGGATGTGAGTAATGTAGATGGAATTTGTCCCTTCCATATAAAAAAAGCGATATCTGTGGGCCCCTGTGATTAAGTAGGACTACTAAAATGCATGATCATATTTAAATAAGTCAGTATGTCAGTATGAGATATCGAGCTTATTTGGTTAAGTAAGTCTACTTAGAGATCAAGAAACATATAGATTGATGAAAGGATGCCACGATCTATGTCTCGTAAATCCATCTAGATATCATGGATACAAGGAATAAGTTATACAATAAAATAGTTATAGATAGGTTAAGTCGAATCTACAACATTCTCATAACCTAGGTAGTCATAATGCATTGCTTGATGTCACTGCTTGTGTCTTAAAATCTGATTTTAAAGTCACTGTCAACATTATGAGAACCTATTGGGTCACACACAAAGAGGGCATCAATTTTGAAGTTTGTTTTAACTTATTATGACTAAAATAAAGTGGGCCTAAGTTTCGGTCTGAAATTAGTTTCAGATTTTAAACTTGTTAATTAATGGTTAATCTAATTATATCTTAAACCTATTGCATTAATATTTAATCTAATATTTGTTTGGACTTTTCAAATAAGCCAAATGAAGCCCGCGTTATTAGATAAAACCTTAGTAGATAAGACTTGACTACGTTTTATTCGTCCTATTAAATAAGACTTGGTGGTTGCGAACACATCTTATCTGATAAGATAACTTTAAGAGTTCGGGTTTGATCTCAACTTATATATATGCATAATAGCTAGCACTACGTGCAAGATATCAAGAGACTCCAATCATGCTCATGAGACGGGCGGTGACTGTGCTCGTGTGGATGTCACTAGAGGCGCATGATCGCGCTTAGATTGACTTCACTCTCCAGATCCATACAAGTTTTATGCATCAAGTGAAAACTTTCTACACCAATGATGTAATTAGAATTCACATGGATCTCTGGAGGGTTACTTTTTCTACCATGTTTTTCTGTTTAATTTTCACACGGAACCCAACACAAACACCTAAGAAGAAGGAGAAGAACCAAAAAAGAGGGAGATTCACACAACTTCTCGCTGTAGCCTGAAGTGATTATTGCCTGACGATTCCTCTGTTTTAAAGTCATCTTAGTGCCAATCTTCTGTCAGAATAGTCATGGGCAGTATGGAAATGGTTTTTTAGTTCTTCCTCGTAAAATTAGATTGCGGCCCTTCATTGTCTAGCAGAAAATTTATCAATTCATTCCTTATGAAGATCAACTTTTGTATGCTTAGAATGTAAGACTTCAACACGGCTGGAAGATCTCCACTGAAGAGATAGAAGCAAGAAACTGCTCTGATCGAACCAAAGAGAAATAAATACCATATATCAACATAATTGTAATTTAGCTTGTCATTATCATGCATGGTAAGGAAGACAGACTATCACCATGCAAGGTCAAGGTTGCATGGTACAATCTTGGACTTAGATAAATTGGAGGTTAACTTATAAATTAAAACAGCATATCCCTCTAAATATTTATTTAGACAGTGGCCCAACACATTCTGATAGTTACTAGTGTAATAAGATTACAGAAATTTAGGAAGAGCCATGCTTGTGTAATATTGACTCACCCCTGGCAGTTCCCTGGTTTAATGCATTTCCCAAAGAAAGAATTGTCTGCATGATTCTTTTCAATTTAACTGAACTTCTGATCTGAGAATGAAATTAGCCAATGGTAAGCAATAGACTATTATAGCCAACAAGGTTAGCTATAATAAAAGTGAAAGGGCACTTACCTCTTCTGAAGCAGTCTTAACAATGTTCAGGTTACCTTTGAGATCAGCAACCTAGAAGAAATATGAAAAAAGTAATTCCAATCTTCTCAGGTTAAATGAAAGGAAAGCAGGAGACTGCCAACCTGGGAGCGAAACTGGATTTTGAATGAGAAGACTCTTAACTTGGATTCCACTCGAGGGACTTTCATGAGTTCCAAGAAATACTGCTTAAAGTCACGAAGATAAGCATGAAAATAATACATATAGAAAACTGTTTTTGAAGCAAGTTGAAAACAAACAGACTATAACTAGTTTGTTTGAGTTAATAAACATGGCTTTAATTTAGAGTCAGAGATATGGAACAAAGCAATAATAACTAATCTTTTAAGAAAATTCCAAAGGCAAACAAATCTTCTAATTCTCCTCTCATTTCAATATTATACAAATAGACTTTTTATTCATTTGAATATTGTATAGCATTAATCCTTGTTCTTCTATAAAGAAGAGGGTACTTTGAAAAATAAAGGATTAGTTTGTTGACTTGTTCCAGTAGTTGTTTTATTAATCAAATGAATAGGAACATTACTCATTTACTCTAGATCAAATTGTCACAACACCCAATTTGAAATGGTCTGCAAGAAATTGTGTACTACTCTGAATCAAGTGTATATAGCTATTGGGTGACAGCTAAAGTTGCACATTCTCTACTAGTCAGCAACAAAGAACTACATTAGTTCTTACAATTTAGGGTCGACTAAACGCATCACCCTTGAGTCTATGCAAGAAATTGACTTTTATCAATTGTTCCTCTTTTTTGGTTATTAAAAACAAAAACACTTGAATGGGGATTTGTAACTCAACAATGGTGCTTTTCAACTAAAAAACACTGCTACATCACAAGGAAGCATCTAAGTTTTTTTTTTTTTGCCAAAATAAAAATTATAACAAAGCTTCCTAGGAGTCTCGAATATTCCATTGTTTTTTAGTTGTAAATGGCCACTTTTGAGTTAAAAATGTCTACAAAATTTCATTTCAACAACAACAATAATAATAAATTAATATTAATTATTTGTATAAACAATTTATTAAAAAATAATAAAGTATCACTTTTCATGAAATGCATTAATTTATTTAGGTTTTTTTATTTATATTAAATTAGACCCTCGGACTTAGCCCTGCAATCTAGGCATAGATCAACATAAAAGGAGGCTCAAGGTGCATAGGCATAGGATTAAACTAGACGAGAAGAATGGATTAATAGGTTGTGCCAAGCACGAGCTATTTTCCCATATCAGGTTGTGCTAGCCTGCTAGCCCTAGTTCGACACAAAGAAAAATAGCCCAATGAGCACTTCACCCAAGTGCAGGCCCTCTGCCCAATGGATGACCTGCTTACACCTCTAGCCAAATATGCAATTTTGAATAAAAATTCACTAAGAAACACTTTATTAGAGTCTCCAGTCATCTGTTTTGACATTCGAGTTGAAAATAACCACAAAAATGTTGCAAAAGCATTTCATGGCTCACAAGTCATGTTAACAAAAAAAAAGACATACTAGAGGCTTCCTAGGAGTCGCAATTAGTGTGTTCCACTGTTCTTTTTTGGAAAAAAAAGGAACAATTTAGATCTCAAAGTGACAATCAAAGTATTTTTGAAATAACATGAATCAAATCATTGTGGCAAAAAATTCATAGTTTTCTGCGTGTCTCAAGTAGTGTGTTCTAGTGTTTTTGAGTTGAAAAGACCCCTTTTGACATAAAAAAGTTTATTTTACCAAAATAAATCATTTGGCCAAAGAAGTTATGTTAGGTAGTAACCTTGGTGCTCTCAAACTGTTGCAGCCCAAGAATTTTTTTTCGTATAGCTTTTATTATCACAAATGCTCTAGTACTTTCAAAATGATTAAGTTGCAGTCATAAAAAAAATTAGAAAAACCAAAAAATTTAACTTCTAAAACAAGAGTTATTTGGGATAAGTTAAAAGAGGTGCATGATTTGGGAAAAAGCAAAGAGAGTAGGATTGCACCTTTTAAGAAACTGAAAATTTTGGTGCGCCCTTTGGGAACTCGAATAAGCTACCACACAACAAGAAACCAAACAGTTCTAGGAGTTCAATAGGTGAGTTGCTGAGATTGAGAAACTAAGCCTAATATTTTTGGATCATCATAGTCATCGCCATTAAAATATTTATCCCAATTATTTTTGGAGTCGGTTACATAGATCTTACCCCTTCATTAAGCTTTGAAAGGTTGTACCATTAATAATATTCGAGATCAATTAAATCAGTTATATTATATTAATTGGAATTCTTTATGATCGTCCTCAACCCTCTATGCATTCTAATCTGATTGATTCAAGTCATCAAAGTATGAAATTTATTTTGTATTGAAGTGATTGTTACCTAATTATTCGATAGACCATGTGAAACTAGGATAGGACATTTTTGTAGTCTAACAGCACCATTAAGCCCCTCCTCCCAAACTGTTGAGTCAATTTTTAGATTAGATGATTTTCAAATGTTTAACAATTTTGAGAAGAGACCCAAGTGAACAAAAAAGTGACAATGGGGTCTCTGTCTCATTTAAACACCAAGTGTTGTGTGACATACTGGCTTGTACAGGTCCAACAGAGTATCAACACAGAATCAAGATTAAAAATGTTAAATAAAACTAGTACTTTGATGAAAATCTACATTCCAAATTCCACAATAAATTAGACAGCCATAAAGTAACAAATAAGCACACTTACCTGCTCACATTTCCCTAAATTTTCTATGTCTCCATTGTATGCCTGAAGATTATAGGATGAAAACTAATTAGGAGAACTTGCAACATAAGAGAATAAGATATCAAAAATAGAAGGATTGAAGAAAACCCACCTTGAGTAGTTCCATTTCCTCCTTTGTAGGGCAAAACTTTATAAGGTTCTCAATCTGATCAATATCTAAGATTGAATCATCAAGGGCAAGTACTGAGCTCTGTAAAAAAGCCACAAAACAGCCAATAGGGCTTAAATAAACAGTACAAAAAATAAGGAAAAATTCAAAGCCAACTCCATGCCTCAAAAAAATTCTGAAGTCTTAGACTAAATCATCAGTTGATGAGAAGCACATTTCAAAATATGCCCAATTAAAAGAATTAAGGTTGCGTTTGGTATGCTTGTTTTCCATTTTCATTTTCTATAGAAAATGCGGTTTTCTGGAAAATGTATTTGGTTTGCATTTTCCAACCTTATTTTCCAAAAAAAGATATAGCGTTTTCTAGAAAACTAGAGAATGAAATAAAATCATTTTTCAGAAAATGAGAAAAAGCGATTTTCTGGAAAATAAAAATAGAAAATGGAACAAACCAAATGCTCCTTAATTTATCTTATATAAACAATTAGTAGGTGATTTATGAAAAGAAAAGAAAAAAACAATATACAAACCCACACCATTATACAAGAATCATAACTCAACATAAGAAATGTTGTAAAAGGTAAGCTTCATGTTTCTAATAACCATCAATGTAGAAATAAACCATCCATCAACTACTTACCATTAAATCATTCAATGGCATCTTAACCTTAGTAAGCATGATTTCACAATTGTTAGCCCGTCTAAGATCAATCTGCAAGAACAAGAGAATTGGATATATCAAAAGATGGTAAAGTAAGCATTGCAACATCTAAAGAACTTAAGTCTGTGTATCGAAAGTAAGTCATAACAATAATCAAGTTAAAAAAAAAACAGAATTGTGCCTCTAAGATAGGTTGGTGTTACTCGCAAATCCTTTTTTCAGTGTCTCTCACACCCCTTGCACCTATAACCATAACCGATTCTACTTATCTAATTAAAGAATTTCACATATCATCTTTAATCTATTTTCTCCAATTTTATTGTCAATTGGAGGTACACCTAATGGACACCCAATTGGCTATTTGCTTTAGGATACTAATTTTTTTCTTGTCATTCTCACACATTAAAATATTACTTCTAGAAACCAACCAATCCATCAATATAAATTGTATTTAAACTTTAGGCCCTCATCTAGATGTGGCCCATCCACAACAAACCTTCGTGTCCATATGATCATCCACCATGTTCCCTACATCCTCCAGTGTCCAATCTTGCTCTGACCTCCAACATCCCCCATTCCCTCTGCAGCAGATCCAGGATCATTCATGGGCTGTGGCAGAGGATCCTCTATGTCAACCTACAGAGTAATAACACTACAAAATGGGGAAATAAACTAAATGAACTTGCCCAAATGTGAGTGGAGATTGCAGGAAAAAAGGGGAAAAAGTAGTGCAGTAAGTTAGACTAGAGACACACCAGCTCAAAGATCTATGGACCTTTCTTATTTTCTTAGCTTCCATGTAGACAGCCATCTCAAATGGCAATAAACCGCTATGCTATTGGCATGTACACCTTTCATACTTGACTCTTATGATATGATCACAAAAACAATTCACTTTTCCTATCATCAGAACTACGTAACTTATACACAAGTATCAGTCTGAATAAACTGTAATTGAAACACTAAGAAAATGGCAGGTAACATACAAATTAGTGGGGTGAATAAGTTATTATCTTCTTCATTGATTGGAATGTAGGCTTAACTGATACACATTATCATTCTGAACTTAGGAAGCAAGGACTTACCAGATGAACTTTCTCAATCTTTGGGCCAGTTGAACGCCCACTCTTGGAACCTGCACCCTGAATATTAGGACTTGGCATTGCTGTAGAAAAAAGACTCTCTAGTTCAGACATATCAAATTCAGGTGCCCTGGCACAATAAAACAGGCAGTATGAGATAAATTCCAAAAAGTGAAACCTTAACACAATAACAAAGGAACGCCAAATACTTTGAAAATTCATCTGTATTTTGTGACTCGGCCCATAGACTTCCTTGCACTGCTCTTGTTACTTTAACCCAATGCAATGGCTTCAAATTAGACTTTTTTGATGACTGGTTAAACTTTCTGGAAGTTGGAGTTCGACTTGGGAGCTGTCCCTTCCCTCCTAACAAAGGACCATTCATGCCACTAGGAGGTGGTGGAGGAGCATTCATGCTCTTGAGGGGTGGTGGTGGTGGAGGGGCATTCATGCTGCTAGGAGGTGGTGGAGGGGCATTCATGCTGCTAGGAGGTGGTGGAGGAGCATTGATGGCACTCGGTGGAGGTGGAGGCAGCGGAGCATTCATGCCACAAGGGGGTGGTGGTGGTGGTGGTGGTGGAGAAACATTCATACCACTAAGGGTTGGTGGAAGTATTGCCTCAGAGATAGTTCCCTTAGCTCCAGAAGAGTAAGGAACAGAAAGGCTTTTCAAGGAACTTGGAGGTACAAGAGATGGTACAAGTGGAGAAGATAATGTTTCAGAAGAAGAACCGCCTGAATTGTCTGATGAAATATGAGGCGGTGGAGGTGGAGGTGGAGGTGGAGGTGGAGGTGGTGCTGATAATGCAACAACTGAGACAGATTGTGGAGGAGTTGGAGGGAAAGGAACTTCAGGTGTATTAGCTCCTTTTCCTAATGGAGAAATGTTAGCTTTGGGACTTGGCAAGGTAGCCAAGGGTGGTGGAGGGGGACTAGGTATTGACTTACTTGCCATGATGCCTACCTGATGTGTAACTGATGAAGCAGTAGACTTTTCTAAGCCAACAGAGGGAAGGGGCGATGAAGTGACTTTTAAGGGAGGTGGAGGTGGAGGAATTGAAGTTGATTGAGTAGAATTTCTAAGATGAGAAGGTATAGCTGGTGATGGAGTCACTTCTGGGCTAGAGCCTTTAACAGACATAGATAGGCTATCCACTGGAACCAGTTGTTTGCGAACTGTTGGAGCTTCAGTTTTGGTAGCACAAGAAGTATGAGGAAGTGGTAGTGGAAGAGAAGGAGCAGGTGTAGATGAACTTACTCTTGATGGTGGTGGTTGAGGAGGAGGAACAGAAGTAGGAGCACGCGTAGTTACTTTTGGTGGCAGTGGCGGCGGCGACGGTGGCGGTGAATGGGCTAATGAACGTGGTGGAGGGGCTAGTGAAAATACTCTAATTGGTGGTGATGTTGGTTGTGCTGGCGGTGACAACAGGGGCCGCGATGGTGGTGGTGGTGGTGGGGGAGGAGTGATATGGGCAGGTTCTACTGAAGCCTCTTTTGCTGAAGTTGGTAGTGCTGGTGCTGATGATAAGCATTGTGGTGATGTTGAAGCTTCTTTTGTATAGCTCGCTGAAGTTGTTAATAGTTGTGCTGGTGATAGTTGCTGTGGTGACTCAGAGGGAATAGTGGATCCAGAAGCTGAACTCGTTGAGGCAATCTTCTTTGTGTTAGCTTGAGAGCTATCAGATGCAGCATGGTCATCCAGCAGAGTCATAACTCCAAGAGGTGAAAGAGCACTGTGATACCTTGAAACAGCTGGATGACAGCTGGGACTAGAATTAGAAGAAAAGGCAGCAGTTGATTGAGGTACAGGAATTCTTTGCGATATTAAAGATGGAAGTTTTGCTAGAGCCTGTAGACCATGCAATTCAGCATTGTTCTCTGAATTTGAATCAGAGATTTTGTGGAATGGAACAGAATGCATTTTAGCAGGAGGGAGAAATGCTTTATTTTTTCTGTCACTATTTTCACTAGATACGACTTCCTCAAGCAGTATATCTGAACTTAATTCTGCTAGAAAAGCATCAGCTTTAGATTTCAATGGAGAAACTGGATCCAACTTCTCTTGCAAAGACTTAGAAGAAACAACCTGCTGAAGGACTTTCATGGCAGTATCTGGTTTTGTTTCTAGCCAATCTAAATTGTTGAACATTTCTTTCACTTTATCGAATGCTTCAATTGGAAGGCCCTCCTTATCATCAACATTCATCAATTCCAATGATGACATTGAATTAGGTGAATCCATCTCTGAAAGAAGAATCTTCTCACGAAGAAAAAGGACAAAAAAAGAGATCATTGCAAGTATAAATTTATACTAACTCATAAAAAGATAGGATGAGAAACAGACCTCAACTCTGAAATTCTTTGGAAATCGATCTTTGGCATCCCATAAGATATCTATTGCATCACGATCTAGCATCAAAATGTTAGACCTGATAAAAGCTGTATTGAACATCACTCTGAACATCATCTCCTCGCGTTGTAGGTCATCCTCCAAACTGATGCACTCAAGCACAACGTCCCCTTGAATATGGCAATGGATATCAATTTTAACAAGTTCACAATCTTCCTGTGTAAGCAGAAATAAGTAGACTGTTGAAAAGAATACTCCAGCAGCAGTCAAAAGTATTCAAATGCATTAATGCACATGCACTCTTTTCAACTAAATCTTCAGATTATAAGAGGTCCCATCTGAGAACATCAGCTTCTTTTATGGATAGCAAAGTGAGCTAGAGAACATCATGCAAATTATTTCAATTGGCATTTAATTAACTACTACAGCTCATGAAATACCACAAACAGTTGCTGATATTTGAAAAAAAAAAAAGGAACAAAAGTATGAAACAAAAAGGTTCTGAGGCCTTAATAATATCCACTTCAACTTTAAAAAAAAAATATGAACTCATTAAAGTAAACTGCAATTACCTGTTTGTAGAAACGAACTAACTTGCTCTTCTTAGGCATTGAGAATAGAACTTTTGGAGTTCTATCAACTGCAAGAAAGGGATCCTGCCCATAAATTCGAAACAATGGTCTGCATCCGCCAGTTCCATCAAAGTCAGGTATAAACCGGAGAATTACACAGTCCAAAGTAAGGGCCCTATCAAGAGGAGGCCATTCAGAGCCAACATTTCTTCTCGAGACATAATGCAAGTATCTAAGTTGGGAAGGCAGTGGATTTAGCGGTGATAGCAACTGCAAAAGTTCACGAGGGGCTTGCTTATAAATCATATCTAATGTCTTCTGTTCTCCTGCATATTGTTTGTAATAAACTAGAAGAGCTGCTAACATAAAAGCTAGAACTGGCCAACCACCTCGCTCACAATGCATCAATAAGATATTTTGTTGTCCCAATGAGAGCCAACTTTCACTTGACCTTAAGAAATGGTGAATCATTTCCATTGTGAGCAGTGGGCATCCTTCATATTGTCGTGGATAATCCATCACAGTCATGTCATATTCTGACAAAATACTAGAAATTTGGCTTTGACTCACTCCCTCCCGGAAGTTAAATACCATGACAGAGGCATCAGGGAAATGTTCCCGTAGCTGTGCCACAATGCTTCCAACGTAGACCCTATATTCATCTTCCTCCGATACATCAGTTGTGAAGCAACAATCAAACACTGCAAACATTAAACAGAACTAATTTCTTCCAAATAAAAATTAACAGAAACAGCTAGTCCATATTGAGGTGTGATTCACTTGCATCATGGTATTGTCTCTACTAGTAGAGGATAAGATTCATGTGCATAATAATAATAATAATAATAATAATAAAACTTGATATTGATGACAACGATGGGTACGCATTTAGATTTTTAGAGCCAACAGATGCATTTATCAATAAGAAAACTTCAAATGCGCTTGTACTATTATCAAGTTAGCAAAAGAGAGCTCCAATACAACACCAGAAGATCAAACAAGAAATGACCAATTACAGGTTGGAAAGAGATCCAATATCTAGAAACGCAAACCAAATCACTGGTAAATCATAAAAAATTGAAATCAAAAGATAGATTTATTCCCTTTTCTATATAAAAAGAAAGAAAGTTTCGACGAAGTGGAATCATACCGTAGACTCTCTCAGATATCTCCAGCAGTCCATCTGGTGGCTTGCGGTAAAAGAACTTCCTAAACAGTGCCATCGTAAAGATCCAGCCGATTCAAACGAACACCACAATGCCGCCACCCAAGCGAGCAATATCATCAACCCTAGGTAAAAGGGTTGGGCCCAGGTCAGATTTCTGGGCAGAAGAGGAAAACGAACGACCTTCCAAAACTTGTTTTTGCGGCAGACCGAGTGTGGATTCTGGAACAAAACATGGATTTTGCTGCAACTTGGAGAAATCGCATGCGCTTTTTCACCTGCCCGATTACTTTAATAGCTCCTCGCACTGAACCGAAGGAAGACGAACTTTTGCAAGCAATCAGCATCCCAAAACGACATTTTTAAGACACAAAACAAGATGCATTCCTCGATTGAAAATGACAGAGACGAGTGGAAGATCTGAGATTCGACGAACCCACCGCAATGATCCTCTGCGTTGCCTCGAGGGTGACGTGGTACGTCGTTGTGCTACCTCGCCATGCTATTGATACTTATACGCCCTAATTTGATGAGTCCACCCGTTTAATGAACGTTATGTTTAACAGAATGTACAATATGCCTCCTTATACTCTCGGAAATCATTATAAATTTTAATATTTCACATATTAGTCCACTAAAATATTAACTTAATATTTATTTTTAAAACAATGTCACTAAATTCACTTAACGCCAATCAAATTTAACATTGAAAATGTTCGATTCGTAAAAAAAAGATTTTGCAGGTAAAAATATATAAATTTTTATTAAATTATTTGCAAGAAAAAATAGGGAATATGATTAAATCGTCACTTAGCAGTTTTGTTTTTTTACGTTGAAAGGGAATAAATCATGAGTCCAAACCTTCTTAATAAGAATATGAGATAATTTGAAGTTGATTGGACTACTTAGAGAATCAAATTTTAACAGGAGTTCTTCCTCCGCTCATGTACTTATCAATATGAAGTCTCATTGTACACGCTTTAGTATGGAGACATATATAATTTGAGGTTCCGGGTTTGAGTCCTCTTAGCGACTAATATTTATTGACTGAGATATTATTGTCAATAATATACGGGATATTATTTCAATAATATGCCCGATATTATTCCAATAATTATACTCTTATCAATCAGTGGTACTATGCCTCCAGAAATCCCGGAAGGGGGTTTCTGATAAAGGGGACCGTTTCGGCGGTGGGGCTAGTCACTATAAAAAGTTTACCCATTACATGAGTTAAAGTGTCTTAGCCCAAGTGGTAAGTATGGAGACATATGTTGTCTGAGATTCCGGATTCGAGTCCTCTTAGCGATTAGTATTTATTGACTGAGATATTATTGCCAATAATATGCGGGATATTATTTCAATAATATGCTCGATATTATTCCAATAATTATGCTCTTATCAATCAGTGGTACTATGCCTCCAGAAATCCCGGAAGGGGGTTTTTGATAAAGGGGACCGTTTCGGCGGTGGGGCTAATCACTATAAAAAGTTTACCCATTACATTTTTATCGTGGTTTGCCTCCCTCTGGAAACCTATGGGGCCGGGACCAGGGGGCCGCTAAGGTGGCTGTTCCACCTTTTTGGTCAAAGACAGACATGAGAGAACTACGAGAAAATTCATTAAAATATTCTTAAACTTTCAATCGAGTCCAAATTATGTCCCTAAAGTTTATTCGGACTCATTTACGCCCCTCTTATTTTATAAAGTATCCCAAATATATCCCTACCGTCAACTCTTCGTTATCTATAACAGAATCTCTGTCACGTGAGGTGAACGTGTGATAAAATCTGTTCTTGGCAACGGAATGAGCGCTCATGTGAGATCAACGTGACCTAATTAAAAACCTCACCTACCGGTAACTAAACCTCACCCTCACCACCTACAACCCTAATTCCCAAATCTCTTCACCTGCTTGCATCAGTTGCTTCCCAAATCCTTACTCCCGTCGGCGAAGAAGTCAAGGGTAATAATTCCTCACCGCACACGGGCGACGACACCATGAACACACGGTATGATCCCGCTTGCAACCCTACTTTCCAAATCCTCTAAATCTTACTCCATGCGGTGAAGATGTCAAGGGTGATGATGCATCGCCGCACTCAGACGACGATTAATGGAAGTGAATCACATAGTGATCGAGAAATTCAATCAGATAGTGGATCAGATGATATTGGAAGTGAATCAGATGGTGATGAAAGTCGATTAGATGATGTTGACAATGATGAGGATGATGAAGATTATTTTGACAGTGGGTATGAGTTTAAAGAAGATGATAGGATTTTTTTATACTTACGTTGATCATGATGCCGAAATACTGGACAATAGAGTGGTTATTGATAATGGAGTAATTCGAAATGAGGTTTTATTTAGAATGCAGGTTGATTTTCCTAAATTACCCATTTTTCAAGTTTTCTACCTTTAATGGTGACTATGTATATCAATGTTTTTGCAGGATGAAGAAGGCGATGCTAATTGTGTTGATATTGACAAATTGATTAGTGATGTGAGTTTTGATGATGATGATTATGAAGCCCAGAGATTTCCTTTGTACAACCACATTAAGGATGCAGAAAACCCTGACTTGCAAGTTGGTATGATTTTTAGCTCAAGAGATGAAGCTAAATTTGCCATTGAAAGTCATTGCATTAGACGAGGAAGATCTGTTAGGTTCGTTAAAGTCGATAAGAAGAGGTTGTGGGGAAAGTGCAGAAATGAAAGTTGTGATTGGGTGATTCATGTGTCACCAATGGGTTATGATAGTTGTTGGTAGATAAAGACTTTTCAATCGAACCATAACAATTGTTGTTGGGATAATGGTAATAGAATTGCAACCTCAACTTGGTTGGGAAAGACTTTTGTCAACAAGTTTAAGTTGAATTCAAATTTAGGGACTATAGCTTTCAAAGATGAGATTTTCAGTAGCTTAAGATTGAGTGTTTCGAGGAAAAGAGCTTACTTGGCTAAGAGGAAAGCACTTGAAATAGTTCAGGAGTCTGTTAGCCAACAATTTAGCATGATTCGAAATTATTGTGCAGAGTTGATTAGGGTAGATCCAAGTGCTACAGTTATTTTAAAATTATCCGAGGATGAAGATAGTCCAAGGTTTCAACGTATGTACATTTGTTTTTCTGCATGCAAAGAAGGATTTAAGAAAGCATGTAGACCTCTTGTAGGTGTTGATGGATGCTTTCTTAAAAATAAGAATGGTGGACAATTATTAGCAGCAGTTGGGCTAGATCCCAACAATAATATCTTTCCTATTTGCTATGCCTTGGTTGAAAGAGAAACAAAAGACAGTTGGATGTGGTTTCTACAATTGTTGGACACTGATATAGGCTTTGGAGATAGAAATGGATGGACATTCATGTCAAACAAACAAAAGGGTCTGATTCCAGCATTTGAAAGTTTGTTTCGTGCTGCTGAAAATCGCTTTTGTGTTAGGCATTTGCATACTAACATGAAAAGGGATGGTTTTCCAGGTATGTCTATTAAAAATTCACTTTGGACAGCAGCTAAAGCAACAACAATGGCAGAATTTCGTCAGAGGATGGACAAGATGAAACAAATTGATGTGAAAGCATATGAGTGGTTGGCTAAGAAACCTGAGGAACAGTGGTCTAAGGCACATTTTACCACAACCTCCAAATGTGATACGCTTTTGAATAATATGTGTGAGTGCTTCAATAATTTTATCTTGGAGGCTAGAGAGAAGCCAATTATTCCGATGTTTGAAGCTATAAGAAATTTGCTCATGGTTCGATTTCAACTAAACAGAGAAAAGGCTGAGAAATGGGACAACAAGATCTGTCCAAAAATTAAAAAGGTTTTGGCACAAAATTGCAATGACGCATCACAACATAGTCTGATACAAGCTGATCATACGCATTTCCAGGTCAATGGACCATCTGGTCAACACACAGTCGACTTTGGTGCAAATTCATGCAGCTGCAGGAGATGGGACTTGACTGGAATCCCTTGCCAACATGCGGTTTGTGCAATTTGGTACAAGTATCAAGATCCACTTGATTACGTGCATTCCTATTATGAGGTTGAGACATATAAGAAATGTTACGAGAAATCTATTTTGCCAATCACTGGTCCTGATTTATGGCCTGAATGTTCATTGCCATCTCCACTACCTCCGGTGTTTAAAGAGAAAGTGGGTAGACCTGCTAAATTGTGAATGAGAGAAAGAGATGAACCTCCTAGTTCTAGCAAAATACATCTGCGTGGAGCAAGAAGAAATAATAAATGCAAAAAGTGTGGAGAATTTGGCCATAACCAGAGGACATGCAAAGAACTCAGGGTGATTGTGCATGAACATTCAACACAACAAAGCCAAACAAATTCAAGCCAAATTTAAAGGAAAAAATTACAGGTATATTAGTTGTAACTTTTATATGATAAATTGCAAGAGTACTGATTTTCAAATTTCATTCTAGGTTTCAATATTTAATGTTATTTTAGTTGCAATTATGCATCGATGATAATGAGAATGACTTTCGAAAAGAAAATGTCATGGCCTGAATGTTCATTGCCATCTCCACTACCTCCGGTGTTTAAAGAGAAAGTGGGTAGACCTGCTAAATTGCGAAGGAGAGAAAGAGATGAACCTCCTAGTTCTAGCAAAATACATCTGCGTGGAGCAAGAAGAAATAATAAATGTAAAAAGTGTGGAGAATTTGGCCATAACCAGAGGACATGCAAAGAACCCAGGGTGATTGTGCATGAACATTCAACACAACAAAGTCAAACAAATTCAAGCCAAATTAAAAGGAAAAAATTACAGGTATATTAGTTGTAACTTTTGTATGATAAATTGCAAGAGTTCTGATTTTCAAATTTCATTCTAGGTTTCAATCTTTAATGTTATTTTAGTTGCAATTATGCATCGATGATAATGAGAATGACTTTCGAAAAGAAAATGTCTATCACTTAAGACTAATCTTATTTCACTTGTTATTATGATTTACACAGGTGAGAAGGTCGGTTAGTAGTGGGCAAAATGGAGCAGGAGGGAGATCAACTGATGCTAGAGAGGGCTCGACCACTCTGAATGTAAGTTAATAAATTTAAGCCAAATTAAAAGGAAAAAATTGTAGGTATATTAGTGATAACTTCTATACGATAAATTGCAAAAGTTATGATATTGGAATTTTATATTCTTGATTTTAATCTTTACCATGGTATCAAACCGAAGATAGTGGGGAACATTAGTAGGTACATTAGTCATCTTACTCAATTAAGACCAATCTTATTTCACTTGTTATTATGCTTTACACAGGTGAGAAGGTCGGCTAGTAATGGGCAAAATGGAGTAGGAGGGAGATCAACTGATGTTGGAGCGAGCTCGACCATTGTGAATGTAAGTTAATAACATATAATTGATATATACTAAACAAATAAAATGTAATTGATATATCTTCCTTTGATTTTTTTTTCCTATGCGACTTAGGCCACCTTTGTACAAAATCCTGTCTTCGTGAAAGGGGGAAAAACTTTGTCACAGTTTCTAGACTCAGAGCATCGTTAGATGATCAAAGAAAGAAGAGCCACTTAAGCCAAGGCCATGAAAATGCGAGGCTTGTTTCGAAGACCAAATCAATTACATGTGCTTCAGAATCTTCGATTGGGAAGGATTGAACTTGGTAGTTAATGCATTTCAGTAGATATAATGTGGTGTTTTGAGACTTTATTGGTGTTATGTAATATGGATATTGAGACTTTATGACAGTACTTCATTACTGAACTATTTTGTAATTGAAATCACTCAACTGTTTGATCTCAAGTTTATGACAATACTTCATCGCTGAACTGTTTTGTAATTGAAATCACTCAACTTTATGACATTACTTCATCGTTAGATTTTTTCATTGAATGAGATTATATTTGGAGGTTTGATCTCAAGTTTTACATTTTTGAAATGATTGAGCTGTTTGATCTCAAGTTTTGGACTGAGCTGTCTTAATGAACTCAAGTTTCTTCTAGGATTCCTATGAGAAATGTTACCAGTGGTGTAGGAATAACTGACTCCAATATCTTTATTTTCTTTGTAAATGATGTATTAGATTTTTCTAGATGTTATCCCAAAATTTATTACCATTTGTCCGAATTTGTGTTGCCTATAAAATATGTAGTTTAATAAATATTCTCATTTGAAGGTGCCTCTAATTTCAGACTCCATGATGTATTGGTTATCTTATTGATAAGCTAGATGTGGGTTCTCTTTGCTCGACTGTTTCATTGATCTCATTATGCTTTATAGTATTGTCGTTAAAGGATCTGTGATCTTCTCTGCAGGTAGAGAATGATGAAAATTATGAAGAAGAGCCTAAAGTTGTTGATGAGTTTGATAGTGACTTTGTTGATGATGTGAGAATTGTACTAATTTTCTTTTGTTTGTGCTTTAGTTTTACTAATGTAATAGCTTGGAATTGTTAATAGTTGACTGTACTAGACAAAATTCTTCTCATTCTATGTTGTTAAGCTTCAATTTATTTGTATCTATCACCAGGAATCTGAGCCTGATGATGAAACTGAATTAGTTACAGAAGACAAGTAATGCCTTCAGCTTATAGATACAAGTCGGACTTAGCCTTTTCTACTATTGCTGATACCTTTTCTATGTTTTTTGAAAAATTACCTGTCAAAAAACGGCTAATATTCCCTGGGAAGACAATACCTATGAGAAATGTTACCAGTGGTGTAGGAATAAATTCAAGCTCGTATAGATTTAGATGCCCAAGCATGCACAAATTTGTTCTTCCAAATAGATGTCACATTAAACAAAAGCGTCCAAATAGATACCCAATCCAAAATTTGTTCTTCCAAATGGTCTTGATGCCCAAGCATGTACATATTTGTTCTTCCAAATGGATGTCCCATTAAACAAAAGCTTCCAAATATATGCCTAAGCACGTATAGATCATTCATAACATAAGTAGCAAAAGCTTGGAATTTAAACTCATAAAGTAATACATAATAGGAGTATATATGTTTACCTCGATACATCAATCAACTTTCATTACACCATAAAGAAAAATACTTAGCATCATCTCTAACACGGAGAGATTTACATAATAAAAAACACTACTTAGCATCGTCTCTAAGACGGAGTGATTTCAATTGTTGTTCTATGTCTTCAAATATCCCTGCAACCTTTAAACAATGGTTACGATGCTCATTTGCCAACTCTAACTGTGTATCCATAAGTTTAGCTAGCATCTTAGATTGGTCGGCTTTACTAGAACTCAAAGTAGCAATTAGACTTGATCCAGAAGTTGAGCTCGGAAGGATCTTTTCGGCACGAGTAAAGGTAGTAGCTTGTTTCTCTTTGTTCGCAATAAATGCAGCTAGTGCTTCCTCATTAGTTTTATAGGACTTGTGTACAGCTTCGCTAAATTTGTTAACTTGCATATGTATTTCCTCCCAAGTGCTATAAACACTAGGGTTCCGTCCAATATATACAATATATGTCTTGCCCTATAGTTGCAATAAAATTTTCGAAACTTACTTCCAAAATATAATAAATAATAAAAAACACAAATTGAAATAAAATGGCTCGCCATTTCCAATTTGATTTACTCCTCTTCCTTCTTCTCCTGCTCGATTTTGATGATGACGATTTGTTTTCTAATCAGCTTGTTAGCCTGTCAGATTTGTTTTCTTCTTCTGTTCGTGGTTTAATTTAAGGATGAAGATATATAATAGAAAATCAGGAAATCCGAAAATAAGCAATGCAAACTACTTAGCTTTTATTGCGAGTTCAAGGATAACACGATAACAAGCGAAGGATAAGGACAAACTACAAAACCCCATGCCATTGTTGTAGCACAGCGATAAAGTGGAGAGGTTAGAGGGTCACACCCATCCCACCATGACTTCTCCTTTTGTCCCTCGATCCATTGACAACGTAAAAATTTATATAGGTTCATATATACCGTGTGTTCATGGTGTCGTCGCCCGTGTGCGGCGAGGCATCATCACCCTTGACGTCTTCACCGCATGGAATAAGATTTAGAGGATTTGGAAAGTAGGGTTGCAAGCGGGATCATACCATGTGTTCATGGTGTCGTCGCCCGTGTGCGGAGAGGAATTATCGCCCTTGACTTCTTCGTCGACGGGAGTAAGGATTTAGGAAGCAACTGATGCAAGCATGTGAAGAGATTTGAGAATTAGGGTTGCAGGTGGTGAAGGTGAGGTTTAGTTGCTAGTAGGTGAGGTTTTTAATTAGGTCACCTTGATCTCACGTGAGCGCTCATTCCGTTGCCAAGAACAGATTTTATCTCACATTCGCCTCACGTAACAAAGATTCTGTTATAGATAACGAAGAGTTGACGGTAGAGATATATTTGGGATACTTTATAAAACAAGAGGGACGTAAATGAGTCCGAACAAACTTTAAGGATATAATTTGAATTCGATTGAAAGTTTAGGGATATTTTAATGAGAAAGGACTACTAATATAATCATATAACATGAGATAATCTAAAATAATATATGTATATATTGGAAATATGACTAGTAGATTATCAATAACACATCGAAATTATGATGTGTGCCGCACAATCTCCGAGAGATTATAGCGGACGGACCATTTAACTAGAAAAATTAAAAATATATCCTAAATTATAGAAAAGTATATTAAAAAATCTCCTATCAAATATTTTATTTTAAAAATATTTTTTATTTAAACTTTTTATAGAGAGTTATTTGAACATTATTATAGGATAAGCTATTTTATAACTACCGTAAAGTATAGCAGCTACATTTTTAAAGACTATGATTTAATTGAAATAAAATAAACAATTTTTCATATCGTAATAACCAACTATTATTGTATTAAACCATTATAATTAAATTCAAAACTCTGAAATTTTTATCATTACATTTTTAATTCTAAATAATATCATAACAAAATACTCTTTATCAATGTATACAATTATTTTAACTTCATAAAAATAAGTAGTTACTATAATATTACAAAAATATTATTCTAAATGTTAATAGCTACATAGGTTGTAGTAACACCGGTATAATTGATTTAATTATTATATTGGTAGATTTATAGGAATGAGTAAGGATTTGACAAACCTAAGGAAAATATCTTTTTTTATTTTTTATTTGATTTTTTAATTTATCTCTATATAAATAATTATGAGGATGATTCTATAAAGGGGCTGAAATTAAGCGGTTATGTGTTGCCACCATGGAATTAAGCGATTATACTAATTAGAGTGTGTTTGGTTCCAGTTATCATATATAATTTTGGTAATTATATAATTAAGATTATGAGGAATGAAACATAATTTGAAGTTATTTGGTTCAATTTAGGTAATCAAATAAAATCTTATTTGTTTAAAGATAATAAGTCTATAACATAATATAATATTTTACCATATTATCTTTTAGTTAAATTTAAGTACGAAGATATTATATGTTTATTTAAATTTAAAATAAGAAAAGTAAGATGATATTATATACATGTTTGTACTCTCGATAAGTATAAGAAATTATATCGAATTATTTATTTCAATTTTTAAAAATTAAAATATCAAATATATATATATAATAAATAATAAATAAAATTTGTTTATTTGTTATTTTTCTCTATTTAATTTATTAAAATATTAAATTAAAAAAATATTTGTCGGTGATATCGGCGTCGACGTCGACTGTCGGTGTCCGCATAGGCAGTCGGTGTCCAACGTCAACGGCCGGCTGTCGACGTCGACAGCTGACGGTTGCCAACGTCGACAGCCGACGGTTGCCGACGTCGACTGTCAGCGACTGTCGGCCGGCGATCGGCATCGACCGTCAATGGCTGTCGACCGACTGTTGACGCCAACCACTGGTTGTCGATTATCGGCGCTGACTGCTAGCAGTCATCGGTCGCGAATAATACATTCAGAATTTAATAACTTGTGATGATTATTTTTATGTTAAATGTAAATATTGAAGATAATTTTGAAAGAAAAATGATACGCATAGTGAAAGTGAATGTCTCGGTGAAAACTTTGACCGTCACTCGGCGGCACGTCCAATGTCCAATCGCCGATCAGACACTACCGCCGGCCTCTGATCGCCGCTCCGAATCAAACTATACCTTGGGAGGACGGTGAACCCATCAGGATCGCCGGCAACGGTGAACTCGTCGAAATCGACGGTGAATGATGCGATATCACAATTGTGACAATCCCCGACGGTTTCATTGTGACCCCAGGATATAGTTTAGTTCGGAAAACTAGAGAATGAAATAAAGTCATTTTTCAAAAAATAAAAAAAATATGGCTGCGTTTGGTACGCTTATATTTTATTTTCATTTTTCATAAAAAATATGATTTTTCAAAAAATGTGTTTGGTTTATATTTTTCAGACTTATTTTTCAAAAAAAAGATATAACGTTTTTTAAAAAACTAGCGAATGAAATAAAGTTATTTTCTAGAAAATAAAAAAAATGATTTTCAAGAAAATAAAAATAAAAAACGGAGCAAATCAAATGCATCCTACGATTTTCTAGAAAATGAAAATAGGAAACAAAGTAAACTAAACGCTCTCTTACTTTCATAAGATTTTTCGATTCTAAGTTGCATGTCTCTTTTGTTGACATGTTGGACATGAATTATTACTTGAAAATCACTAATTATCTAAATTAAATAAGATTTTCATTGATAATCTTGGATGGATAATAAGATTATCAAAAATAATCCCTAATGAAACGTACCCTAACTGTATGGAGTTAAGCAGTTATGGATAATTGCTAGAGTAATAAATAAGAGGTATTTTGAATTGTTAACTTTTTTTTTAAATGCCCATTTGATGCGATGCTTCTTTTAATTTGGACATTGGAGTGCCTTTTTTGGCCATTTAATTGTTATTGCGTATATAGAAGAATTTTATTTTATCCCAATACTACTTTAACTCTTTTTCAACTGCATTCCTATAGTTTCATCATTTTGACTTCACACGCATTTATAATTTATTACTGTGATTGGCAACTCGCAAGTGAATCGTTTAATAATAATCATTAATGCAAACAAAAGAGAGAAAAATCTCGATTACGCTCCTGCAAACGTCCCTCGTTATCTGTTCAAATAAAGAGAAATAAATTATATACTGAGCGATCGTTAAGTGGGAAGATTATTTGTCACAATGACTTAAACTTTTATCCATTGATACAGGTTTTCAACCTGGAGACCAATTTAATTATGCCCAAACCAGCTGACCAATTTAATTATCCAGTCGTCTAACCATGTCAGTTCTCCAGAGAAATTGAAGGAATCCAGTACAGGACACTACAGTTCATGCCCAAGACAAATTGACAAAAGGAAAGAACCAAGGGATCATACAAGACCTTTGGTGGCAGCTCCATCCATGTTCATCGCCGCTTGGCATCCAGGCAGCGCGCCGGCCAGATGCTCGCTCGCTGGGTCGCCATTAATATTTTGCCATGCTTCCTCAGGCAAGCAACGATCGAGCTCAGGTAAATCGATTTCAAAGTCGAACGAGTCTTCTTCTCCGTCCGCCATTTCTGACTTATTCCCCTGCAGCAGCCCACTGAAAACATCAGGAACAGAGCCGCCGCCGCCGCCGAGCAAACCACTCGCTTGCCGCTGTATCTCCCCCATCCGATCGATCGGCGAAGACGGCGCTACTGATCTGCAGACCGAATTCGGCAGCCGGCGGTAATTATTCCTTGCGAATCCGAAGCTCTGGTAGAGCGCGGCTGCGCCGGAGAGCATATCAACTCCGGCGACCGGATGGGTCGGGAAAGAACCGATCGGCGGGAGTATCCGCGCCCGTCCCACTGCATGGTAGCGCCTGAAAACATCCAGCGAGTCGCTCTTCATCTGCGATAGACTCAAGCTAGAACGACCCGTGAGCGCCTTGAGTCTCCTCACGTACTGCCGGTACTTCTGCAAACAGAGATCGAAGATCATAACACACTGGAAAAAAAGTGTAAAGATCGATCGAGCTATGGAATTGCCTGTAAATGGCTGGCGACTTTCTCCCTCGTCAGGTTCTCCACGTTCATAAGATCGAGTATCTTCTTCGGCACAGCCTCTGCATCGGAATCGTGAATTTCTTCCCCCATTAAAAGAAAAATAAATGGAACAGGGGCGGCGGCGTGCACTTACTGTCGATGCCGAGTTCGTTGATGGCGGCGAGAAATTTCTGGTGAAGTTCCAGAGTCCAACTGATTCTGGGCCTCTTGCCGCCGCGCGAATTTCTGAATTCCGGAAAAGTATGATTTCCTTCGACGGCGTTTTCGTCGTCGCTCGCGTTGAAATCGTTCGAGTAGCAGCTGCCTTCGGAATCCGGAAGCACGTTCAGTTTCCCGGCGACGAGCTTCTTCCTGAGCACGTGTTGCCATACGTTCCTCAGTTCTTGCATCCGCAAAGGCTTCAGCAAGTACTGGCATGCTCCATGAACCACTGCCTTTGCCACCGCCTTCCTTGCTCCATCTACCGACGATACTGCAATCGCCGGCCAAATAATGTAAATGGGAAGATCGATCAGACAGAAGATAAAACAAAAATTTAATTACTGATGACTGGAATGCCAAATTCTTGAGTTATGATATCGAGGAACATGAATCCGTCCATGTCCGCCAAGTGGATGTCGGTGATGACCAGATCAAACTCATGCATGTTCTCCCTCAACATCCTCAGGCCACTGCTCGCTTGAGTAGTCGCCATGACTTGGTATTGGCATCGGATTAGGAGGTTCTCTAGCAACTTGAGGCAGATGGGATCGTTGTCGATGGCGAGAATTCGAATGCCAGCAGGGAACTCATTGGCGGTCGCCATGGAAGCACACACGAAATCTTTGAAGGAACAGAATGAACGAGAGGAAGTGCTTGAAGAGGAGGAGGTGAATGGATGCATGGATGGAAGGGAGAATAAAAAATTGATTTTGGAGATTCTTTTTCCTGGAATAAACAGTTTTTGTTGGTGCTTTGAACATTTAGAAAAGGCAAGAAATTATCACTATATCGACAATTATTTATCAGAAAGAATATTTTGGGAAGAAAAATAAACAAGAAATTATCGACATATATTCATAACCCATAGCTATTTCTATAATTTAATATTTAATATTTTTATTAATTTTGTAAACAGATTATCAAACAAAATCAAACATATATAGTACAATTTGGAAAGGAATATAAATAAGAAATTATCAAGATATATTTATTCATAATTTATATAGGAAATTTCTATAATTTATTATTTAATTATTTAACTAATTTTGTAAACAGATTATCAAATAAAATCAACCATATATATAGTAGAATTTGGGAAGGAATATAAAAAGGAAATTGTCAACTTATATTCATTCATAATTTATATTAGGAAATTGTCGGACTTGAATGGTTTCTAATAATAATAATAATAATAATAATAATAATAATAATAATAATAATTATTATTATTATTATTATTATTATGCATAAACCTATCCAAGAAAAATGAAACATATATTGTAGATTTTGGAAGGAAAAAACTAAAGAAGAAATTTTCATCGTATATCCATTCACAACTTATATATGCCCGCATAGTTCATGATATTGGATTTTAGGATTATGCGATCCAATTATCCAAAAGTTAAAAAATCGAATCTGAATCATACCGAATCAATTTATTTTTGCAATAGAATCGTAGTAAGATTGGTCGGATCATAATAGGATCGTACTAGGATTAGTATTGTAAATATTTCTGGTGAATTTTGATATGGTCAACCAAGTCAAGTTAGGTCCTATTGTATTTGATCCCTGTATCTAAGTGTGCATGAGCTTAGGAGCGTAGGAAGTTGAGCATAAGACATAGCGGACGAGAAGGTTGGCACGGGAAAGGAGCTGACAGGCTCGGTGCATCCGAGGGACGCGAAATTCTGCAGAAGAGTACGCCGGTGGAGCGAAAGGAATGTGCGCGATGTCAGAGGGACAAGAAATCGGGAGGAAGTTCGCTCGAAGAGAAGGGCGGAAGAGGGTTTAGATGAACCCAACTCTGGAAGGTCCAAAATCACCCAAGAAGAGCTGTTGGAGATTGATCAACAAGGAGTTGTCCAAAGACACTCGAGCACCCCTATGTTTTAGGGGGCGCGGGCTCTCAGGCGTCTGTATGCTTTAGGGCGCCCGAGAATGAGGGTACCCCTATACACTCGGGCCCCCTATTCAAGGGCACCCCAATGTATACAGACGCTCGAGAAGTGATTCTTATCCACAGATTAGCCGTTTGCGAACGTTGCAAAGCGGATAACATCCAGGTCATGTGTCAGGCACCCCTAAGCACTCGAACACCCCTATTGTACCACGTCAACATTCGGATAAAGTTGACCGTGACTATAAATAGGCTCCCAGAACTCAGTTCTATTCAACCATTGCATTGTACTCAAAATTCAGTTTAGTTTTCCATTATTTTTTGAGCTTTTCATGTTGTAAAGAGATTTCTTTGCCCTAAAGAGTTTATCTGGAGTTTGCACTTTATTTTGCTTTGGATTAACAACCTTTCTAGTTGCAAACCAAGTAAATTTGTACGCCTCTTTTCTTTTTTTCCGTCTAGTGCATTTTTATGTTCTTTACTATTATTATGAGTTGACTTCCATTTTTGTTGAGCAAGAATAAGAGATAGTTTATTTTTATTTGTTGGGGCAATTCATCCTCCTCTTACCAACCACATGATCATCGGCAAGTGGTATTAGAGCCAGGATGCTCCAAAAGGACTAACCGCCATCTGAAGTAATTTACAAAATGGTTGGACTGGTCATCTATCCGCCAAAGTTCGAAGGGGAGTTTGCTAGTTGGAAACGAAAAAATTAGGTATTTTGTAAAATTAATTTTGAATTACTTTTAATAATGAAAAATTATTTTGTAACTCCCAAAGATGCCGACGACAAACCTAAAGACGAAAGCCTCTAGATAAAGAAGGAGCAAACAGATTTTGTATCAAATAGGAAAGTAGAGTTCCATTTGCTGACCGTACTGCCTGCACAAGAAGTCAACCGAATCAGAAGCTACTGATCGGTAAAGAAACTTTGGGAAAAGTTCCTGGAACTTTACGAAGGTACCTCTGAAGCTAAACTAGCAAAAAAAGACATGCTTCAGAATCAACTTAGCAATCTCCGAATAGAAGAAAGAGAGTCAGTAGCCCAATTATATGCAAAACTAAAAGAGTTAATCACGGAACTCAACAATCTCAGAGAATCAGTAAGTAATCGTGATGCTCAAAGGTATACATTAAATATCTTCCCGAGAACCACAAACTGGACATCCATAATTAATGCTTATTGTTGGTGTCTAAGCATGAAATCGAATTGCAAAAGAAAAATTCTTAGACTTACAGCGATTTGAGATTTCTCCTTTGCACTGGTTTCTTCTCTTCTTCTTGCTGTTGCGCGATCAATCACCAAGGACCAATCACTTTCTTTCACAAGCCAAATCCCTCACCGATTGATGCTCCTGTTCCTTCTTCGTGTGTCTCATGGATTGCATTTGGACGCTTTTATAGGGAGAAGAAGAAGACGTTTTGCTTACCTTCATCAATGGAGGTATTTACTGCTCGGCAAGGTAACGTCAACATTCAAGACGAAGGTTAGTAACGCCTAAGTTTGATTAACGCTTGTAACGCCAGCATCTCCCACTCGTCCAATTCTATCCATATAGGTCATCTAGTCACTAAGACTATGTAAGGAAGTCACAAAGACCATATAGGAGCATTCAACTCATACTTCAGGGAAAATGGTTCGTGCGACAGCAAGCACACTGAGCAATTAATGCTAAGAAAATTGTTACACTTAACTTAGCTGCTCTATAGAACGAATCAGAGACATCAATAACTTGCCATTACCTCAGATTAAATATTTACATCAATATGAACATCTCTAATCCCTCATATGACATCTGTGTCAAGAGCATGTTCATCATCTCAAATCAATACTTTTATTCACAATCACATTTTTAAGTACTTAACAAAAAATGTAACTGGTCGACCAGTGAATAAGTATTACAGATGTAAACCAATTTTAATCTTCCTTTTCAGCTAGAATCTATTCATTCTAATTAGTTGCTTTCCTAGTTATGCTCCATATACCGAATCATCCATAGTCAATAGGACACACACTAAAGTAGCAAACACTGATTAAAACTTCAAGTAGACAGCTAAATAGTCACTTAGGGTAAGATTGAGATTAACTGATAATCTCAAGGGTCTCACATAGTAGAGAAGCAGGGATCCTTTCTCCTACTACCCTTATTGTCGCTATAGCACATGTGGTATGAATCACATGCTACGATGTTTTTCTCTTTACCAAAAAGAGTGCATGTTTTTCTCAAATATCTAACATCGTACAGATTTCGATCTAGACATACCTAACGTCTAATCCAAATTCAACTTATGAATTCCAATCTTGCTTTAAACAGGTTTAGTAAATGGTGGGTGCATTTACTTCGATCAGTACATAAATGATCTCATCTTGATACAAAATCAAGGCGACCTCAACTTATGAGTATGTCTCTCTTTACAACTACATAAGCTGTCTCATAAGTAATGGTCTTACCTCTATTTATACTCAACAAATAGAGACGATTGTCCATGTGAGTGGACCAATCTCAGCCTGCCAATATGCTCATCGAGACTTTTTCAAATGTAACAAATACATTCACACTGAATAGATCATGACATTTCATTTAAATAACAGTCTTTACAATTTGTTACATCTTGCGTAGTCCCAAAGACTTCACATGTTCATAAAATGACTCTTTAGTCAACGGCTTAGTAAAAGGATCTGCAAGCATTGCTCGGGTAGGGATGTACTCAAGAATTATCTTTTTCTTGTCAACAATATCCCTTACAAAATTGTATTTAATTTCTATATGCTTGCCTTTGCTGTGATATTTAGGATCCTTGGAAAAAGCTATAGCAGCTTGATTGTCACAACACACTGTAACAGGGCTCCCACTGTCCTCAACAATCTTCAGATGCTTTAGGAACCTTCTCAACCAGACAGCTTCTTGTACAGCCGCTGCACAAGCCACATACTTAGCCTCCATTGTCGACAGTGCTACACAAGCCTATTTCTTGCTGTTCCAAGAAATGACACCTCCATTCAGCAAAAAAATATAGCCAGATGTGGATTTTCTGTCGTCAAGGTCCCCTGCCCAATCTGCATCTGCGTAGCCCTTCAAGCTCAATTTTGATCATTGGAAGCAGAGACAATAATCTGCCGTTCCTTTGAGATATCTGAATATCCTTTTTACCGCTTTCCAGTGTCTCGATCCTGGGTTTGATTGGAAACGACTAACTAAGCCAACAGCATAGCTTATATCAGGGCGAGTACACAACATAGTGTACATCAAACTACCAATGACACTAGCATATGATCTTTTCTTCATCTCGGCTATCTCTTCAGGAGTCTTGGGAGACATACTTTTGCTTAAAACAACACCTTTCGCTGTAGGTGTTTGTTCAACGTTGCAATCAAACATATTGAAGTGTTGTAGTATCTTAGTAATATAAGCTTCTTGGGATAAACCCAAAAGTCTTTTTGATCGATCACGAATGATCCGTACTCCTAAGATATACTCAGCTTCTCCCATGTCAATTATGTCAAATTGTGATGAAAGCCAAGACTTGACCTCAATCATAACTTTTAAGTCATTTCCAGCTATCAGCATATCATCAACATATAATGATAAAATGACCAACTTTCCTTTATCCTTTCTTAGGTAAACACAATGATCCTCATTGATCATTACGAAACCATAAGATAAAATGACTTCATTGAATCTTATGTTCCATTGTCTCGACGCTTGCTTTAGCCCATATATAGACTTTTTAAGTCTACATACTTTTTCCTCTTAGCCATCAGCAATATAACCTTCTGGTTGTGCCATATAGATTTCCTCGTCAAGATTACCATTAAGGAAAGCCGTTTTTACATCCATCTGATGTAATTCCAAGTCATAATGTGCTACTATAGCTAAAATGACACGTATTGACACAAACTTCACAACAGGGGAAAATGTCTCTTCAAAATCAATACCCTCAATTTGGGTATATCCTTTTGCAACCAGACGAGCTTTGTATTTATTAATCGATCCATCTGCCTTCCTCTTGATTTTGAGAATCCATTTATTCCCAATAGCCCTTCGGCCTGGAGGAAGATCGACTAAATCCCAAACCTGATTCTTTCTCATAGACTCCATTTCTTCATCCATTGCAATTCTCCATTTTTCTCTAACTGAGCATCTCAATGCTTCCTCAACCGTTCGAGGTTCTTCATTGTCAACTGGGAGAATCATTAATGCCTCATTTTCAATGTCAAACCTTCTTCGAGGAATAATCTTACGATTACTTCTTCGCAGGTTTGACTGTTGAAAAACTAATTCACTTATAGGCAATTCACTCCCACTAGGTTGACTAGATTCAGGCATTCCCTGAGATTCCTGATTTGTTAATGGAGGAACAGTATCCTCCTCCTCTATTGCAAATAGAGGAGTTGATTTATCAACTTCACCTTTTGTTGGGAATTCAGTTTCGAGAAAAGTAGCATCTCTTGACTCAATTTCAGAGATGGTTCCATCTTGTTGCTCACCAATAAAGACATAACCCTTAGAGGTATCAGAATATCTTACAAAAATACACTTCTTATCTCTGGGTCCTAACTTTCCATATTTGTGAGTCTTGTCATGAATATAAGCAGCTGACCCCCATGGTCTCAGATTACTCAAATCTGGTTTTCTGCCTGTCCACAGTTCATATGGAGTAGATGGAACAGATTTAGAAGGCACCCGGTTAAGTATGTAGGTTGCAGCCAATAATGCATCTCCCCAATAGGAAATAGGCAAATTAGCTTGAGCCATCATCGACCTAACCATTTCAAGAAGAGTTTGATTTCTTCTTTCAGCAACTCCATTTTGCTGTGGAGTTCCAGGGATAGTTAACTGTCTAATAATCCCTTTCTCATTACATATTGTCTTGAACTGATCAGACAAGTATTCACCTCCACGGTCAGTGCGTAAGGTTTTAACCTTACGTTCCAATTGATTCTCAACTTCGTTCAAATAACGATTAAAGCAATCTAATGCTTCAGATTTATGAGAAATCAAATACACATGACCAAAACGCGTGAAATCATCAATAAATGTAATGAAATATGAACTACCATTTCTAGCCTTCACGTTCATCGGACCACAAATATCCGAATGAATCAATTGCAATGGTGAATCAGCCCTAATAGCCTTACCAAACGGTTTCCTAGTTGCTTTTCCAGCAAGACAATGCTCACATATAGACAAGTCAACTTTAGCACGAGTGCCGAGCAGACCCTCTCTTGCTAATCTATTCATTCTTTCTTGTCCTATATGTCCCAATCTAGCATGCCAAACTTTATCATTAACATCAGCATCACTAGTAAGAGCAATGTTTGAAAAACAACCATTATTTCCACAATTAACATCTGGTTCTACATCAAGAACCATGAAACCGTTTGATATAAAACCATATCCAATTAACACAGAGTCAATTTTAAGTTCTACACGACGACTGTAAAAATTCATACAATAACCCAATTCAAGAAGACAATTCACAGAAACCAGATTCCGTCGAATCTCAGGAGCATACAGGACATCATGCAGAAACAATGTACGCCCACCACGAAGGTTAAGTTTGCAAGTGTCAATTCCTTTGACTTCAATTCTTGCATTGTTTCCCACATAAATCCACTTATTGCCAGTTGGTACACGACGGTACTCCACGTATGTAGCTCGATCACGAGCTACATGGTTCGTTGCTCCTGAATCTATAATCCACAAAGGATAAGAATCAGCTAACAACACCGAACTAGCAACATAAAGCTCATGAAAAGAAGTCAAACATGGATTTACCTTTTTCGGCTCAGTACACTCCCGAGCAAAATGGCCTTTCTTGCCACAGTTGTAGCAAGTTAGCTTGCCTTTAGGTTTCTTTCCATTCTTCTTTCCTTTCTTCTTGATTGGGTCTTGCACAGTAGTAGCACCAGCTTCTTTTCCCTTTCCCTTTCCTTTCTTAAACCATTTTTTCTTATTCTTGGACCCAGAACCTTCAGCTACAAAAGCTTGCTCAGAAATCCTTGCGGATTCTACTCTCTCCGCCTCCAGTTCAATATGGCGTGAGACATCAATGAAAGTCTTGATACTCTCACTGTGAGTAAGGTTCTGCTTCATTGTTTCCCAAGAATCAGGAAGGGAACGAATAACTGCTTGAACCTGTTGTTCGTCGGTCAACTCATGACCAGCAGTCTTAAGCTCCCGAATCATATTACCCATTTCTCTCAGATGTTGGGTCATCGTTACATTCGGGCGCTTTTTACAACTGTCAAACTTGATTGTCAGTTGACGAAGCTTGCTCACACTAACTCCACTGTATCTCTCTTTCAGGGCAACCCAGACAGCATGAGCTGATGGTAGTGGCTCATACTCAAATACCAGGTCATCTACCATTGAACTAATCAATATCCCCTTTGCAGTGGAGTCCTTTTTCTTCCATGCCCTATAGGCATCAAGATCCAATCTGTACTGTGCAGTTGAACCAGCAGCAGGTTCTACCATGAAATGATTTACAGCCTCCAGAACTTCTTGTTCCTCAAGAACATATTGTATCTTGAGATGTCATATTTTATAGTTGTCCCCATACAATTTCTCTCCCTTGTTCAGTTCAGCTATGATGTTCTTAGTTGCCATGATCTATCATGAATAAACAAATTATTAATTAATTCAGTGTATAACATATGCACATAATTTTTGATTGACTCAATGTAAACTTGACTTGGTTTACGAAATCAAGTGATAACTACGTTTCCACTCATCATTCGTATAATCCAATCTAATTAACATTGATCAATTATATTACATACATCCCATTAAACGAACTAATCATTTGTCTTAAATATGAACTAATCATATAAATGAACTAATCATTGAATATGAACTAATCATATAATGAACTAATCATTGACAAGTCAGTTAACACATAACATAACTTTATTTAATAGGCTTAATAAGTTTGTACAACAAACAGAATTCAATGAACTAGATAAGTTGACATCATTCCCATAATAAAAAATATTATGGCAGTGGCTATCACTCTCTCATTCATCTCTAATCGGCCAGTCTGATCAGGCTCGGGATCTTCCACAGATTCTATCGGATCTTCCTCAAATATTTCAGGATCTTCTCGATCATTTCAATATCAGGATCTTCCTCAAATATTTCAGGATTTTCCCCAGGCATTTCGGGATCGTCCTCGAACATTTCGGGATCTTCCTCTGGGTCCTCCTCAGAATCCACTATTAGTTCCCACTCGATTTCCTCAGGATCCCCTTGGAATTCTTCAATCAGATCCATCTCTGGATCCTCTTCAAATTCTTCAGGATCCTCTTCCAGATCGTCCTCAGAATCTTCCAGATCCTCTTCTGAAAAATTCTGGCGAAGTAGTTCTCTACGCAACTCGGTATAAGATATACGTCCTTCGTAGCATCCCCAAATACCTCTTGCAGCTACTTCAGCACACCTCGGCAATGAATTAATCAATGCCCCGATCCGGTAGTTATCTAGAACTGGAAACTCTTCCTGTTCGAGTTTCCAAAATAGACGATCAAGCCTTCCTATATGCCCTTGGATGCCTAGATGTGGGAGGTAGTCAATCTCCTCTATTTGTTCCCTCAAATGATTCCGTCGCACATCTCGACGAGTCATTGTGGTAATAAATCTCGGCATCTGGAATTGAAATACACAATGTCAGTACAAAACCGACAAACCAGTAACAAAACTGGTTCAATTCAATTCACAACACAAATAGATAAAGACATATAACTTTCCTTTTTGTTTGTAGCTACAATTAAGCCTATTTAATTTGAGATTCAATATAATGATCAAACCGGTCTGTTTAGTTCAGATTATTTGATCAAAACGGTTTGGTTAAATCAACTAATGGTTTAATCAAAACCGATTTGACCAACTTAATCCTTTTTAAACTAAACTAGAATCTAATTTAAATAAGTTGAACCAAATTTAAATAAATTACTGAATAAAGCTTCTGGTTAAGGCTCTTTGCCTTCAATGGGAGGTCTGTGGTTCGATCCTCCCTGGGCAGCAGCGTTTTTTCAAAGTGGAACAGGTTTCGGCGAACCTTCACGTAACCTTCTTCCCCACTCAGCCAACCTTCAGCGATTTTCCACCATCACCGACGCCATGGAGTGATCTCCCGCGCGTGAAGTGATCGTCGGCGATCGTCGGCCAGGGGAGCGAAAGCGCCGAGAGATCAGTGGCGATTTCAAGCGATCAACAGCGCGAGGTGTTCATCGCAAAGGTAAAAAAAAAAATTTCATGCTCTAACAATCGCTCTGATACCATTGTTGGTGTCTAAGCATGAAATCGAATTGCAAAAGAAAAATTCTTAAGACTTACAGCGATTTGAGATTTCTCCTTTGCACTGGTTTCTTCTCTTCTTCTTGCTGTTGCGCGATCAATCACCAAGGACCAATCACTTTCTTTCACAAGCCAAATCCCTCACCGATTGATGCTCCTGTTCCTTCTTCGTGTGTCTCATGGATTGCATTTGGACGCTTTTATAGGGAGAAGAAGAAGACGTTTTGCTTACCTTCATCAATGGAGGTATTTACTGCTCGGCGAGGTAACGTCAACATTCAAGACGAAGGTTAGTAACGCCTTCGTTTGATTAACGCTTGTAACGCCAACACTTATTACATCTCTAAGGATCTTGAGATAAGTTCCTTAGAGCAACGTTTTTGTGCTCGCCGTTGAATGTGTAGTGAGACCTTACGATTAGATGATCAGTAGAATAGGACTAAACGTACTCAATGTTGTCGAGGTCTGCATTCTCATGGTAGTCTCCATCGCTGCAGGAGAAAGGCGGACATTGACGCATTGCGGAGCTGGCATTCTCTCGACATTGTAGATGGCGGGGAGGTTGATCTCGTATCCCTCGAAACTAAACTTGCACTTAAATATCTCTCCTCGATTGAAAATTAAGGATTTTTTAAGTGTGAACCATACTTAAGATAAGGGAGCTTACGACCTTTAAGATCCTATGTCGCTAGATGCTAGGATAATTCTGCGATTTGCCTGTACAAATCTAAAGAATCATCATCACTTCTTGAATGCTATGATCACGGTGCTTGACTTCCTCAATCATAACCTACCTATTACGATCGCGATCATAACGACCTTCAATTGGATATGATGAGATTTGATACCATCTGATGTTAGACGGAATCATGATATATTATCCTGCGGGTTATTAAATCTATTGGTTAACAGACGAATACCAAAATTTGAAAATGTAAAGAAATAAAAGAAATTCTAACATATAGATCCAAAATCCTAAGATGCAAAGTAAGAAAAAAATACTAACATATAGATCCAAAACCTTAAAATGCAAAGAAAAAAAATAAATCCTAATGGAAAAGAGAAATTCTTAATAAAATGACAATGCTAAAATCTCTAAATAAATTCAAAATCCAAAAATATAAAAGAGGAAAATAACTCAAAAAAAACTTTGGATCCTCGAGCACGAAATTTTAATGAAAAAGAAAAAAAATCTTTAGATCCTTTTACATCACAACTTCATCATCTCCCTATGATGTCTAATCCCCAGATTTATCAAAGTATTATTTGAACCTTACAATATGTCACTATTACGCACCTTGATGACTTTGCAATATATAGTGTTTGTAGTTCTTGCATGCTCCCACTGAATAAAATTGTGAATGTGTGAAAAGAATACAACACTACCTCAAAAGGCATTATTCTATATAATCTACTTTTATATTGCCAACCGTCTAGAGATTTACATGCCCATAATGATACAAATTGGGCAAAGTCTCCTTAAGACAGATGCTCTACTAGTAGATATGCAATATTTCTTACACAAAATTTTATCTCTTAGAATTTCGAAAAACAACCTACATTATATCGTTCATGCACTTAGGTTGAATATAAAATTATAATCAATACAACGTCAAAAATTATTTAGTTTCAATCACTTCTTTCTGAACTTCAGCTTACGTCGAATATTGCATCAAAAATTTAGTGTGTCAATATTATAGCAACATATCTTACAGTAAATTTAATCTTTCATGCTTATACAAAATATTGGAATCTCGAAAGAGCTCTCAATCTTAGAGAGAGAAGCTCTCCCTTCTCTCTAGAATCTCTAGAGATAAGGTGACTAGAAGTTAATAGGGGCGTCAGATTTTCTCTTTGGTTGACTTTGGGAGTTCTTCTTCTTCGTTAACATCTCAAGGAGGGTCTTCTTGGCGGTGGTCGTCCCCTACTATGGACGGCCGCTTTGGGATCGGAGTTGGACTCGGCGAAAGAGTTTTGTCCGAAGATTATATTGAAGGTTTTCCTACGTGGTGATCGTTCCCCTCTAGTTGGTTACCATGCACTTCTCTCCACCATCCTTTCTTCTCCGATTTTCTCCTGATTTTCTGTTGTGTTCTCGTGGATTTCTCTTTATATTTCTTGGATTACACGTACGTTCTCTGGGAGGACCTTCTGGAAGTGTTTTTACTGCTTTTGGTCATCATTGAAGGTGCTTCAATATTATTTTTCCTGTGACGTACTGAGGTGGAAGGCAGCAACTCCGATCAGGTGACAAACAAGGAAATTAGCTCGGCCAGCTCAGCTAGTCAGCCTTACGCCACGAAAACCTAGCGAAAGGGCCGACGAAGGCCTCACCCGGAGAGTCCCGAACCAGGAACCCTTCCGAAATACTAACCGACCGACCCGGGCAGGATCGGGTAGGTCGAGCCCGATCACCCCCTAACTCGGTCCCCCAAGTCTATTTTCCCGACCTAGGTTTGGGTCGGACAATTCAGTCGTCAGCACTCCATCGACTGAATAACTAACAGACCCGAAACAAGATAGACATAGCTCAATAAACCCTCGACTCAGGGCGTACCTTATGTCTTTCAGCTCCCAGTCGGAAGCGTGGCGACTCACGCTCCCTAGACATGACCCGACTCAGTCCATAACACTCGGACCTGCCAGTCGGTACTCGGTCTCCGGACCAACTCTCCCCTACGCCACCCTACATCCGTCCATCCGGGGTACGATCCTGACATCGGGGCAATACATGCATTACCCATTTATGACACACCTCACAGTTGTACCATTCGAGCACCCCGCGCCATGCCGTGGCACCTCTAGGTGCTCTCCTACGAGCTGACAGGTACCACACCCCTATCTCGTCGACACGGACAGGGGTTGTCAGCTCCCCCGGCTATATAAGTCTCTCCTCTCCTCATTCCGTAGGTATGCGCAATCGCACTCTACTTTACTCTCCTGCATCTCTTTTGCTCCACTATATTTCTTATGGATACTGACTCGACTGTCGAAGGGCCTGACCGGGGAAAATCTCCGACAAGTTTGCTAACGACCATCTTATCGCAGGTCAGCGCCAAGTCGGAGCCAGGTCGGCGCCAGGTCAGCAGAGTTCGTGGTACTCAGGAGACCATCTAACCCTTGGGATTTCCACCTCGTTTCGCGATAGGATTAACATATCTTTGCAATAAGTGCTGAGCTGGAATTTGGTGAACGTGGATGGCAAATTCCTTCTGTGGACGCCTTGGTGTGCTTAGACGTGCGTGATTAGCTTGGATTGTTTGGGCTTCTCAATTTCCAACTCTAACCACTATTGATGACTTCAATAACCAATTGTTGACTTCATCGTCTTTGGCTGTCATAGACACTGTTGACTTCATCATCGCTGTCAATTTCCTTCTGTGCGTGGATTGTTTGGGATACTTTAAGTTGGCAATTGTCAACCCTAGCCATTATTGTTGACTTCAACAATCAATTGGGAGAAATAAAAAAAGGTTTCAAATTTTCTCCATTAATGGAGATACCAACAATGTCCTTTGAGGAGTCTCGACTTGGAAGATCGAAAGGAGAAATAAAAAAGGTTTCAAATTTTCTCCATTAAAGGAGATACCAACAATATCCTTTGAGGAGTCTCGGCTGGAAGATCGAAAGTTACAGACAAACTGGCTACCGATGGAATTTCAAATGTTGCTGAGGAAGATGGAATTGATGAGTGGACTCCAAGTGACAAATGTCCAATTGAGACGGGGCGGGATGACGACCAAGCAGCTGATGTGGGATCCAAATGCTCTAACGTGGATACTCAAGGTGTGTTAGAAGATGTGATCTCAAGCCGTACAACCCAATGATGCAAAACAGGAGGAAGAAGCTTTACGTAAGACATGTCCAGTTGAGGGAGTTGAAGGAGATAATGTGCCTCGTTCTCAGGCACAAACAAAGTCGTGGGCCGGTCTCTTCAAAGATGATCGTAAGGTAAAGACAGCAATGCATTTGCAACAATACAATCCGACAGGAAAACAATTGCGGTTCAGTTTTGAAGATATTGATACTGTGGAAGACTCGATGGGATAGTGCCTCGTCAGATGTTTCATGGGTTGACACTCGGGATGAAACTGTTAGTGATATGAGAGAAATGTCCTAAGGCAATCGCCTTATGATTGTAAATATTTATTTTAATAAATGATAATTCACTATTTAAGTATACATGTTTGTGTATTTGATTGAGATCTTAAACTCATCTACTGAATGTCCGCAATACAATTCACAGCATAAGAGAATTTGTGATGAGATCACAACTAGTGATTATCTCTAAATGTGCAATTGTGAAGTATTGAAAATATCCCTAGTTAATGAATTGATAAAAACGGACATTATCAATTCTGTTGAGACTAGCATGGGTTATTCTCTAATCAGCTGATTCTCACTGGCTGGTGACATTGGGATGTCCGGAGATAAACATGGATGCTAGTTAAGGGAACTAGTTCATTGGAGTGACTAGCTGTAAAACTTCATATGGTAATCTATATAGATATGTCAATGAAGTTATTACTGCAGCTTAAGTGCGATGTTCCTTTGACTTGCGGTGTTCAAGTCATCTTGGTCATGGAGACTTATACTTTAACATCTTAAGCAAGCATCTCCTAGGAGGTGTGGACCCAGGATGATTGGGTATAAGCCGAAGTGCCCGAAGATGTTTGAGCAGCCTACAAAGGATTCACCACTCCTTGCGAGGAGATGTATACCCAGGCCTATCGTCAGATTGTTACTCAAAGCCTCTGGCCAGAGCATATCATGTTTAGAGTGCGAGTCTCTTAAATACATGAGAGTAATTAGAAATCCAAAGGACGAGAAAGACACTACTTGGGCTAGGTGTGACGTAGTCAGCCTAGTGGGGACTGACACAAATAGACCGTGTCCTGAACCAAGTGGGTATAAGATGGTGAAGGGAATGAGGCACGATTCATTAGAGCTGCTGAAGGGTTTCAGAATTACTTCTGAGGTCAAACCGTTGATCTTTCGATTAATTGGGGGTCATGATGTACTACTAGGTGCCACTCATGACCGTTCTATAATTGGTTAATTATAGACGGCCAACATAAATCGAAAGCCTATTTAGTCACACGCACTACGAGTAATCTAAGGGATTTAAAATGAGTTGAAAATTGAATTTTACAATCAAGAGAAATAAGTCGAATCTGAGTTAATCAGAGGCGCAACGGAAACTTAAAATGGCTAAGTCTTTTGAAGGCTTATTGGGCGAATTAAATGAGTTTAATTCGCGATCGGTTCGGCTCGGTTTGGCCGGCCAAAGAGGGTGATAACCTCCTTTGGTTTGGCCGGCCACAACAAGGGGAAGAAACCAATTTATTTGGTTTAATTAATAAAATAAATCTAGTGCGATTTGTTTTGTAAATTATGGATAAATAAATTTGTATAAAGAAATTTATATAAATAAATTTATAGAAATTTATTCCTTTTATGGAAATTAAAATGATCCATAGAATAGTTTATTTTAATTTTATAAAATCAATTATGAATTGATTTTTTCATAATAAGAAAGTTTATAAATTTCTTATAAAATTTATTCCATAATTAAAGGAGAGAAGAATTTGTTTTATTATAAAGTTAGTTATAATAAAACTAGGAATAACAGAATAAGTCATAAGAAATTTTATAAGATAAAATTCTTATGATAACTAATTCCGTTAATTCCGTTAAAAGAGAGACTTGGCAAGGGAGAGACCACTATATAAAGGAACCAAAGGCAAGCCTTGAATTCCTAATCTATATAGATCTATCAAGAGATTAACTCTCTCCCTCTCTCTCTTTTATTCTCTCTTCTTTCTTCCCCTTAGGGCCGGCGCCCCTTAGGGCATCCTAGGGCCGGCGCCCTCCTTGAGAGCTAGGGCCGGCGCACCTCCAACCTTTGGTTGCCGTGAGCCATCAAGAAGAAGGAGAAGCCAACCAAGAAGAAGAAGAAGCGGATCACATCTCCTTCCTTCCCGGAATTTAGATTCCGATTCTTGGTGGTTAGTTTCCTTTCTTTTCTCTTGATTTTCTAGTTGTGCTTTAGAGAATCTAGTAGTTCTCGTCGGCACAAAACTCGTGACTTTGCGAAGTCATCCCGAAGAGAACTCGGCGTGGACGCGAATAGAGGCGGAGCTTCCAAGGGACGCTACAGTTGGATCTCGTTCCTTACTTCGAGTTACGCGAGGTACTAAGTAAATTAGTTTACTTTTCCGCAAAGTTTTAATTTATGATCATGTCCACACATTATAAGGTTGCATGCTAGATACGAGGTTAAAATAATTTAAGAAATTATTTTATGCTAATTCTTCCGCTGCACGTAAAAATTTAAAATTTTACGAACCCGTATCCTTGTCAACATGCACCCGGTCCCAACAGAAACGGGGTAGATGCGGTTGTTTGTAGGTGGAACGTACCGTATACATTTTGTATGCATAAGAGTGGCTAGGTGGTATACAAGTTCGACACTCCGCAAGACCGAGAGAATATATTACTTGGAAGACCCTACTTTGTCTTTAGCATCCCCTATTTCTGAAACACATGCCAAGATGTTTCCTTTTCAATGAAGATGGCCGGTACATCCCTGCATGGGTTCAGATTCATGGCTTGCCCTCGGGCTGTTGGACAACAAAAGTGCTGAGCAAGATTGGCTCAGAGATCGGGAGGTTACTCTACACCGATCAACTAACAAAGTCGCGTGAAAGATTGTCATATGCGAGGCTCTTGGTGGAAGTTTCGGTAATGGAGGAGAGAGTCACAAAAGTGCCCATCATGTTGCCCACTGGAGTTCAAATTGTCTTGGAGGTTTTATATGAGAATATGCCAAATTTTTGTGAAAATTATCGAAGAATTAACCATCAGAAGGAGACATGCTATAAAGGGGATGCGACCGCCAGTCAAAGGGATGCTCAGAAGGAACCAAACCGACAAGAACTAGAAGCAATTGATCTCCATCAATGAGGGGCCGCAGGAGGTCTAGATATCGACGACGCACTAGACAGCCAAGGATGCAGGAGGGAAGGAATCGAGCAGATGTTGGACATGAAGAAGTGAATCCTTTAGCTATGGTGGAGGGGGCGAGACCCCGATCACAATGGAAGCTCCCTTAGAACATGATGATAATGACTTGCAGCAACCGAAAGAGATAGGCTCTCAACATCCACCGTAGGAGGTAGAAGAGGAAGATCATGCATGCTAGGATACTGAGGGAACGACCAAGACCATGGAAGGTGCAACCAAGTCAGATACAAATTCTTCAATGGTAGGGCAGGGGGTGCAGGCATCGAGCGGCGGGACATCTTCGACCATGCCATTGATATCTTCTTCGTTGGATGTATCGGTGACCTTGGCTTTAACATCCTCTTCCTCAAGCGACTCTAGAAGTAAAGGGACAGCCGGGACAACTTTGAAAAGAGCGATGATGGTGGTCCAAAGTGATAGGCAGCTACGGGTCCGAGCAGTCCGCACTGGAGGTGCAAAATGAAGGTGTCCGAGTGGAACATTAGGGGCTTCCACAAGTCCGGGTTTAGCATCTCCTCCGGAGCAAGGACATTCAAGTGATGATATTATTAGAGACGAAACTCACAGAAGACCCCCTCCGTTCGATTATGGATAGGCGATTTTCAGATATGGGTCATGCGCATAATTTTGATGTCTAACCATGGCCGTATATTACTCCTCTAGGATTCATACAGAGTGGATATGGATGTGCTTAGGAAGACCGATCAATTTATTCATTGTCAGGTCTGATGTTGTGTATCCGGAAGGAATTTTTTGACATCTTTTATTTATGGACTACACTCTATTACCTTCCGTAGACATTTATGGGAGAGACTATGATTTCACCTGATGAATTAATGATTAACGTATGAAATTTTATTGTCATGAGATTTAGAAGTAAATTTTAATAAAGTTAGATGTCTGTCTTCCCTTATGCGTTGTTATTGTCTGGGTTAATAGTCTCCGTAATTTATCTTCTCTGTGTTGATCCTAGGACAGATTGACGGGAGCATTGGGTGCGAGCAAATCATATTTTGCCACCATGATTAAGCACAACATAGCCTCTCAAACACACACACCATATGTAAGTGACGTCTGAACAAATGAACAACTAATGACTCTGAGATGCAACGTTAAAAGTTTTCTTGTTTTCTGAATTTACTTGAAAATTAAAATGTGGATTCAGATTATCCACCCGAGATTAATCAGTGTAAGTTGAATATAACTCTTGTGATCCGATTAATTCTGAAAATCACTGTCTCAATCCCCAAAAAAATTTTCTACCGACTATTAAAATAAATCGAGAAGCATAAATACGTTACAAATAATTTGAACTCTTTGTGTGTAATGTGCGTGGGTGAGATTCGATTTTTCATTATCCAGGGAGCCTATCCTATTATTTATTATCACACTATAGCACTCGAGGTTATTTATTTATAATAATAGGATTGATCACACCGTAGGTGGTAAAAGACGATTCGTTCTTCCTAGCGCCCCCGTCAACTTGTCTCAGGGTTAATATGGAGGAGGTAAATCACGAACGTCATTAGCCCGAATATTGTGACTAATACGTAAAGAGGACCTATATATTGACTTCGGGATTGACCACACTGTAGCTCCACGTTGAGGATTGGTGATGAAATTAAATGGGTGAGTCAATCTGAATAGAAAATTGGGTTAATTGATCGTGGTAAGTTTTCAATCAAATCGACACTGTTGTGCTAGTTGGCCTCGGCCTTATGAAATTACATATCGATCTAATCTTCTAATTTTATGTTTGCTTCGAAGTATGGATTGGGGATGGAAAAACAAAAGCACAAGGAAACAAATATATGAAGAGGTCGTTCGTCCGATTTTAATGGATAAAAATATCTAAAAAAATAATCCACTAATAAAATTTTAAATTATTTATTTATTATTTTATAAACAGCTGATAGCAGACAAATTAAAGAGAGTTGACTTTACTACAAGCACCCATTCTTTTTCTTACATTGATTTTCCTTATTCATCTCCTTTCATCTTGTAATATATAAAAGATTATATTATAAATTGAATTTCTTTATTTGAAATAATTTTAAAATAATAATATAATAGAATCTCAATTACAAAATGGTTCACGATTTGTAATCTCGATTACAAAACGAATGTATCCTCTATCGGCGGGCAGCGATCGTCGGTCGGCCAACGGCGGTCGCCGATCGCTGGCAGCGGTCGTTGGCCGGCCGGTCGGCCGGTGACGGTTGCCGGCAACGATCGTCGGCCGGCCGGCGACAGTCGCCGTTGTCGGTCGTCAGCCGCCAATCTTTGATTACATTACAAGATGAATTACCCCTCACTAACAAACATAATAATGATTATCAAAGATTACATATAATTCGTTACCAAACTTAGTAATGTAATATTAATTATAATATTTTATATGACAGACTTAATTATATTACAGATTCAATTATATCACCCCATATCAAACGCATATCAAACGCAGCATAAGTAAACTGGACTTTATTTATTTGACTTAGCGTTTTTTTGCCTAGGCTCTGTAGGGCCTGCGTTGAAGAATCACGCTCGATTTCTTTTCAACGGCGAGCCCAAAAACCTCGTCCATGTCCATCTCCTCCGGGCTCATCCCGACGGGCATCTCCCAGTCGAAATGATACAGCAAGTTCGCGAGGGCAATCTCCAGGGCAGCCATGGCGAACCCGGCGCCCGGGCAGCCTCTCCGCCCTGCTCCCAACGGCAGGTACCTGAAGTCGCTCCCCTTGAAGTCGAGTGTGCCGGCGCAGGCGTCGGAATCGTCCAGGAACCTCTCCGGCAGGAACTCCTCGGCCTTATCCCACAAAGCAGGATCTCTTGCGATCGCCCAGACATTGACGAACACCCTCGTGCCCTTGGGGATGCGGTAGCCCTGGAGCTCGGTGCTCTCCGTGGATTCTCGAGGGAGCAACAGAGGACCTGGCGGGTGCAAACGGAGTGTCTCCTTGAGCACTGCCTTCAATTGCTCCATCCCTTCTAAGGCCTCTTCTCTTATTTCTTCTCCTATGGGTCCGACGACTCGCCGGATCTCCTCTTGCACTTTTGCCATTTCTTTGGGGTGCCGGATTAGCTCTGCCATTGCCCATTCCAGCGTTGCTTTCGTCGTGTCAGTTCCTGCGAAGAACATGTCCTGCAAAAGGAATGAATATATTGATGGAAAGCAGGGGAAGAAGATAAAGATGCGAACAGAGAGAGTGAGAATTTACCAAAAGGAGGCCTTTGATGTTGTCTATGGTGAGCGAAATGTTGGTTGAGGAAGAAGCGACGTCGTCGTCGCGATCGCCCAAAGAAAGCAAGATGTCGACCAGATCCATGTCGTTGGCGGTGAGCTTCCTCCGGCGATGATCAGCAATCACTTTCTCGAGTAGAGCGTCGACCTCCTGCCCGATGATCCTCGCTCTGCCGTCCAGGCCACTCAGCCAATCGATCCAGCCCAGCCAGGGGATGTAATCGCGCACCGGGAACAGGCCCATGACGTCGGAGAATTCCCCGAAGAGAGCCCTGAGCTGGCTGCCGCCGCCCTTGGCGTCGGCGTACGTCTGGCCGAGCGCCGCCCTGCAGATGAGGTCGCTCGTGAAATCGACGATCATGTCTCCCAAGTTCACCGGCCCAGAGGCGGCGCGGATCCTGGCGACGAGGGCGGCGACCTCCTCCTCGCGGACCTTGCGGAAGGAGTGCACCTGCTTCTGGCTGAGGAGGTGGAGGACGCCGATGCGCCGCATTTGGCGCCATGGCTCGCCGTACTTGCTGAAGGCCATCTCCTGTGAGCGGTAGAAGAGTCGGTCGGCGAGGGTCAAGGTAGGGCGGCTCGCGAAGACGTGGTCGCGGGTCTTCAAGACCTCTTGGGCGCCCGCCGGCGATGAGACGACGACGGTGAGGACGCGGCCCAAGTGGAGGGCCATGACGGGACCATGCTTCTCGGAGAGCGCTCGCAGGGAGCGGTGCGGGAGGGAGCCGAGCTGCTGGAGGTTCCCAAAGACAGGGAGACCCGGCACCGCAGGGGGATGGTCGATCGGTGATTTCTTGGACCGGGTCCACCGGAGACAGAACAGGAAGAAAAGAAACCACGAGGCAACGAGCACAAGAGAAGATTGATAAAACATGTCGCCGCCTGCCGCCTGCCGCCTGCCGCCTGCCGCCTGCCGCAATAGATTGCCGGATAATTCCAATCAAAATGATATGAACAATCTGCTCCTAGCCCCCCAATTTGTATCATCGCGAGCGTGATTGTCATAATCTCCTCGTCTCTTTCGGCGTTCCATAGAAATCGTCCGCAATAATGCGTATGTGTTTCATGACATTAACAGCAGTTCACTGTTCACTCAACCGACTGTTCACCAGTCCATTTTTGATTTGTTTCATTTTTTTTAATTATGTAAATAAGTCGATTAATTAAAAAATAATCGACTAATTTATTTATTTTTTAAATAAAATTAATTTTTTAATAAAATTAGTTAATAGATTAAACGATTTCGGATTTACGTGAAATTAATTCTTATGTATATAATTTATTCTTTTAATTATATCCACATCCTCAAATATTAATTTGACCTATATATTAAAAGAAGTGATTTTTTGAACACGAATATATTCAAAAAATTCAAACTTACTGATGGGCTAAACTACTTCGGATTAATATGAAATTAGCTCTTATATATTCGTCTAATTCTCTTAATTATATATATGTCCTCAAACATCAATTTTACTCGATATATTGAAAGTAGTGATTTTTTGAACACGAATTAGATTTTTTTAACAATCAAATTCATATTTAAAAAATTACTACTCTCAATACATTAAGTCAAATTAAAGTTTGAGAGCATAAATACAATAAGGAGAATTAGACGAATACATAGGAGCTAATTTCATGCCAATCCGATGTTGTTTGATCCATCAACTGATTTTGTCCAAAATTGACTGATGGGCCAAACGAATCGGTTGATGACTAAATAATTTCGAATTGATATGGAACTAACTCGTATATGTTTGTCTAATTCTCTTGATTATATCTATACTCTCAAACATTAATTTGACCCAGTATATTGAGAGTAATAATTTTTTAAACACGAATTTGATTTTCGAAAAATCTAATTTGTGTTAAAAAAATCACTACTTTTAATATCTTGAATCAAATTGATATTTGTGGGCATAGATATAATTAAGAGAATTAGACAAATATATATGAGCTAATTTCATGTCAATCCGAAGTCATTTGGTCCATCAATTGATTTTGCTTAAAATGGATTGATAGACCAAACGATCTCGAATTGACATGAAACTAGCTCTTATGTGTTCATTTACTTCTCCTTATTATATCCATGTCCTCAAATATTAATTTGATTGTATATATTGAAAGCAATAATTTTTTTAACATGGATTAAAATTTTCGAACAATCAAATTCGTGTTTAAAAATTACTGCTCTTAATATATTGAGTTAAATTGAATTTTAAGGGTATGTATATAATCAGGAGAATTAGACAAACATATAACAACTATTTCATATCAATCCGATGTCATTTGGTCCATCACCCAGTTTTGCCCAAAACCGATTGATGGATCATATGAACTGGTTGATAAACCAAATGACCTAAAATTGATGTGAAATTAGCTCCAATATGTTTCTCTAATTCTCCTGATTATATACCTATCTAACTGGTTATTAAACCCAACTGATCGATTATCTCCAATCGGTTCAGTCTAAGTCAATCGATTGATATTGATTAGGCGGAAAAAGAGTTGTGCTTAATTGATGAAAAATATACAAGATTCTAATTTAAATTTGTTGAATTTAGGAGAAATTATTTCTCTTTTTATTTATTATTTATCTATAAAAAATAGGATAATTAGATAAATTGATATTTATTAGAGAATTAAGTAAATAAAAATTTATATATAAACAGTGAGAATAAATTTTTTTTGATATACAGGGAATAAAGGATGTGGTTAAGAATTTTAAGATTACTTATCGTAAAATATTAGATGGACGTTGATTTTGGCGTTTTTCACGTGGCTAGTCGGAGTGGACAAATGCTTAAATAAAACAATATTTTAGATATAAAATATTTTATGAATGTTTGTTCGGGAAAAGAACGATATGGATGGCGAGTCATTAAAGTGCAGTTCACGATAACGGTGACAGGGAAAAAATGTTCACGCCTTATAAAATTAACACGAGTATTAAAGGGAATACATTGGAAGAATTTCTGGTAGAGTCGACTCCGACGCTCAAGTCAGATATCTTATCTCTTTTCGGAGGACAACAAAGAATCAAAATTTCCGATGTGTTCCCATTAATCAAAATTTTCAAGGGGTTACGCTCTCTAGACTCTCAACTCCTCCTTGACTCTTTTCCTACAATCTAATTGAGTTCTGACTTGAGCGTCGGAGTGGGCTCTGCCGAAAAATCTCTGACGTGTTCTCATTAATGTTCGTGTTGATCTCGCAGGGTAGGATCTCCTTTCCTTTCATCAACATCCTCGTGGGCTAGACTCTGGTGACTCGTTATCCGCATCGATTCCTTCTAGAACAAGTTTGACACCGTCTGTGGGAAAACAATTCACAATTCAAATCACCAGAAGAAGCACTGTGATGGCATAGCCGGAGGACAATCCATCGTTTTAACGAAAGAGAGATCCCCAGGATATCCACCTCACATCCCTACCACCGAATATTTGTCTCACCACCGGTGGGACACGCCGGGGCAATTCTCGTACACTGGCTGGATTCCCTGGGAGATTTGGAGAAGGCCAACTCCGTAGCTTCGAGCGCCCTGAGATAGGAAGATGGACCGGGAATGAGAGATTAACCCAAAGCCTTCCAGAAGGCACCCTCTACTCCTTTCTGGCTGAACATCATAGAAGATCCCATGCCGAAGCAGTTCAGCAGTCCTGGAATTGCTGACTACGATGGAAGACAGATCCAGAGGATCATGTCTGCAAATTCGAGAACGTGACCCTCTTGCACCAGTACACAGATAGTGTTAAGTGTCGAGTGTTCTTGATCACTTTGTTGGGAGCCGCCCAGAGATAGTTCCAGAGACTGCCACAGGGTTCTATAAACTCGTTCTTGGAGTTTAGAACCGCATTCCTACATCACTTTGCCAGTAGCCGTCAGTATCAAAAAACGTTACTAAATCTATTTGCCCTTAAGCAAAAGGCGAAGGAACCGCTGAAAGATTATATCCAGCGGTTCAATCGGGTGACACAAGATGTGCCAACCGTAACATCGGTGATCCTTGTCAGCACCTTCACGCAGGGTCTCTCCAAAGGGAAGAAGTTGCCCACCAGTTTCGACGACTTGCTGAGGCACTCTGTCAAGCACGTAACTGTCGAAGAACTGTAGCATGCCCGCCGCAAAGAGCCAGCCGGAGCTCCTGCATAGACCAGGGTTCGGTCGGAGATAAGGGAACCGCAACATTGGTCCGGGTGAAAGACCCTCGTTCGGGGAAGGATCCCTAGGTTGGTAAGAGAAGGCTCGTAGAGACGGTGGATACCCAAGAGCCAGAGCCACCGAAAAAGTACGGCGATTTCCACGGCAGTACCATGTACTCCACAGAGGAGTGTCATGCCTTGAAGAAAAAGATGGCTGAGGAAGCGGATAACAAGCCCCGGAAGAGATGTAAGAAAGGGGGTATCGCCGGAGGTCCCCGCGAAGAAGTTTGTCTCCCCGCAAGCGACCGTCAGGAGAGGAAGGAGCTCGACGATGATCTTGGTCACGTTCCAGAGGGAGAAGTCGGGAGGTGGCGCCTCATCGATCTCTCTCCCCTGAGCGAGACCCCATGAAAGGCAAGACTCCTGTAAGAGGCCCTCCTTCGAGCCACGTAGGGGTGATTTCCGGAGGTTCTGCCGGAGGAGACTCTAACCGGGTAAGGAAGGCCCACACTCAGCGACTGGAAAACTATTCCATTAAAACAAGCAGTAGGCAGCGTAGATGCCCCGTCATCTCATTCGGCCCAGATGACATAGATGACGTGGAGACCCCTCATGAGGACGCCTTGATAATTCTTGCACGCATAGTTAATTATGAAGTTAAGCGTGTCTTCATGGATACAGGTAGTTCTGTGAATATCCTATACAAGATGGCCCTAGATCAGATATAGATTGACGAGGACGAGCTACGGGCGGTCTCTAAAGTCCGAATCTTTGAGGAAGAAAAAAATAATATATATTATGATGAACAGTTTATAAAGTTTACTATCATCTTATAATTATACGTCTTATTTAAAAAAATCTTATAAATATGTTATAATTAGAAAATAAATCATGAATATTTGAATGATAATTATCTCTCTTGGTTCTATTATAATCTCGAGATTGCCCTTCTATTTTATTTTAATATAAAATTAAATATAAATTAATCAAATGATTTGACCATGTGATACATAAATATTCGGCTTTTTATCCAACGAAGCTCGTGAAAATTATGAATTACCAAAAAGCGTACTGAGGTTTTCTTTTTATCAAAGGGTACATCAAATTTAGTAATCTTCCTTTTATACCCCTCTCACCAATAAATCTCTTTCTCAGTTAAAATTCCGAAACATCTAAATCATATATTAATATATTTAATATTAATGAAGAGTGAATGCGAGCGCCTCGCCGGCTTTCTCCTCCCTTCATTCCCGTGAGCGAGCGCCTTGCCGGCTTTCTCCTCTCTTTGTTTTTCTTTATATTTAATTAATATAAATTAATATATTAAATAATATATTAATAAATATATTAATATATAGAAAAATCTATCACAACACATGATTTCAAGCCCACGCTGGGCCTGAAATCATCTGATTTCAGGTACAACGTGGACTCAAATTTTTTTCTATTTTAAAAATATTTTTTATAATATTTAATCATGATTTATTAAATTAATTATTTATAGGGTAATTTTTATATAATTCTATAAGTTGTGATAAAATCCTCTCATTTTATTAAAATACTCAGGTATAATCAAAACATGTTTACATTTGTTTAGACTTGAAATAAGAAAGTTCCATCTGGATACTACCTAAATACACAATGCATAGCAAAATTGGGTTTCTTGCAGACCATCAACTCATATTTTCAGAATTTGTTGCAATAGGACTTTTGTAGGTTCATTAGTGGGTTCGGTGGAAACCAACTGATAGACCTATGATATTTGGAATTTTTAATACTCGATATCACTAGTTAGAGTTGAGCTAGGAGATGGTATTTGTGGTGTCTAAACTTAGTCCTAATGAATATCAATTATGTTCTCATACCATATCAGTTGGCACAGAACGATGCAGCAACAATGCAGAATCATAGCTTGTTTTAGTAAATCATCCTTATATCTTTAATTTTGCTCATCAATATATTTTATTATCTATCTTAATTATTTTTTATATTTATAATTTTATTTATAAGGAATTATAAAGAAAGAAAGAAATATATAATATTAATAAATACATACAATTTATAGAGTAAAAATATAATAAATGAATATAATTCAAATATAAATAAAATTTATAAATGTAAAAAAATAATTAAAATAGATAATAAAATATATTTATGAGGCAAATTAAAGAGATAAGGATAATTTACTAAACCAAGCTATGATTCTATATTGTTGTTACATCGTTCTGTGTCAACTGATACGATATGAGAACATAATTGATATTTATTAGGACTAAGTTTAAACACCACAAATACCATCTAACTCAACTCTAACTAGTAATATCGAGTAATAAGAAATCCAAATATCCTAGGTCCATCAGTGGGTTTCCACCGAAATCCACTGATGGACCTACAAAAGTCCTATTGCAATAAATTTTGAAAATATGAGTTGATGGTCTGCAAGGAACCTAATTTTGTTATGCATTGTGTATTTAGGTAGTATCTAGATGGAACCTTCTTATTTCAAGTTTAAATAAATGTAAGCATGTTTTGATCATACCTGAGTATTTCAATAAAATAAGAGAATTTTGTCACAACTGTAGAATTATATAAAATATTACCCTATAAATAATTAAGTTAATAAATCATGATTAAATATTATAAAAATATTTTTAAAATAAAAAAATTGAGTCCACGTTGGGATCTGAAATCAAATATTTTAGGCCCTTATAGAGTGACCTGAAATCAAAGTCTGAACCACTTTTTACCCTACAACAGCTTGAACCAGACGTGAGGATAAGGATCCCAGTACCAATCCAAGCCTGAAAATATGAGTTGATTACCATAATAGCAACAAATTCTATTGAAATTCCAAACGGTACAGCGTGATTTCAGGATCTATATTACCACTTTTTACCGAACCCTACTGACGGACTTACAAAAGTCCTATTGCAATAAATTATGAAAATATGAGTTGATGGTTTGCAAAGAACCCAATTTTGCTATGCATTGTGTATTTAGGTAGTATCCAGATGGAACCTTCTTGTTTCAAGTTTAAACAAATGTAAACATGTTTTAATCATACCTAAGTATTTCAATAAAATAAGAATATTTTGTCATAACTTGTAGAATTATATAAAATATTACCCTATAAATAATTAATTTAATAAATCATGAATAAATATTATAAAAAATATTTTTAAAATAGAAAAAAATTTGAGTCCACACTGGGCCTGAAATCATGTGTTGCGATATGTTTTTTTTATATATTAATATATTAATTAATATATTAATTTATATTAATCAAATATAAAGAAAAACGAAGAGAGGAGAAAGTCGTTGAGGCGCTCGCTCACGGGAGTGAAGGGAGGAGAAAGCTGGCGAGGCGCTCGCATTCACTCTTCATTAATATTAAATATATTAATATATTTAATATATTAATTTATATTAATTTAGAAAGTGATTCAAATATATCGGAATTCTAATTGAGAACGAAATTTCTTGGCGGGATCACTAAATTTGATGCGCTCTTTGGTAAAAAAAAAATCTCAGTATTCTTTTTGGTAATTTCTAATTTTCACATGTGTCGTTTGATAAAAAATCGATAAATATTTGATTGATAAAATATTTGAGTATAGAAATATTTAAATCGTAGGATTTATAAATATTTAATTGGTTAAATATTTAATTATGAGATTTGATGTGTAAATGGAATTCATAAATATTTGATGTTAATATACTGGGGATGTTCTAAAATTTTTGATGGTTGATTTTGGCATTTTACATGTGGCCGAGTCGGATTGCATCTTCAGCACGTCCCTCATGCAGCACATGGGACGTCTTTGTACGATATTTTATCCAACCACGCATGTAGTTTTGAATTAACTAAAGACGTAAATTATTTTAATATTTATCAAAAAATTTATTTTTTTTCAATACTCTTTTCATTTTAATTTTTTTTTCAAATCTAATATATATATATATATATATATATATATATATATATATATCCATCTCTGTTGCGGGCCACCTCATGCGGACCGCGTGCGTGACCACGGGGCCAGATCGATTAGGCCCTTGCCTGATCGATCACCAGACCGATCAGGCAAGGGCCTGATCGGTCTGGCAGTGAGGTCCGTATGGGGAGTCCGCACATCACGTCCGTAGCAGAGCATTTTTGTATATATATAATCACTTTTTCCATTTTTTTTCTCTTATACATGCAACCTATCTTCTCTTTTTTCACCTCTCTTCTCATTCCTCTATCTTTTTCATATATTTTCTTTCTCTTTCCTTTTCTCTTTCTTCTCTCTTTTAGATGGATGCATGTATAACATGAGAAAAATATCAGGCTCGCATTGGGCTTGATATAATTCATATCTAACCCAATGAGTTTAATATTAGATTTTTTTCTCGATTTTTCATTATTACATTTTAACACCTCGGAGATGTCCAAATAAACAATGGATAGCATATTTGAACTCCTTGTAATCTCAAAAATCCACGGGAACTGAAATTTGTGAAATTGGAGCTTTCTAGGTCAATCAGTGGGTTTTGGTCAAAATCCACTGATTTTACTTAGAGAGCTCCGATTGAAAAATTTCAGTTCTTGTGGATTTCTGAGGTTACAAGGAGTTCAAATATGCTATCCATTATTTATTTGGACTTCTCCAAGGTGTTAAAATATAATAAGGAAGAATTAAGAAGATCACACATTGGGGTTGTTGGGCCTGAAATGGATTGTATATCAAGTCTACGTTGGATCTGATATGATATTTTATTTATAATTTAATAAAAAATATTTTAATTAATTTTAATATTAATATTTGTTTCAACTTATTTTAATTATTTGATAATAAATTTTTGTTTCATTTTATTTTTCTTTTAATTTTTAAAATTTATTTTCGAAAAAAACTTGTATCAAAATTAAAAAACAGAGAACTTGAAGAACAATTCAAAAATAATATCGGTGGATTGATGCGTCATTGGATGAAGCTGGTCAGAGATCTCCCATAGCCCCAACTGGTCGACGTCCCAGTCGTCGTCGCTGTCGTAGTCGACGATGATCTTATCGAAGTCGTCGTCGCTGTCCCAACTGGCCTGATATGAAAGCTATTCGACTTCGATAGGATCATCGTCGACTGCGACAACGACGATGACTGGGACGTCGACCAGTTGGGGCTACGGGAGATCTCCAACTAGCTTCATCTAATGACGCATCAATCCACCTATATTATTTTTGAATTGTTCTTAATGTTCTCTGTTTTTAATTTTGATACGAGCTTTTTTCGAAAATAAATTTTAAAAATTAAAAGAAAAATAAAATGAAACAAAAATTTATTATCAAATAATTAAAATAAGTTGAAACAAATATTAATATTTAAATTAATTAAAATATTTTTATTAAATTAAAACTAAAATATCATATCAAACCCAACGTAGACTTGATATACAATTCATTTCAGGCCCAACAACCCCAATGTGTAATCTTCTTAATTCTTCCTTATTATATTTTAACACATTGGAGAAGTCCAAATAAACAATGGATAGCATATTTGAACTCCTTGTAACCTCAGAAATCCATGGGAACTAAAATTTTTGCAATCGGAGCTCTCTAGGTCAAATTAGTGGGTTTTGACCAAAACCCACTGATTGACCTAGAGAGCTCCGATTTCACAAATTTTAGTTCCCGTGGATTTCTGAGGTTACAAGGAGTTCAAATATGTTATCCATTGTTTATTTGGACATCTCCAAGGTGTTAAAATGTAATAATGAAAAATCAAGAAAAAAATATAATATTAGACCCATTGGGCCAGATATGAATTATATCAGGGTTCCATATCAGGCCCAACGTGGTCTGTTATGGAATCCATATCAGGTCCAATGATCCCAATGTGTGATCTTTTTCTTGATTATTCGTTATTACATTTTAACACCTAAGAGAATTCCAAATAAACAATGGACTAACACCCCCTCTAGTCGGCCCGACCCGAACTCATAATTGGTATTAGAGCCAAATCGCTTTAGAAGGACTAACCACCAACTAAAGCAATAAAGAAATGACCGGATCAAATATCTACTAGCCAAAATTCAAGTGAGACTTCACGCTTTTGAAGCACAAGATGGAGATATATTTTAAGACTGATTTCGATGTTTTGCTAATGATTAAGTATGGTTTTCAACTGCCTAAAGATCAAAACGGAGAACAAATCAAGAACACTTATGGACTAAAAAGGAGCAATCTGATTTCATGGCCAATAATAAAGCAGAGTTCCATCTGCTTAGTATGTTGCCACCAAAAGAAATGAACCAGATTAGCGTCTACGATGCTAGTGTTAGCTCTAGAGTTAATTATGAGATTATTGTTTAGAGAACATTTTATATTATATTCTATTAATAAAGGCAAAGTTTGATTATTATAATTATTTCATGACAGTATCCAATGAATAAGTATAATAATGTCTTTGTGTAGTAGGTTCTGATCTACATTATATTAATTGATTGAATTAATAGTGAGATAATGTAGAGAACACTACTCTTAACTATTCAAGGACAATATTAATTCGTTGAGAATAACATATAGGTTAATTGATGACTTGATCTCACAAGTTATGGATATGAGATATCAAGTTAACACATGGGTATATATTAGAGAATGTGTACTGAATTAACCTATCATGAGAAAGTTTTATGGATCATTATATAAGTGTCATAAACTTTTTCATCTGACTATTAGTATGAATAGTCCTTAAACCTGAAGTTATTACGATTTCCTACATAATGAGTTGTGTATTTGGTATTGTCAAACGTCACTCGTAACAGAGTGGACTATAAAGACGATCACTAGGTATGCAATAAATTATTCAGAGTGATGTTAGTGATGTAGATGAGATCTATCCCTTCCACATGACGGGAGTGATATTTGTGGGCCCCTTGATCGAGTAGGACTACTAAATGCATGACCATGCTCAAATAAGTCAATATAAAATATTCATCTCATTTGCTTGAGTGAGTCTACTTAGGGATCAAGAAACACAAAGATTGATTAGAGGATGATACAGTCTATACCTTATTGATGAATCTAGAAATTGAGAATAGAAGGTCAAAGTCATATATTATAATAGTCACGAAAAGGTTATGTCGGATCTCGACATTCTTGTCACTTGGGTAGCAATGATACATTGCTAGATACCGCTCATTATTTATGTATCCAAAGTGGTTTAGATACATTGCTAATGTTACGAGAACCTATTGGGTCACACACTAAGGACATGATGTCTCGGAGATAAATTAAATTTAGTTTGACTAAATTGTGATATGAAATTGGATTAATTAAGTTAGACTCAAATTAATCTAATTGAGTTGAGAGATTGAGTCTAATCCGAGTTAGACTCATTTAGATTAGACTCAACCACTTAAAAATGAATTATATTCATTAAAAGGTTAATGAATATTATTATTAGAGGAAGATCAAGAGTTATTCTCTTCATTGGATGAAGAGAAGATGAAAAAATCAAAATGCATATCAAGATGTTTTGGCATTCATTGAGTTTTATTATCATTCACACTAGGTAAGCTCAAGAGACAAAACCCCTTGATATTCATTAGATGAATATAAAAGGGTGTCTTGTCATTTTGAAAAGAAACTAGTATTCATTGTTCTTCTTCCTCCTTCCTCTATCTCTTGGCCGAGACTCCCTTGGTGGGTTTTTGGTATTTTGTGTACCATCCCAAGTTGCTAGTACAACTAAGGTGATTCTTTTCTAAGGCGTAGATCGTGTTCGTGTGGATACTATTAGAGGCACGAATACTTGAATATGCAAGAGATACGGTGAACTGAGGATGAGCGAGACAAGCGAAGGCACACACCAAATGTATGACCCTTAGTTAGATAGATCGAATTTCATACGAGTTTTTCATTCGCATGGATCGCTCAAAGGGATCTCAAATTTCCGCTACGGTTTTAAGTGTTTGTCGCATAGAGATCTCTACATATGATTTGGCTAAGGAACTTTGAGAAATGTTCTTAGAACTTCACGAAGGTACCTTAGAAGCAAAGCTAGGAAAGAGATATCTCCACATGAATCAACTAAACAATCTCCGACTTGATGAAGGAGAGAAAGTTGTTCAATTGTACACAAAAATCAAAGAACTGATTACTGGACTTACTAATATCGGAGAAAAAGTAACCAATCGAGACACCTTAAGATATGCTCTTAATGCCTTGCCAAGGAGTTTGGACTGGAGTTCAATCATGGACTCGTATTACATCTCAAATGACCATGAGGTAAGTACCTTAGAAAGTTTATTTTCACCTTGGAATTACATAAAACTGTTGGTACAATTTGCCATAACGGTCAAACTTAGGTTTTGATGAATAATAAATAAGTTAAAATTAGGGTTGTGGTTATCTGACCTTGTTACCAAGTGCGGAGGATTGGAAAACTTAGAACCTGACACCAAACCAAATTCCAGGGTGGTGGAGTCCTGACAAAAGTCTGAGGGGTTGGAGTACCTTTTATACTGGAGGCGGTCGCCACACGTATCCCACATTCTTCTCCACGTCCCCTCAATTGTCGGTGACTGGATAATCTTTGTAATAGCCGTCGCAGCCATTAGATCTAGACCGTTGCGATGATTAAGGATTTAATGACCGCGTATTATGGGTCATGATTATCCTGTAATTATTGGTGGTGATTATCTCCAGCTCCGAAGGAAGGGGACGGTTACTTAAGGTCGAGTGCTCCTTGGGCTCCGCTTTCCCGAGGTGATCTCGGGGTCTTTGGCCCGGGGGAGTCCCAGGTGCTCGCTTTCCCGAGGTCATCTCGGGGCCCTAATCTCCCGAGGTGATCTCGGGCGTGTGTCTTCCTGGAGCTATTCTCAAGAGTATGACTACCCGAGCTGGTCTCGGGAATCCCCCATCCCGGGGAGGGGGGGGCTCGGGGGTCCAAGAAAGAGAGTCGTCCAGACTCGGTGGATCTTGCCACATAGCTTTTTCAGTCCACGTGTTAGCCACGAGGTCTTCAACCCCATCACAAGTCCCTCCATTCAAGTCTAATCAAAGGAAGTGTGGCTAATTGATTAGACTTGTGTTGTGACAAAGAAGTTATGTTATGATGGTCCATATATCTTTTACTGCTTCATTGGCGGTCTGCCGGGTTCGAGGAATCAAACCATGCATCCCGGGACCCCAAGCAGCTCCTCGAATCCGTCCCACATCTCTACGAGTTTCGAGACAACGCCATGACGGCTGTCCAGGGCCTTTTAAAGGCACATGAGGTCTCTTAATGGTGACAAGGTCGCCTGACGAATGTTGGCTCGCCACGTGCTCCGTCATTCTCTGCACGGCGATCTCCCGCTGATACGCACCGCAGGGCCATACGAGGCGACGACTGTAAAGGATGGTGGCTCCTCGGGATGCCCCCTCAGCCCTATTGACGTGCTACCTCTCTATTGCTCACGCTTGAGCAATTTCTCCCTATAACAGCAGGTGCAGTGCCACCCACCTGCCTTCTTGCCTTATCTGCTTTCAAACGTCTTTGTTCTCCTCTTGTTTGTCTCGCTGCCGCCTCTCTTTTCCAAGTGTAAGTCCCCTTTCATTTTTTTCTCTTCCTTCACCCCCATGGGTCCAGTAGAGAAGAAAAGAGGACTTGCGGCGAGGGCGAAGATTTGTCAGAGGAACTAACCTATCACCCAGAGTGGTATGATACCATCTTCTCTAGGGTTAGGTTAGAGTCCCTTCAGGCAGCCTGCCAGAGGTATGGTATCTCGGCGGACTGGGAGGTGAGAGTTCCAACCCTAGGTCAATCTCCCGTAGAGCCTCAGGGTTTTTCACTTTCTTCTTGGGGTAGGTAGAATTAGGGCTCCGTTTTCTGATTCTCCCCTTTTTCATGAATGATGCCACCTATTTTGGCATTCCTCTTCACCAACTAACTCCAAATATCTTTGCCCAGATGGGCGGGGCGTTTGTCCTCTTCAAACTTTTCAACATCCCTTTGACCCCTCGATTTTTCCATTTTTCTTCGTTCCAGTTGGCTCGCGGGGGGCGTTTGGCATTACAGCCCGTACCGACCACAAGTTCATGGGAGGTCTTCCTTCCTCCCACAAGGGATGGAAGAAACGTTTTTTCTTTATCCAACTCCCTGAGTGTCCCTTTAGCCCTATCCGCTGGACAGAGAGCCTGCCACCCATCCTAACCTCGGCGACTTCCAGAAGGATGCAAGATACCAGAGGGCTAGGGGTATCCTAGCAGGGATAGAGTTCCACGACCTTCAGCTGGTGTAGTGCGAGGAATTTCTTTATCGGGTCGACCTCAGCCCGAAAGTCACGAGCCTTAGCTCAAACCTCTGTAAGTTTTGTTTGGTCTTGTAAGGATCCTTGTTAATTCTAACTGATACCTTTTTGTCTCTATTTTACAGACGACATCATGCTCTCCCGAGTTACAACTGGCTCCTGAAGTGGGAGCAGGCTAACGAGCAGACCCTGGTTCCTGCTTCAATTCCTTCTGCCCCGGTGGGCATCTCGGACGAGGGTTGTGAGGAAACGGCTGAGCGGTCAGAAAGTCGGGAAGTTCCAGAGCCCTCCAAGGATCCCGAGGCGGCCGAACTGCCTGCAAACCCCGAAGAGGATTCCCCTTCTTCCCCCATCAAGACAGGAGAAGGGGAGGTCGCGCCAACACCTTCTGCTGAGCAACTGGTGCCCAGGGCCACCGAGAAAAAACGGCATAAACGGCTGGTCTAGAAGCCACGCCCCTTGAAAAGGCTGAAGAGGGGCCCATCCTCAGAACTTCCACCCCCCATTGATGAAGAGGACACGGTGCCTCTGTCTCAGAGGATGCGGAAGGAGCCCTCTTCTCCTGTGGGGACAACCACTGATCCCGTCGCCCGCGATCCAACGGCTCCGGCTGACCCTCCCACTGCTCAGCAAGGCAAGGAGGTGTTGCTCGAGGTGCCTAGCCCCCGCCGGAAGTCCCCGGTGGTGAAGAAAATGACGGTAAAGGGGTCCCAAACTATTCAAATAAAGGGAGCCCCCTCCGATAGTCACGATCCGCAGACAGTGTCCAGCTCGGAGGAGGATGTCCCCGACTTCAGGAATGCTCCCAGCCCGTCAATTTGGCCTGCCGAGGAGCTTCCCCCGCCTCCTGCTCTTGGTCGGACACTCGAAGTACCCGGACTAAGCCTACTCACCGCGGAGGTAGTAGGGTTTTACAGCTCTTGGTCGGGCACCCAGAGTACCCGAACCATGCCTACTCACCGTGAAGGTAGTAGGGTTTTACAGCTCTTGGTCGGGCATCCGTAGTACCTGGACCAAGCCTACACACCGCGGAGGTAGTAGGGTATTACAGCTCTTGATCGGGCACCCGGAGTACCCGGACCAAGCCTACTCACCGCGGAGGTAGTAGAGATTTACAGCTCTTGGTTGGCCACCCGGAGTACCCGGACCAAGCCTACTAATCGCGGAGGTAATAGGGTTTTACAGCTCTTGGCCGGACATCCATATCACCCGGACCAAGCCTACTCACCGCGGAGCTAGTAGGGTTTTCGTCAGGCAAGGATTCAGCGTTTTCCGAGTAATTTTTCATTTGCTCCTTTATTCATTAAACTGTAAGGCAGTACCAACCAAAATACAAAAAGTTATGCAAACTGTAAGGGCGGAGATAGTTGGCGTGCCATGGCCTTTCCAGCCCCTTGCCTTTGCCATCTATCAGATATTAGCTTCCCCCTGTGAGCTTTTTGGTGATGACGTAAAGTCCGTCCCTCTAAGGCTCCAGCTTTCCCGGGTCACCGACTGGTTTGATCATTTTCCAAACTTTGTCCCCGACTTCAAAGCTGCGGTCGATTACCCGGCGATTGTAGGCTTGTTGCATCCATCGTCGATATGCTTCCAGCCGGGCTGCTGCTTTATCCCGCACCTCTGAAACGAGATCCAGGTCGATCAGCCGCTCTTGATCGTTCTCCTCCTTAGTGTAGTGCTGCCGTCGGATGGACTCTTCCCCTACCTCGACTGGGATCATAGCCTCAGTTCCATACACCAGCTGAAAAGGGCTCTGGCCTGTCCCTTCTTGGGGAGTGGTACGGTAGGACCACAAGATGTTGGGGAGTTCCTCGACCCAGCTGCCTCCAACGTGATCTAGTTTTATCTCGAGTCCCCTGAGGATTTCCTGGTTAACGACTTCGGCTTGCCCATTGCCCTGCGGGTACTCCACCAATGTGAAGGTTGGAGAATACCTAACCCTCACAGGACACTGTGATGAAGAGGACTTCGGCGTGCCATGGCCTTTCCAGCCCCTTGCCTTTGCCATCTATCAGATATTAGCTTCCCCCTGTGAGCTTTTTGGTGATGACGTAAAGTCCGTCCCTCTAAGGCTCCAGCTTTCCCGGGTCACCGACTGGTTTGATCATTTTCCAAACTTTGTCCCCGACTTCAAAGCTGCGGTCGATTACCCGGCGATTGTAGGCTTGTTGCATCCATCGTCGATATGCTTCCAGACGGGCTGCTGCTTTATCCCGCACCTCTGAAACGAGATCCAGGTCGATCAACCGCTCTTGATCGTTCTCCTCCTTAGTGTAGTGCTGCCGTCGGATGGACTCTTCCCCTACCTCGACTGGGATCATAGCCTCAGTTCCATACACCAGCTGAAAAGGGCTCTGGCCTGTCCCTTCTTGGGGAGTGGTACGGTACAACCATAAGATGCTGGGGAGTTCCTTGACCCAGCTGCCTCAACGTGATCTAGTTTTATATCGAGTCCCCTGAGGATTTCCCGATTAACGACTTCGGCTTGCCCATTGCCCTGCGGGTACTCCACCAATGTGAAGGTTGGCGAATACCTAACCCCTCGCACCATTCCTTGAGTTTGCGTTCGGCAAACTACCTTCCATTATCTGACACTGGTTTGTGGGGGATGCCGTATCTGCAGACGATATCTCTCTATAAGATCTTCATCACTGTGGCCTCCGTGATGTGCACCAGGGGCTAAGCCTCCACCCATTTGGAGAAATAGTCTACGAGGACCAGCAGGAACTTCTTCTGCTGTAGCCCGATTGGAAAGGGGCCGACGATGTCCATTCCCCACTAATCGAATGGGTAGGACACCGTAGAGAGTCGCAAGGGCTCGGTCAGTCGATGAGTCACATGCTGATGTCTCTGGCAGGCTTCACATTCTGCCACGAACTTAAGAGTGTCAGATTGGAGAGTGGGCCAAAAGTACCTGACGGACCCAAAATAGACTGTCACGAATGTGGGTCCATCAGAATTTAGAATTTATAAAAATATGCTGGAAACCCTTTTTGCAATCAAAAAAGAAAGGCGTAGTAAAGGGGCCACAGGTCGTATTTTTCCAAGGGCTAGTTGAGAGTTTGTTTGTTTCGAGCTCGTGTTTATGTGTCGTTTGTGAATTTTGGGTTTCAATTGTGATTTGGGTTTGGTTTCAATCAGAATCGAAATTGCAAGGAAAAGAAAAGAGTTTCAACTAAATGCACTAAACAAGTAATGGCAACTAAGGAATTCAACCAAGAGAAGACCTACTCAACCAAGGTAGCTAAATTGAAATTAAAAAGGGAACACAATGGATATTAAATGCAATCTAAATGCTAAACAAATGAATAAGTGCAGTGATGGATTTTTTTAGTTGAGCTAAGACTTCAAACCGAATTAAACTCAAAATAAGCAACTTAAAGCTAATTACAAAACTTAGAAGAAAACCGATGCATACATGATGAGAGAATTCCGGAACAACTAAAAATAGCACTAACTAATTCTGAACTCCAAAACACCCAAAAGAGGTGGCTAACTTGATACCAAACTATGCCAAAACTTCTATTGACACAAAGTGCAGAATTTCATTCCATTTGGCACGCAAACAAGGATATCAATGTGATGAAAATGATACTACTTGCAACCTGTAAACTAATGTAAATGCTGATAATCTTAAAGCAATCGATTCAGGGAAGCTAACAAATGCAAACTGAATAAAAGGTGCAGAATTTAAATTGCAGAAACAAAAGAATTTCAGCTCAATTTCAAAGTTGGAAAGTGCAGAAATAAAAGGTGCAGAATTTAAGGGATTGATTACTGAGTTTTTGCCGCAATGGATCAAGGGTTGAACTAGCAAATGCAAACTAAATTCAAGTCACTAATCTAGGTTCAGGGAAGCTTAAAAAGGCTAACAATTACTTGACAAAAACTAAGAAACTAACAGAAATGGGGCTGAATTACTGACAAGCAGAAAATGGACTTGGCACGCAGCTACACTAAATGGCACGCAACAATTGAATTGCAAGGAACTACAATTAAGTGATATGCTATCTAAGCAAACTATCTATCTAATGCGAGAGCAGAAATTAACCACTACAATCTCAGAAACAATTCGGAAAACAAGCACTCTGAGACAAATTCAGAAACTGAAAGAAACTCAGAATTTGGAATGGCACGCAAGCTGCTAAACATTAAATGAACATAAATTAACTACTATTGTTCACTAAACAAGTTCCCAACTGATTCCTTGCAGAATTTAAAACCTAATTAAGCTAAACGATTCAGGAAACAAACTCGAACAGCTGCTAAAAGAAATTGCAGAAACAGGACAGATTGCGGCAGAAATGAAAACTACAACTAAAACAGGATTTAAACTAAAGAAACTACTCCTCGATCCCTTCCCGAGCTCAAAATCTCCTTAGTCGTCAAGCAAGAGCTGGCCTCGAACCCCTAAGCTCAGCAAATCAGTGGAAATCAGCCTCAATCGATCAACTTTGCTCAAACTGCCTCAGCTGGGAAAATCCAATCCGAACGCTTCGATCTCAGTTTGTTGAGCTGCGATGATGATTTGGAGACGACCTGAGCTCACCTGAGAACCCCTACAAGTGGCTCAGATCGTCGGAAATGGGTTGTAGCTAAGATTTCAGTGCTCGAACCACAGAGAATGCCGAAACCCTCAAACACCTCTGTCCGGATGAAATTTGAGATGAATTCTCAATCGAAACTGCCTTCCAAGGATTCAGATGATGATCTAAGGATGGAATGGAGGTGGTCATGCCTTCTTGGATGAAAAACTTGAAGAAACTGCGAAGAACAAACGAAAACGATGAAGAACGGCGAAGACGCGACAAGGCTGAGGAGATGGGAAAATTTCCTTAAGTACATAAGAATGGACGGCCCAGATTGATCGGAGGAGATCCAACGGCTGATCTTGCTCTGATTTGAGCCAAACTTTAATGATGATGATCAGGGGTCAGGATTTGCCTCGTGGTAGCTCGGATCCTCCAGATTTGCAACGGATGGTCCAGATCACCCTAATCTTTGAATGGACGATCTAGAGCCCTCCGAGCTTGATCCAACAGTTGAATGAGCTCTGATTGGGATGAAACCTTCAGATCTTGATCAGAGTGCTTGATCAACCCTAACCCTAGTTCGGATTGCTTCAGATGGTCCCGGATGGCTCAGATCTAGCCGCTTTTGAATCGGACGACCCAGATTTAATCCTAATCTTGATAACTCGATCCAGGTCATTTCCGACTCAAGTTTGACCCAATATGCCCTAGGTCCATGAACCTTTCATGCCTACAAAAATAGATCAAAAATTTAGTGGCCAAATAATCCAAATATGTATAAATTTGCAATTAAGTCCAAAATAAGAGGAAGTTCTAAAACCTAGGGTAAATTCACAATTAAGCAAGCAAAACATGGGTCAAACATGGATTTTAGCAATTAAAATAATCAATAAAATGGTACTTATCAGTACCCTGCCAGGATAATCTTCCTAGACAGAGATCTTCCCCCAATGTGGCTCTCGCAGATGCCTTTATGTACTTCCTGCATCACGTAGTCGGCTTCTTTTGGTCCGACACGTTAGAGGAGTGGTCGAGCAAAGACCCTCCTATATAGTTGATCGCCGACCAGTGTGAATCTGGCAGCCCGGCGATGGAACAGCCGGCTTCCTTGGTCCATACTTGGCGTGTTCCCACTGCGTAGGAACTTCACATATGGATCTCTCCAATCGGCTACGGTGTCACCTTCCGCCTCCTCTCCGATTTGCGCTACCATCTCTTCTGGGGCACTAGGTTCATCCAGCTGTCAGGTCGAGATGGAGCTAGCCAATTTGGCTAGTTCGTTGGCTCAGACGTTGTCTCCCCTGGAGATCTTCTGCAAGATAATCTCCGTGAAGGAAGCTTTCAGCTGCTCATAGAGGGCTATATACTTCCGCAGGCGCTCACACCTGACTTCGAAGTCACCCTTTATTTGCTGTGCCATGAGCTGGGAGTCCGAGTTTATCTCGACCTGAGTAGCGCCGATATGCTTGGCTGCTTGTAGGCCCGCTAGGATCGCCTCATATTCAGCTTCATTGTTGGTGGCTTTGAAGTAGAGCGGGATGGATACATGTAACGTGTCCCCCCTGGGGGAGACCATTAATACCCCGACTCCACTATATCGACTGTTGGAAGACCTGTCCACATAGACCTTACAGACTCCTTCTGCCTCGGGCTCTAGGACAGTCTCCAGCATGAAGTCTGAGAGAGATTGTGTCTTGATCGTGGTACGAGGCTAATACTCAATACCATACTCGCTTAACTCTGTCATCCATTTGATCAGCTGACCTGAAGTTTCAGGATTGGTGAGGACCCGTGCGAGCAGGATGTTGGTGAGAACCACGATAGGATGTGCTATGAAGTACGATCTTAACCTCTGGACCATTAAGACCAGGGCATAGGCCAGCTTCTCCATCGTAGTGTATCGCGTCTCAACGTCCTTCAGGAGATGTCCAAAGAAGTATATGGGGTATTGCTCGGACAAGTGCTGAGCCTACTTCTTGTTCTACCGCAGATAGGTAGACAAATAAGGTCTCCCCCTCTACCGGCTTGTAGAGGATGGGGAGCTCAACGAGATAGGCCTTCAGGTCAGCGAGTGTCTTCTCATACTGGTCATCCCAATCGAACTTTGCTGCTTTCCTTAGAATCTTGAAGAAGAGTAGGGTCCTATCTGCAGATTTGGAAATGAACTTAGATAGGGCCGTGATTCTACCATTCAGCCGCCGCACTTCCTTGAAGTTACGAGGGGATGACATATCCAGAATAACCTTTACCATTCTGAATTAGCCTCGATCCCCCTCTCTGTCACCATGTATCCCAAGAAACGACCGCTCTTCACCCCGAACAAACACTTGGCAGGGTTCAACTTCAGCTTGTTGGCCCTCAGGGTGGCGAACGTCTCTTCTAAGTCGGCTATCATGTCCTTTCCCTTGTCAATCTTGACCAGGATATCGTCCACGTACACTTCGATGTTCCTTCCGATCCGATGCCTGAAGACCTTGTCCATCATCCGCTGATAAGTTGCCCCAGCGTTGCGCAATCCGAAAGACATGACATTATAGCAGTACGTGCCATCGGCTGTCACAAAACTGACTTTATCTTAGTCTTCGTGAGCGAGAGGGACTTGATGATAGCCTTGATAAGCATCCAGCATCGAAATGAACTTGCAACTGGTCGTAGAGTCTACTAGCCGATCTATTCGAGGCAAATGGTAGCAATCCTTGGGGCAGACTTTATTCAAATCTCGAAAATCAATACAGACCCGCTATTTACCTCGTGGCTTGGGAACAAGAACTACATTAGCTAACTAGGTCGGGAATTAAACTTCTCTGATGTGTTCGACTTTTAATAGCTTATTGACTTTGTCTCGGATAGCCTTGTCCTGTTATGGTGCAAAGTGTCTTCGCCTCTGCTTCACCGATCGAGCCCCCGGGATGACATGCAAGTGATGCATGGCTAGAGCTGGGGGAACCCCCTTGATTTCCTCGGCGGCCCAGACGAAGACGTCGCGATGGCTCCGCAGGCAGTCTATGAGACGACTTCTCAGCTCCGGTACAAGGTCGGTAGCGGTCCTTGTAACTCCCTCCCTCTGTTGAGGGTGAATCTGGACCTCTTCGCTCCTGACCTCTCTCCGTTCTTCTTTAGGTCCTTCATCCTCTCGTGGGTCAGCGAGATCAATTTGCAGGGCTTCATAAGGTTTCGGGTTCTTGCGGGACTCCGATCGTATCTCCCCGTTGTAGCACCACCGAGCCACCAACTGGTCTCCCTTGACTTCTGCCACTTGGTCGCCTACCGAGAATTTGATCTTCTGATGGTAGACCAAGACCACCGCCTGGAATATGTTGAGAGCTAGGTGCCCCAAGATGGTGTTGTAGGAAGAGGGAGCATCCACGACCAGGAAGGGGGTCCTCCCGGTCCTCTCCAGAGTGTCACTGCTCAATGACAGTGATAGGGTAATTTGCCCTATCGGTTGTACCTGGTATCCGGTGAAGACGAAGAGCGGGGTCAAAACCGGAAGCAGTTCATCCTTGTCAATCTACATTTGATCCAGATCAGCCTTTTACAGGATGTTCACGGAACTACCTATATCCACGAAGATGCGCTTGACCTCATAATTCGCGATACTTGCCAGAATTACTAGGGCGTCCACGTGGGGGGCTTCTGTGTCCTCCAGGTACTCTGGGCTGAAGGAGATTATAGGGTCGCGACTTTGACTACTACTCGTCCCGATGGCGTAGTTCTCCAATCGCCGAGTATGAGCCTTCCTTGCACGGTTGGAGTCCCCTCCGGTAGGACCTCCAGAGATCACTCCAACGTGTCCGGAAGGAGGGTCACGTGCAGGGGCCTTGTCTTTCTCAGGGTCTCTTTCTAATGAGGGAGACCTGCGGGGTGCAGCCACCCGACGTCTCCCTCTTGATCACGATCGAGACCGTCATCGAGTCTCATCCTCTGTCGACTACTGTTGCCGGGGAGACAAGCTGTAGTAGGGGGACCTCCGTTGATACCCCGTCTTCTTCCACTTCCTCCGAGGTTTGAGGTCGGCATCCTCATCCAATTTTTTCTTCAGGGCATGACACTCTTCGGTGGAATGCATCGTACTGCTATGAAATTCGCAGTACTTCATCAACAGCTCCGGTTGCTGGGTATCAACTGTCTCTAACAGCTTCCGCGTACCAGCCCACTAGTCTTTCCCCAGGCGAAGATCTTTTCCTCGTGTCGGTGCCGGGGGTTCCCTCCTTTCTGATCGTACAACGGCTTGAGGAGGGATCCTGGTTGGGTCCTTGCGGCAGACGTGTTACACTTCTTCCACGTTGTTGTGCTTAACAGAGCGCCCTAGCAGATCATCGAACCTGGTGGGTGACTTCTTCACCAAAGATCGGAAGAAATCCCCGTCCGAGAGTCCTTGAGTATAAGCACTGACGAGGATCTCCGATGTCACAGTCAGCACATCCTGCACCACTCGGTTGAACCGTTGGATGTAGTCCTTGAGTGATTTATTTGGCTTCTGCTTTAAAACAAATAAATTGAGCGTCGTCTTTTGATAGCGACAACTGCTGGTAAAATGATGGAGGAAGGAAGTTCTAAACTCTATGAAGAAGTTGATAGAACCCTGGGGCAGCCGCTGAAACCACCGCTGGGCTACTCCTGATAGGGTGTTCAAAACACCCAGCACTTTACACCATTGGTGTACTGGTGCAGGAGTGTCGCGTTCTCGAACTTGTAGACATCATCTTCGGAGTCAGTCTTCCCGTCGTAGTCGGCGATCCCAGGTCCGTGGAACTGCTTCGGCATGGGATCTTCTACAATCTCCAAGGAGAAAGGAGTGGAGGGTGCCTTTGAGTAGGCCTTAGGTTCTTCCCTCCTCCCCGATTTGTCCTCTTGTCTCAGCGTGTTAGAGGCTACTGAGTCGGCCTTCCCCCCATCTCCTAGGGAATCCCGCCGGTGGTCCGGGACTGCTCCAGCGTGTCTCCCCGGCGGTGAGACAGATCTCCGTGGTTGGGGGTGCGAGATGGAGATTCTGGGGATTTCCTCCTGCACAGAAGCGACTTGCCGTGAGACGTCCTCCTCGATTTGATGTTATTCGAGCACCCCTTTGATGGTGTTTGTCACCAAGCGATCTAATTCCTCCTTCGTCAGGACGATGGATTGTCCTACCGGCTCTGCCATCGGTGTTCCTTCTGGTGCTTTACTGGTTTTCCACAGACGACGCCAAACTTGTTCCGGAAGGAATCGACGTCGACGATCAGTCACTAGGGTTCAGTCTACGCAGATGCTAATGATAGAGGAAGAACTTCTACCCTGCGACGTTAATACGAGCGTCAGGGGACATACCGGAGATTGTCCGGCGGAGCCCACTCCAACGCTCAAGTGAGTGTCTGAGTTTAGTAGATGGAAGAAAATAAGGAATATAATGTAAATTCAAATGTGTGTAACCTCTTTATCTGAGAGATTAGTGTACTTTTTATATTGGAGACTGCCGTTATACGTGTCTCACGTTTTGCTAGTTGGCCTCAGCCTAATGAAATTACATATCGATGTAATCTTCTAATTTTATGTTTGCTTCGAAGTATGGATTGGGGATGGAAAAACAAAAGCACAAGCAGACAAATATACGAAGAGGTCGTTCGTCCGATTTTAATGGATAAAAATTACAAAAAAAAATAATCCACTAATAAAATTTTAAACCATCAATTTATTTTTTTATTAATATCTATAAAATACAATTTTACATGCAGATGTGACATTCACAGAAAACTTAGGATTCCCGTCTCAACCGAATATAAATTTTTTAAATAAAAAATTTATAATTAAAAATATAAATTTAAAAGAAAATATATAATTACAAATTCTAAAAAAAATTCAGATTTTAATCCAAAATTAAAATTTTAAAAAATAATTTATCAAATTCAAAAAAAGTAATTCAAAAAATAATTTTAATGTAAGAAAAATGATTGTTCCACATCTGAAGTTACCAAGACGAATTACACACAGAGCAATTATAAAAATGGATAAAAAATAATAAAGCGACTCATACCTTTCTCGACCTTTTCGCTAAGATCAAGTGTAGTATTTGTTCTTATTAGTTTAATATCTGATATGTGGGTCATTGATCCACTTTGATATTAAATTAATTTTTATATGGGGATGACCCATCACAGTAGCTTGCTATTAGAGTTTTCATGTGTTGCCTGTGTGCTGCACTATAGCACAGGCTTGACACACCCCTATTAAAGCAAAGTAAATTTTAGATCGCATCAACATCCACCACCCTTATAAAACTTATGATCACCATTAATATCTTATATTATAAAAAATAATACTATATCTTATATTGATGTGAATCCATGATAAAATAAAATTATTTTTCATTTAATAATAAACATTGACATATATATATATATATATATATTATCACTAAACATATTATTTGAATTGTATAAGATTCTTATGCATCTCACGGATATTATACTAATTATTTTATAAAAAGCAGATAGCAGAAAGATTGAATAACCCATTCTTTTTCTTACATTGATTTTCCTTATTCATCGCCTTTCAAGTAAACATTAAAGAGAGTTGACTTTGCGTTTTTCATGCCTGGGCTCTGTAGGGCCTGCGTTGGAGAATCAGCTCGATTTCTTTTGGACGACGAGCCCAAAAAGCTCGTCCATGTCTATCTCCTCCGGGCTCATCCCGACGGGCATCTCCCAGTCGAAATGATACAGCAAGTTCGCGAGGACAATCTCCAGGGCAGCCATGGCGAACCCGGCGCCCGGGCAGCCTCTCCGCCCTGCTCCGAACGGCAGGTACCTGAAGTCGCTCCCCTTGAAGTCGAGTGTGCCGGCGCAGGCGTCGGAATCGTCCAGGAACCTCTCCGGCAGGAACTCCTCTGCCTTATCCCATAAAGCGGGATCTCTTGCGATCGCCCAGATATTGACGAACACCCTCGTGCCCTTGGGGATGCGGTAGCCCTGGAGCTCGGTGCTCTCCGTGGATTCACGAGGGAGCAACAGAGGACCTGGCGGGTGCAAACGGAGTGTCTCCTTGAGCACCGCCTTCAATTGCTCCATCCCTTCTAAGGCCTCTTCTCTTATTTCTTCTCCTATGGGTCCGACGACTCGCCGGATCTCCTCTTGCACTTTTGCCATTTCTTTGGGGTGCCGGATTAGCTCTGCCATTGCCCATTCCAGCGTTGCTTTCGTCGTGTCAGTTCCTGCGACGAACATGTCCTGCAAAAGGAATGAATATATTGATGGAAAGCAGGGGAAGGGGAAGAATATCAAGATGCGAACAGAGAGAGTGAGAATTTACCAAAAGGAGACCTTTGATGTTGTCTATGGTGAGCGAAATGTTGGTTGAGGAAGAAGCGACGTCGTCGTCGCGATCGCTCAAAGAAAGCAAGATGTCGACCAGATCCATGTCGTTGGCGGTGGGCTTCCTCCGGCGATGCTCAGCAATCACTTTCTCGAGTAGAGCGTCGAGCTCCTGCCCGATGATCCTCGCTCTGCCGTCCAGGCCGCTCAGCCAATCCATCCAGCCCAGCCAGGGGATGTAATCGCGCACCGGGAACAGGCCCATGATGTCGGAGAACTCCCCGAAGAGAGCCCTGAGCTGGCTGCCGCCGCCCTTGGCGTCGGCGTACGTCTGGCCGAGCGCCGCCCTGCAGATGAGGTCGCTCGTGAAATCGATGATCATGTCACTCAAGTTCACCGGGCCGGAGGCGGCGCGGATCCTGGCGACGAGGGCGGCGACCTCCTCCTCGCGGACCTTGCGGAAGGAGTGCACCTGCTTCTGGCTGAGGAGGTGGAGGACGCCGATGCGCCGCATTTGGCGCCATAACTCGCCGTACTTGCTGAAGGCCATCTCCTGTGAGCGGTAGAAGAGTCGGTCGGCGAGGGTCAAGGTAGGGCGGCTCGCGAAGACGTGGTCGCGGGTCTTCAAGACCTCTTGGGCGCCCGCCGGCGATGAGACGACGACGGTGAGGACGCGGCCCAAGTGGAGGGCCATGACGGGACCATGCTTCTCGGAGAGCGCTCGCAGGGAGCGGTGCGGGAGGGAGCCGAGCTGCTGGAGGTTCCCAAAGACAGGGAGACCCGGCACCGCAGGGGGATGGTCGATCGGTGATTTCTTGGACCGGGTCCACCGGAGGCAGAACAGGATGAAGAGAAACCACGAGGCAACGAGCAAAAGAGCAGATTGATAGTACATGTCGCCGCCTGCCGCTTGCTGCCTGCGGCAATAGATTGCCGGATTATTCCAATCAAAATGATATGAACAAACTGCTCCTAGCCACCCAATTTCTATCATCGCGAGCGTGATTGTCAAAATCTCCTCGTCTCTTTCGACTTTCGTCGTTCCATAGAAATCGTACGCAATAATGCATGCGCTATGTTTACCTTAAAGAGTGACGATGGATGGATTAAATAAACATAGGGCATGGGAAGAGAAGGGAAAGAAAAAAAAATCCTTTTTTTTGCATGCTTGTTTACCATGATTGAAGAAGGTGGGTACATGCGATGTAATTTTATTAATGCAAAAGGGTACATGTGTCATTTTATTGGTATATGGTGTAATTTTATGAATTAAAAAGGGTACATGCGTTATTTTTTTTGGTTTATGATGTAATTTTGTAAATGAAAAAGGGTACATGCGTCATTTTTTTATCCATCCGTTGCTTTCCGTCCGATTTTGAGTTGATCGATTTTGGCTCCAAAACTATCCGCGGATGGATTATATTTCTCTTCTTCTTTAAATTTTAATGAAGTAAACAATGGAAAATTTTCACTGCGGAAACTTTTCCTTAGTTTTACTTTCCGCTCTCCCAAATAAACAGAGCAGACCGACTGATAGCTATTTTTCACCAGTCCATTTTTGATTTGTTTCATTTTTTTAATTATGTAAATAAGTCGATTAATTAAAAAATAATCGACTTATTTATTTATTTTTTTTAAATAAAATTAGTTAATAGATTAAACAGATTTACATGAAATTCTTATGTATATAATCTATTCTCTTGATTATATTTACATCCTCAAATATCAATTTGACCTAGTATATTAAAAAAATAATTTTTTAAACACAAATATATTCGAAAAATTTAAATATATTGATGGGTTAAACTACTTGGGATTAATATGAAATTAGCTATTATATATTCGTCTAATTCTCTTAATTATATATATGTCCTCAAACATCAATTTTACTCGATATATTGAGAGTAGTGATTTTTTGAACACAAATTAGATTTTTTTAATAATTAAATTTATGTTTAAAAAATCATTACTCTCAATACATAAAGTCAAATTGAAGTTTGAGAGCATAAATACAATCAGGAGAGTTAGACGAATACATAGGAGCTAATTTTATGTCAATCCGATGTTGTTGATCCATTACTGATTTTGTCCAAAATTGGCTGATGGACCAAACGAATCGTTTGATGGACTAAATAAACTCGAATTGATATGGAATTAACTCGTATATGTTTGTCTAATTCTCTTGATTATATCCATGCTCTCAAACATTAATTTGACCTAATATATTGAGGGCGATACTTTTTTAAACACGAATTTGATTTTTTAAAATCTAATTAGTATTTAAAAAATCACTATTTTTAATATCTTTAGTCAAATTGATGTTTGTGGACATAGATATAATTAAGAGAATTAGACAAATACATATGAGCTAATTTCATGTCAATCCGAAGTGGTTTGGTCCATTAATCGGGTTTGCTTAAAATGGGTTGATAGACCAAACGATCTCGAACTGATATGAAACTAGCTCTTATGTGTTCGTTTACTTCTCCTTATTATATCCATGCCCTTAAATATTAATTTGATCTATATATAGAGAGCAATAATTTTTTAATACGAATTAATTTTTTGAACAATCAAATTCGTGTTTTAAAAATTACTGCTCTTAATATATTGAGTTAAATTCAAATTTGAGGATATGTATATAATCAGTAGAATTAGACGAACATATAACAGCTAATTTTATATCAATCCGATGTCGTTTTGGTCCATCAGTCGATTTTGCCAAAACTGACTGATGGATCATATGAACTGATTGATAGACCAAATGACCTCAAATTGATATGAAATTAGCTCCTATATGTTTCTCTAATTCTCCTGATTATATACCTATCCAACTGGTTATTAAACCCAACTGATCCATTATCTCCCATCGATTCAGTCTAAGTCAATCGATTGGTACTGATTAGGCGGAAAAAGAGTTTGCGCTCAATTGATGGAAAATATACAAGATTTTAATTTAAATTTATTGAATTTAGGAGGAATTATTTCTCTTTTTATTTTTTATTTTATCTATAAAAAAATAGGATAATTAAATAAATTGATATTTATTAGAGAATTAAGTAAATAAAAATTTATATATAAAGAGTGAGAATAAAAATTTTTTGATCCAGGGAATAAAGGATGTGGTTAAGAAGTTTAAGATAATTTATCGTAAAATATTTGATGGACGTTGATTTTGGCGTTTTTCACGTGGCTAGTCGGAGTGGACAAATGCTTAAATAAAACAATATTTTAGATATAAAATATTTTATGGATGCTTGTTGTAGAAGAGAACAGTGCGGATGTTGAATCATTAAAGCGCACCGATGACGGATGACGATGATGACGGAGAAAAAAAAAATGCTCACACCCTATAAAATTAACAGAGCATTAAAGGAAACACATCAGAAAATTTTTCGATGGAACTTACTCTAACAATCAAATCAAGAATTTTAACTTTTTTCGAAGGATAACGAGGAATCAAAATTTTCTCTCAGTTGGGAAAATTTACCCCCTTTACCTGGTTGTCGATGCAACTTATATACCTAAGGTTTTGGTTATATGTGTCCCGACGTTCTCTTCCACGTCTCTTAATCATCGGTTATTTAATGGATATCATATCTTTTAGTAACGACCACTGCGATCATTAACGTCTTAATTGTCGCACGTTGCGCATAATAATTATCCGATAACTTTCTTGTTCTGGAAAGATGAACGACTACTTGAAATCGGGCTTTCTGACTCCTATGTTGATCTTTGGGCTCCACTCTCCCGAACTAGTCTCGGAGTCTCATCTCCTGAGCAGGGAGCAGCTGGAGGAGGGGCCAAAGTTTGTTCATTAGCTTGCTCCCATTTAAGGAGTTTGTTCATCGCCCGGGATAACATGATATTCTCTGTAATGCAAAAATAACAAAACATCAGTTAGAATTAATAAACATTTAATAAAAATATGAACTTACTAAGGCTGTGGCTAATGCCGATGGCTTTGGAGCTGAGCTCAGCCCAATACAGGAGTTCTTCACATTGCACCAGGCTGGGGTCGTTGAACTCCATGTCGGCCAATATGCCTTTGGCTCGCTGGTACTCCAAATCTTGTTGGAAGTCGCCTAGCTTCGGAATGGACGGTAGGTCATCTCTCCAGCGGATTGGGCTGAAGGGGTTCCCGGAAAGTTGGATGAAGAAAAAATACTCCTTCCATCCCTTATGGGAGGAAAGAAGACTTCCTATAAACTTATGGCTGGGGCGAGCTGTGAAACTGAAAGCCCCCCTAGACGCTAAGGTTGGGAGGAAGAAAACATGAAAAAAGCGAGGGGTCAAAGGAATGTCGAAGAATTTAAAAAGGATAAATGCCCCACCCATCTTGGCGAAGTCGTTGGGAGCCATCTGGTGTAAGGGGATATTAAAATAAGCAGATATACTCATAAACACGGGTGGAAAAGGAGAACGGAGGCCCTATTCTACCTGCCCTAGGAAAAAGGTGAAAAACCCTAAAGGAAGTTCTACGGGGGATTGGTCTAGCCTAGGGGCCTCCACATCCAACTTTGCCAGAATGTCGTACGTTTCGCAGGCGGCTCAGAGGGTGTCGAATTTAACCCTAGATGAAATGACTTCGTACCACTCCAACAGTAAACCTGTCCCCCTCCGGTCTCTCTTCCATATCCTGAGTTTTCCTTCCCTTTCCTTCCTTACCCATTGCAATGAAAAGGAGAAGAAGATGGACGAACAAGACTTATGCGTGAAGAAGAGGCCTTAGCAAGGTGGAATGCTAGTGACCAGAAATGGAACGTCCAATCTTTAATGGTTGGAGATGGAAGAAGACGGAAGGACGCTTTCGTCTCCCCTTTTTATAGAGAAGATGTTGTCCTCGTATGGACAATGGGGGCATGACACGTGGACGATGATGACTGCTCATCTCTAGGCATCGCCTCACTTTACGATCGTTATTTGGTATGACCCTGCAGCGAATATCAGAAGGAGATCATGAAGAAAAGATCGGGACACGTGGCAATGCTATATTCGCAAAGATATTTTGTCGCCGTTAAGAGACCCCATGCACTTTTAATGGGTGATGGACAACTATCGTTGCCTCGCCTCGAAACTCACATGGATTTTTGAACTAATTCAAAGGACCACCTCGGGTCGAGGGACAAATGTTTCGATTCCTCAGACCCGACAAGCCGCCAAGAGAGAAGGAATGACAATATGGGTTCCACAGATTCGTAGCTTCCTCTCATTGTACCACTAGCCTAATTAGTCAGCCACACTTCCTTCGATTAGACTTAAAGGGAGGGACTTGTGATGGGGATGAGCATCCCGGGGTGGACACGTGGCATGGGGAAGCTATGTGGCAGGGTCCACCAAGCCTGAGCTCCGAGGTTAGACCGGAATCACCTCGGGAGAATGGATCAGAGCCCCGAGGTCAGGCTGGCAATCGGGCTCCCCAATTACCTCAGGAGGACTGACGCCCGAGGTCAGGCCGGGATTTAGGCTCCCGAGATCATCTCAATCCGGTACCTCGGGAAGACAGACGCCCGAGGTCAGGCCGGGATTCAAACTCCCAAGACCATCTCGGTAAAACAAATGAGGGCCCCGAGGTCAGCTCAGGAGATGAGACCTCGAGACCGACTCGGGAGAGTGGAGCCCAAAAATCAACATATGAGTCAGATTGCCCGACGTCAAGTAGCCGTTTCTCTTTCCAGAACAGGAAAGTCATCGGAAAATTATTGCCCGCTACACGCGACAATTAAGGCCTTAATGATCGCAGCAATCGTTACCTAAAAGATATCAAGTAACCGATGATTAGAGAACGTGGAGGAGAATGTGGAGACATGTGTGACCGAAACCTCAGGTATATAAGATGCTTCGGCATCCAGGTAAAAGGGGTAAACTTTTCGAACTTAGAAGAAATCTCTTGATTCCTCGTTGTCCTCCTAAGAGAATTCAAGTTCCTGACTTGAATGTCGGAGTGGGCTCCGTCGGAAAACTTTCCGGTGTGTTCCCATTAATGCTCATGTTAATCTTATAGGGCGTGAGCGTCTTCCCCCGTCACCGTCCTCATGGGCTGCGCCTTGGTGACTCGCCATCCGCATCGTTCTCTTCCAGAACACATGGTATAAACAAGATAAATAAAGTAGATAGAAACAAAGTATACAGTCTCTAAAAAAATAGAATACACAATAAATGCCAAAAGCATACCTGCGGAGGCATGATCAGAAAACCCTCATACCAAGTTAATAAGCTGCTCGTACTACTGACTAGATTCAAATCAAATAACAAGTGCAAATCAGATACGTATATGCATATCAATCAAGTACAACAATTATAGCTCAAACAAATACAAGATGTTACGTATACAAATGATGCAATGACATGTGTCACCCCTATACACCAATCTATATACTTCACACATACCTGCGAGGACAATCGAGCAAGAGTTGTGACAACTGTACACACTCACAAATCCATCTCTTATGAGTGGTCGAGTGGACAAGATGCTGGGAGAAAAATCTCAATCCCGAACTCCAATACAAGGGGGAGCACAACTGCTCTGTATCAAAGACCCCAGGGGAGCACGACTCCTCTAATATCCAAAACAAGGAGGAATAACCTCTAACTCTAGGAAGGGGAGCACAACCGCTCGAGTACCCAACGGGGGAGTACAACCGCTCTACCTATCCCTCGAAAATATCGGAGAAGTGTCACTACTGACTACCACTCCAAGAAATACCACTACCCATGAGTGGTTGAGAGTATCAAGACAGGACGACCACTCAGACTTTGACAACTATGACTACCCATGAGTGATTGAGTGGGTATACCACTATATGAATGATGGCAGACTTAACCACAAGGAAACCAATAACCGCTAGCATGCAACCGTACAATATGGTGCATGATACCAACATCAGGTCAAACGAATCAATAAGTCATACATGCACCCAAACCATAACCATAACCAATCAGTATGTAACTAATCTATTAGGTAGGGTATATCTAATGCAAACCAAACCCTAGATAGGTCACATGATATATATAAAGTACACACATACTAGTGGTACTCTTCGGATCAGAAAAATAAAAATTTAGACTGTATAACTGAAAATTTAAAAATTTTATCTCAAAGATCAAATGAAGAGTAAATACCAAGCAAGAAAGCAACTGGTATAGATTTTGTTGGTGCAAGTTGCATCAGTGATGTCCTCCTCTAAATATTTCAATGTTTGACAATATGCTTAAGTCAATGATACATTGAACAAGGGAAGGATAAGTCAAGAGAGGAGTACAAAAGTAAACCAAAGTCCTAGTTAACCTAGGCACGAAGTCTTGGTTCGAAGAATTGAGCACTAAGTCCTGATCATGGATTGGGCACTAAGTCCTGGCCGAGGGTTGGGCACCTAAGACCTTACAGAGGGTTGGGCACGAAGACCTGATTCGAGGAATTGGGCACGAAGTCCTGGCCGAGGGTTGGGCACCGAAGTCCTGGACCTAGAGTTTGGGCACGAAGTCTTGGTCCGAGGGATTGAGCAACTTAGCTGAGCGATGACTAAGGACAGAAGTAGAGACGGGTCGAGGTTCGGGCGTCTCGAGATCCGAGAGTATCGAAGGCTAAGCTAAAGTCCACCCGAATGGACTGGGTGGCAACCATCTCCTGAGAGGAGTAGGTGAAAGGCGCGTTCTCGGGGGTAGGAACTTGCATCGGTTCGACCTAGGGTTTCGTGGAAATCCGAAGTCAAAACCAAGTCCTTAAGGTTAAGATTATCTACTTGTTTGTCTTGTGTTTGTGTATCTTGCAGGTACCTAAAACTGAAGAGAAAGCAAGCAAACAAATATAAAGAGGTTGAAAAACAGCTTCACGGGCGCCCCCATTGATACAGGCGCCTAGATAAAGCTTGGCGCCCCTATTGACTCAGGCGCCTGAATGAATCAGGTGCCCCCATCAATACAGGCGCCCAATAAGGCAGGTTTATCAGCTTTGCGAGTTCAGCACAAGGATGAGCTTTGACCAAGGTTTGTGAGGCGCCCTATAGCATCACGGGCGCCCGAGACAAGGCTATAAAAGGGGCTTCGACCTCTCAACTCAAAAACAACTTCCAAGACTCATTCTAAGCTTCCCAAGTGACGACAAAGCACCAACGACGAAGCTCTGCGACCGGGAGGCTCCAGGAGGAAGTGTGTGACACTTCGGAGTTCCAGAACGACCGAGTTTCAAATCTTGTTTGTTCGGTTTGCTTTTATTATTTTGCACTTAATTTACTATATTTTTTATTGTAATTATTGCACTATAAGACGGGTTTCTCCACCTCCGGAAAGTTCGAAAAGGAGACCATTAGTGGACGGGTGTTCCCGTGCACAGGCCTTGGATGTACTGACCCTGGGAGGTCGGGAACCAAGTAAAAAATCCCGTGTGCAATCTATGTTGTTGTCTCTTGTTTTGTTCGTTCTTTCTATTGTTTTTCCCGCTGCTACTAATGCTCTGTCCAGAACGAACGAAAGTCTACGAGTTTCCGCGAGAGAAAGTTTTACGGTCGATATTCACCCCCCCTCTATCGACGACACCGGTCTACAGATTTAAGGTAAAGCAACCTACTTCAATAAGGAAACAACTATGCATTTAAAGGTAAATAAGCTATAGAATCAAAGGAGAAATACCCGCCTCATAAATAACGTGTATAATAAAGAACCTCCCATCCAGCCAATCTGTGCCTAATCAGGGTCCTGTAATAAAAAAATACAAGTTTAGCTATTGTAATACATGATATTTAGCTAAACAAGCCATCCTAAATAATTAGGATCATCCTAATTATTCCGTCTCATTTAATTAACCATAAATGATTAACTCATAACTATCTCAAGTTATCAAGAATAGGTTCGTGGTAGACTCAGCCCATCCCTAAATCCAAGTAATCGATTCAACCCCCAACAGTTACACACGACATATACATTTACTATATATATACATACCCATTGCCTTTAACAATGTTGTTTTTTTCCTTGATGTTACCGACGGCAACAACTAAAAAACAAAGCCTATTTTTTCTCTTATTGTTGCCCACGACCTTCTGCTCATGTTGCCGATCAACGCTATGCCAAACTTCAACCACGTTAGTGTTGATGCAGTCTGACCCGATTGTTGTTTTGGTGTTGACACCGATTTAAATTTGGTTGAGTGAATTCGGATTAAGTCCTGGTCAGGGACTGGGCACGGAGTGAATGAAATCCCGGTGAGTGAAGCCGGGTCCTAGTGAGTGAAGCTAGGTGACTGAAATCCCGGTGAGTGAAGCCGGGTCCTGGTGAGTGAAGCCAGGTGACTGAAATCCCGGTGAGTGAAGTCGGGTCGTGGTGAGTGAAGCCAGGTGATTGAAATCTCGGTGAGTGAAGCCGGGTCCTAGTGAGTGAAGCCGGGTCCTGGTGAGTGAAGTCAGGTGACTGAAATCCCGGTGAGTGAAGCCGGGTCCTAGTGAGTAAAGTCAGGTGATTGAAATTCCGGTGAGTGAAGCCGGGTCCTGGTGAGTAAAGCCAGGTGACTGAAATCTCGGTGAGTGAAGCCGGGTCCTAGCGAGTGAAGCTAGGTGACCGAAACCCTGGTGAGTGAAGCCAGGTGACTGAAATCTCGGTGAGTGAAGCCGGGTCCTAGCGAGTGAAGCTAGGTGACCGAAACCCTGGTGAGTGAAGCCAGGTCCTAGTGAGTGAAGCTAGGTTGAATGATGTCCCGGTGAGTGAAGCTGGGCACGGAGTCTTGGTCCGGGGGACTGAGCACGAGTCAGAGAAGGCTAGGGAGCCTGTTCTCGGGACTTAGGGTTGAATTGGTCGGAGCTGGATCGGTCTGTGATCCGATCAGGGAGTTGGCACTAACTCCTGGTTGTGGATCGGTCTGGTGACCTATCTAGAGTGTCTGATCGTTCTGGTGAACGATCAGGGAGAGAACAGAAAGGTCTCTGTTTGGCTTCTGATCGTTCTGGTGAACGATCAGAGAGAGATCAGAAGGCTTCTGGAGAAACCCTTGATCGGTCTTCAAGACCGATCAAGGATCAATCTATCCGCACCCTGACCGATCAGGATGGCTCCTGATCGGTCAGGGAGTGACCTGATCGATCACCAGACCGATCAGGGCACAACTTGATCGGTCAGGTGACCGATCAGGTGTGTGGTTCCTGTGGGTTGTGGCAAGCAAACTGCTGGATCGATCAGAGTGACCGATCCACATCCCTGATCGGTCAGTGTGACCGATCACAAGAAGATCCGCGATCCCTGTGACCTCACTGGACCGATCAGGCTGGAGTCTGATCATTCAGGGCTTTCACAGATAGGTCTGGTGACCGATCAGGGTCATCACTGATCGGTCTGGTGACCGATCAGTGTCCGATAACTTTAATTTGAATCGTTATCAGACGCTCTGATTTCGCTCTGAATCTTTCTGTTACTGCTGATTTCTTTGTGATATGTTTTGCTAAGCCTCTAATGAGTGTGCAAGTTAGACAGGGATGATACAAACTAAGGAGAAGAGTCAATGGCGACTTTCACCGTGGCATGTTTGTATGTATTCTGTTTTCAGGTTTCAACGGCTTCCTGGAGCAGCTGGCGACTGACCAGAGGCTCAGCTGGGGAGGTCTTCAGTGGACTGAGCGCTCAGTGAGGTCAGTGGGTCAGGCTATGGTTCAGTGGGTGCTGACGAAGTCAGGCGATGAGCAGAAGGAAGTTTAAGAGGGAGAGGCTGGCGATGCAGACACAACAAAAAGGAAGAAACAGAAAAACAAGCGAAGGGTTTTCGGCTAGGTTTTTGGCTGTGTGATTGTTGTGGTGTACTCCTCCCTCCTTGAAGCTTCCTACTGTATCTATTGTTTGAGAGCTTCCTCCCGAGTCTTCTGAGTGCTTAACTGTTATCTTCTTGAGACTGCTTGTGGAGAGGTTTCTCCACCGAGAAGGAGGCTTTGATTATCCGGGGTTCACCGGGGCTTGATCTGCCGACGATCAAGGGATCGCCCACCTTACGGGCACACCAAGGAGTAGGGGCAAGTTATCCCCGAACCTTGTACATCTTCTTGTTAGCATCGGTTTGCTCTGTATCTTTGTATTTGTCTTTCTGTGTTTGTTTCCGTTGCTAATCTTGTTTGCAGAAAGATTTCAAAAGAGGCGAAAGTTTGTGTCTGGCTATTTACACCCCCCTCTCTAGCCATCCAAAGGTCCAACAGTTAGCAAATCTAATCCATGAACACTAATCTAAAACAGAATAATCTTCACTCATGGATAGTGATGCCGGAGCATGATAACAGGCAGCAGTGGTATAGAGAGCAGTTAACTCCCCCTTTCTAGCTTTGGATATGTTTCGGAAGCAGGCGACGGGGACGACGAGTCACCAAAGTGCAACCCATGATGATAGTGACGGGGAGAAGATGCTCACGCCCTGCTAGATTAACATGAGCGTTAAAGGGAATACACCGGAAGATTTTTCGGTAGAGCCCACTCCGACGCTCAAGTCAGGAATCTTATCTCTTTTCGGAGGACAACGAGGAATCAAAGTTTACTCTAAATTCAGAAAGCTTACCCCTTTACCTGGATGCCGAGGCATCTTATATATCTGAGGTTTTGGTCACATGTGTTCCCACGTTCTCCTTCACGTCTCTTAATCATCGTTTACTTGATAGGCATTCTATCTTTTGGTAACGACCGCTGCGATCATTATGGACTTAATTGTCACGCGTTGTGGACAATAATTATCCGATGACTTTCCTGTTTTGGAAAAAGGAACGACTCCTTGAAGTTGGGCTTTCTGACTCCTATGTTGATCTTTGGGCTTCACTCTCCTAAGTCGACCTCAGGGCCTTCATTTATTTTCCCGAGATGGTCTCGGGAGCCAGATACCTGGTCAGACCTCAGGAGCTTTCTTCCATTCTCCCGAGGTAGTCTCGGGAGTCCGATTGTCGGACTAACCTCAGGGCTCTGATCCATTCTCCCGAGATAGTTTCGGTCTGACCTTAGAACTCTGGTTCGGCGGGCCCTGTCACGTAGCTTCCCTATGCTACGTGTCCACCCCGGGATGCTCATCCCTATCAGAATACATGTCATGATGGGTTATGTGATCCGCGAGCAGTTAGGTCTTCTCGTTCCTGGTTTTGAGATTATGATTGTTGGAGCAGTTGACTCCCTGACATCCTGTCCACTCAGTCACCCAATGTAGGGGTAGCTGGAGTTCGTACAGATATTATGTGCATATGATGTATTATTGCATGATTGTTGTTGTTTGTATTATTGCATTTACCCATACTTGTTGTATTTGATTATAGTATATATATTTGACTTATACCTTCAGGAGGTTTGTTTACATAGGGTCTGGTGACCCTGCATTACTCGTATGGTATTTGGACCTTTATATCTTCAAGTTTGTCTGACTTTGGTATGTATCACTTATTCGATATTATAATTTTAGCATTTTCTACTTTTATTCCTACTATTGTTGCCAGTCTGACTCTTAATGTTAGTATAACTTACTATACATATCAGATATATGTATTCGCTGAGTTCTTGGACTCACACCGTTACCCTTGTTTTTATTTCAGGATAATCGTCTGAAGTGCCTGGCAGCCTGTCCCAGCTCTTCCGTTTCAAGACAACTCGGGTTTTGTTTTGTGTTGTATTTGTTACTATACTGTATTTCCCTTTGCTTTTGCTGCGTTTGTATTCGTTGTATCGTGGATTGTACTTTTGTATGCCCTGGAGGCCTATGTTGTTGTTTTGTTTGCGTACCGGTATGTGACTTTTTTGTTGTATGATGTCATGTCTTTTTCTTTGTGTAGATATTACCAGCCGAGTTGGCTGAGGGATAGTGGCGATCGTGCAGGCCTTGTACTCATGCCTCAAGCGTCCGCTGTACAGGGGAGATGCCGTCCAATTCTATATTGGGCCAGCGGCTCCTCTCGAGGGCGTGGCAATACAAGAATTATTAAATGAAAAGTTTTTTAAAATCATTTCTTGTTTAGATAGAAAGTTATCTGCATCTGAATCTAGGATTGATCTACTCCTTAATGAACTCAATTGAATAAAAGCAATTTGAAAATTCTACTAAACTTAAAAATGAAAACTCCATCCTAAAAGGTGAAGTTAAAAAACTTAAGGATTTACTAGAAGCTTTTACAACAAGATCCAAGAACCTTGACCTAATTCTTGGATCTCAAAAGTGTGTTTACAATAAATCTGGGATAGGATACAAAATAAGATCGGCCCAGAGATCTTTTGTTTCCTTTACCCAATCACACAAGAATCAAAGAAAAACATGGATCCCGAAAGCCTACCTAACAAAACATGTAGGGTAAAATCAATATTATGTTCCTAAAAAGGACATCCACTATATTAACCCAACACACCCTACCTACAATTCAGGAGGAGACTCCAATTGATTGGCACCTCAAAAATAGCCCTTACCCATTAGGGTAATTAAGACTAGACTTAAAAGCTAATTTGACACTTGATCTACTTAGTACTAGGGTGGGACGAGATGATAGTACGCTAGAAAAGTTAGTCTAAGAAGTTAAGTAGGGTAAGATGTACCCTATTTGTTATTTTTAGCCCGATGAAACTAGCCAAAGCTACCTCGTCGCATCCTAAACTAGTTAAACTAAGATTTCTCAAAGAGTAAGTTAAAAGTATAATATTTTTAAAAGACATTGTCTAGGAAAGGGTCATTGTTCCGATAACCAAGAAGGCTCCTGTGCCTCGCCAATACCTGAAAGTTAATTTTTGAAATGTGCTTTTAAATTACTACTTAACTTAATTAAAATTTTACTTTAATTAGATTTTAACCTTTATTAAATTTCTACCTTAATTAATCAAAAACTCAAATTTACATTAATTTTAAATTTTAACTTCATTTTTTTTAATTTTAACTTCATTTAAAAAAAATTAACTTCATTTTTTTAAATTTAACCTCATTTTTTAATTTCAAAATTTTATTTTATTTTTTTCAAAAGTTAACTTCATTTTTTTATTTAACTTCATTTGTTTTAATGTCAAAATTTAACATTTTTTTTCAAAATTTAACTTTATTTCTTTTACTTAAAAATAACTTTTAATTTAAGCTTAATTATTTTTTTAAAAAAAAGTAATTTCAAAAGTTAACTTTAATTATCCTTTTTAAATTATTTTTTTAACATTTATCATTTTTTTAAAAAAATCTTTTACAAAATGTAAGTTCCTTTTTCTTTAAGCCTTAAACCTTGATTTTAACTTTAATTTTTTTTTATTGTTTTCAACTTTAAAACCTTTAAATTCTCTTAACTTCAATTTCAACCTTAATTTATTTTAAAAAAATTTCAAACCCATTTAAATTTCCTAACTTTATTTTTAATCTGTTTTCAACTTTAAAACCCTTTAAAACTTCCTAACTTCACACTAATTTTTTTTAATTAATCTGTTTTCAACTTTAAACCTTTAATCTTATTCAAACTATAATTTTAATCAAATTCATCTTAACTTTAAAACTCTAATTTACGTTAGATTTTAATTTTAAAACTTTAATCAAGTTTAATCTTAAACCTTAAATCTTAGTTTTAAATCCAAGATATATTGAGATGTCTCGGCTATGCCAAGGCGCCTTGCATTCAAGGTTGTACAAATCCAGCCCAAAGGATTTCCAAGTTGATTTTTTTTAAAAAAATTAATCATGTTAGTGAAGCTATTAATGAATTAATAATGAAGTTTGAGATTTATAAGAAAGATTTTTTTATTATTACGAGCATCAATCGCCTTTATTTCTCGGCCCGGTCCAAACACCTACTTTAATCACAGTTTACAGATATATCACAGAATTCGATTGTATCCCAATGCTTATTTCTTTTCACCTAGGATATGTTAGATTTCTAAATCGTCTATCGCTAATGCTTGCTCATTTACTTTGACGGTTGATGAAAAATTTTCATGAGACTGAATTAATTTTTTTTTTCTTAATTTTTTTTTTCTTTAACTTCTTTACAATAGCATTCCCATATCGTCATCATTTTCAATTCACACGCAATTATAATTTATTACTGTGATTTACACTCCAAGAGAATGCATTAATCCTCTTATTCATAGAATGCATAGTCGTCTAACCAGGTGAAATCTCCAGAGAAATGGAAGGAATCCAGTACAGTACACTACACTTCATGCCAGAAACAAATTACCAAAAGGATAGACAAGGGAGCATACCAGACCTTTGGTGGCAGGATCCTCCTCGCCGTCTCCATTAATTACACAACTCTGAGCAGCTTCTTCATCCATGTTCATGGCCGCTTGGCATCCAGGCAGCGCGCCGGCCAGATGCTCCCTCGCTGGGTTGCCATCAATATTTTGCCACGCTTCCTCAGGCAAGCAACGATCGAGCTCAGGAACAGAGCCGCCGCCGCCCACGCCGAGCAAACCGCTCGCTTGCTGTTGTATCTCCCCCATCTGATCGATCGGCGTCGACGGCGCTACTGATCCGCGGACCGAAATCGGCAGCCGGCAGTAATTAGTCCTTGCGAATCCGAAGCTCTGGTAGAGCGCGGCTGCGCCGGAGAGCATATCAACTCCGGCAACTGGATGGGTCGGGAAAGAACCGATCGGCCGGAGTATCCGCATCCGTCCCAGTGCACGGTAGCGCCTGAAAACATCCAGCGAGTTAATCGTCATCTGCGAAAGACTCAAGCTAGAACGACCCATGAGCGCCTTGACTCTCCTCAAGTACTGCCGGTACTTCTGCAAACAGAGATGAAGATCATAACAATCTGGAAAATAAGTGCAAAGATCGATCGAGCTATGTAATTGCCTGTAAATGGCTGGCTACATCCTCCCTCGTCAGGTTCTCCACGTTCATTAGATCGAGTATCTTCTTCGGCACAGCCTCTGCATCGGAATCGTGAATTTCTTCCCCAAAAAAAAAAGAAAAAGAAATGAAACAGGGGCGGTGGCGTGCACTTACTGGCGATGCCGAGTTCGTTGATGGCGTCGAGAAATTTCTGGTGAAGTTCCACAGTCCAACAGATTCTGGGCCTCTTGCCGCCGCAGGAATTGCTGAACCCCGGAAAAGTATGATCTCCTTCGACGGCGTTTTCGTCGTCGGTCGCGTTGAAATCGTTCGAGTAGCAGCTGCCTTCGGAGTCCGGAAGCACGTTCAGTTTCCCGTCGACTAGCTTCTTCCTGAGCACGTGTTGCCATACGTTCCTCAGTTCTTGCATCCGCACAGGCTTCAGCGAGTACTGGCATGCTCCATGAACGACTGCCTTCGCCACCGTGTTCCTTGCTCCATCTACCGACGATACTGCAATCGCCGGCCAAAGAATGTAAACTGGAAGATCATAAAACAAATTTAAAAAAAAACAAGAATTTAATTACTGAGGACTGGAATGCCGAATTCTTGAGTTATGATATCGAGGAGCGTGAATCCGTCCATGTCCGCCAAGTGGATGTCAGTGATGACCAGATCAAACTCATGCATGTTCTCCCTCAACATCCTCAGGCCACTGCTCGCTTGAGTAGTCGCCATGACTTGGTATTGGCATCGGATTAGGAGGTTCTCTAGCAACTTGAGGTAGATGGGATCGTTGTCGATGGCGAGAATTCGAATGCCTGCAGGGAACTCGTTGGTGGTCGCCATGGAAGCGCACAAGAAATCTTTGAAGGAACAGAATGAACGAGAGGAAGCGCTTGAAGAGGATGGGGTGGATGGAAGGGAGAATAAAAAGAATCTCCAAAATCAATTTTAGGAAGGAAAAATTTTTCCTTGAATAAACAATTTTTGTTGGAACTTTGGACATTTAGAAAAGGCAAGAAATTATCACGATATCGACAATTATGTACCAGAAAGAATATTTTAGGAAGGAAAATAAATATGAAATTATGGACATATATTCATAACCCATAGCTATTTCCATAATTTAATAATTAAATTTTTTTATTAATTTTGTCAACAGATTATCAAATAAAATCAAGCATGTATAGAAGAATTTGAAAAGGAATGTTGATCCCGTCCGAACTAGCGTGGAGTTAAGTCGGTAAACATGGCTAAGTCTAAAAAGGTTCTAACGGATTAGAATATGAGAATCCGACATGGTGGAACATAAGCCCCCTTCGCTAGGCCCAAGAGGGACTGTGGGGGTTAGCGACCCGGTCGGTCGTAATAATGCCTATGGGGGGCAGCCACGCCACTTGCCTCAAATTTTATTCTGGTCGGATAAGTAGGTCGAACAATTACCCGATCCGAGTTCTAAATCAATCCCCGCCGAGGGGCACTAAGGAGGGAACCCTAGCGCGCTGATCAGCCTACCCCCGAGTGTACTACGGCTCGGAAGTTGTCATTGTTCGCGACAGTACAATCCCTCTGACACCTGTAGATAAAGACATAGTCGTATCAGTATTCGCCGACTCAGATCTGACACCGCTTGTGTCCGAATTGTGGAGATCTCGCTGGCACAGTACGACGTCTGACAGACGTTCTTGGAAAGACCAAGTCGTATCTGTGCACCTCCTGTAAATGTCAGACAGGGTGGCGCCAGTCGGCTAACTGATAGGGGCCCCTAATCCTGTCCCCGCATAGGACAAAAGGAGAGCAGGAAGGGGACATAGTTTGTCAGTCTTCCCGACTATATAAGACCCTCCATCCCTCATGTGCAGGGGGAGATTTCGGAGCTACAGTGCTTTTTCTTGAACCCCTCCCTTTCTCTCCACCACATGATAACTTGACCGCCAGGGCCTTTGCCACCGGAAACTTAAATCGTGCAGTATGTCACCGGTCATCCTCCTCTTGCCAACGAATCGTGCCCTATCATCGTGCTGGGACTCCCACCTCGCTCACCGACCGGATCAAATATAAATAAGAAATTATCAACATATATTTGTTCATAATTTATACTAGGAAATTTCTATAATTGATTATTTAAATTTTTTTATTAATTTTGTAAACAGATTATCAAATAAAATCAAACATATATAGTAGAATTTGCAAAGGAATATAAATAAGGAATTATCAACATATATTCATTCATAATTTATATGTGCGATCCTATGATTCATTCATAATTGTGAGTAATTTTTCTTTCAAATGGTGCACGAATCCTGAGACGCTGGACTTCTAGACTACCCATCACGAGTGCTTCCTGATTTACCGTGGCAGTCGGTGGGAAACTTCCGTGGAGCCGAACCGATCATTCAGGATTGGAAAAACCTTGTTAATCATTAAAAGTAAAAAAATCGATTCCAAAACATACGGAATCGATTTTTGCAATAGAATTATAGCAAGATCGGTAGAATCGGAATAGGATCAATAAAATTTTTGAAATACTATGACTTTTGACTCAAATTAAGATATCTATAATACATCAAATTGAAGGACCTTTAGAGATATCTAGTTGCCCCGGGACTATAGTGCGGTAGTAGGGTGACTAATCATTATCCCAAATATCTGCGGTTCGATCCCTAGCTACAACGTATTTGTAAGAATTTTTTCTCCAAATGAGGCGTGAACCCTGGGATGTTGGGCTTCTAGACCGCCCACCGCGAGCGCTTCCCGATTTACCTGGTGAACGATGGGAAACTTCCATGGGGTCGGGCCGATCACCCCAGATTTGTCTGCTACTTGATTCAATATTTTTTTTAGAGATATCTAGTTAGTTATAAGGTTTATCTTTTCCTGTCCAATTTCAAACTCAAAAAAAATCTTTTAAAGCCTTTTTCAAAGCTCAAAAAATTTTATTTTTTAAATTTTATTTTGTCTTTTGTAGGCTTAGGATTAGGATTTTGAGATTATTTAAATCCTTGTTTAGTTATTTTTAGTTAGATTTTGATCAATAATGTACTATCATTTTTTAGTTAGATTTTGATCAATAATGTACTATCATTTTTTTTTAGAACGATGGATTTTTGAATGTCTATTACTTAGTATTCTATTAAATTAAGGAGTCTAAGATTATTTTGGACATTTATTTTCGAATGAAAGTATTCAATAACTTATATGTTAGTTGCTTTGTTAACTTTTAAGTTATTGTAAACCAAGGAAATATTTTTAAGGTCAAATGTGTTGCCTTCAGTTAGTACTGGTAAGAGTTAAAGTGCATTTCTTAAACAATCAAGATTAAATTCTCACAAAACACCTACAATGATTGAATTAATAGTGAAACTGAGTCGCCACATCAGCCTCTATCTCACGATTAATTGAGTTATGAAATTTAGATATATGATATGTATATAAAAAAAATTATATATGGTATATGTTTTTTTGGGGTATCAACTGTTTTCTACCAAACACTTCTTTCCCAGATGCATAGATTACATACATATCATTATATTCTTTCAAATATATAAAACAGAAAGAATTAACGAAATAAAAAAATATCACAACAAATGAACAAATAAGGATTAATAAAAATATATACAAAGTAAATTATTTTAAAAAATTGGTCAATTACACTTTCACTATCCACATTCGCATCATACGCTCTGAATTTAATGACAAAATAGATAATGCAAGATGCCAGAGCGAAACCATCTGTAAAAAATAATTAACGAAATTTTTTCAATCTCGAACAACTGATTCGATCCCACGAAAATTTTCCACCAACCATCAAAAACCATCGGTAAAGAAGCAACATCTCAAACTAGTCAATGTATGAAAATTGACAAAATAGAATTCCATTAGGAGTTCAAGAACGAATGAATCCACAGCTGCATGTTCTTTTCTTTAATATGGCAGCGTATAGCTTTTTGGCCCTGTACTACTTGGCTAGTTCAAAGAATCAACAAACTGGACAGGCGGTAGTGCAATAACATGCAAAACTCTATACAGGAATTTTATAGACACCAATCTCTTCATTACAAACAAAAAATCTGAGACGGAACTGCACACTCATGACGAATTTTATGGACACGGGCCTCTTCATTACAAAGGAAAAAAATCCCAAACTGAACTCGGCACTCATGAAGATGATAAATACGTCAGGTAATGGCACAGGCCGGCGATAGTTTGATACTGTGTTAGGATGGATTCTATGACCTATCCTTTCTGAGGAAGAGAAGCTGCCAAAGCCCTCAACCTGTTTGCGATCTCGGTGAAGCTAGGGCGCTGTGAAGGTTCCGTGCCCCAGCATTGCTCCATCAGTGATTTCCATTCGGGATCACAACTTTCAGGTACAGGAGGCCGAAGTGTATCGTTCAGAATCCCACCTGTTGAGAGAAAAGGACTGAGAGGAGATATACACCAAGACATGAACATCCTAGTGATGCAGTTGTCATGACAGTGCCAATAATAGAAACAATTAATACAAAATAAGAATAAAATGGCTATACAACTCTGACTCCACTAACACAGGCATGTGTAAGCCGCATCCAAGAGAAATTTGACAATAAGTAAAAATCACCTATAATAAGTCCATAATGCATATCCCGATATGGTTCATCTCCAGTGATGAGCTCCCACATCACTATGCCAAAGGAGAATACATCAACCTATGGCACAACGATTGAATTTGATTGATGATAAACTTGCACAGTTAAAGATAATATTATATAGAAAATTGAAATGGATTGGCATCGACAGTATGAATGATACAACTCATCATCACCTTTTCATTATACTTGATATCTTTGCCACCAAGAAGTTCAGGTGCCATCCAAGGTAGAGTGCCTCGCATGCCACCAGACATCAGTGTCTCGTATTTTAATTTTGAAAGACCAAGATCAGCCACCTGCACAACGTGTTTCAGTAATATGCTAACATGCTAAAAAGGAAACAATAGACAGTAGGACACAAGCAGTAAAGCAACGCTCTAGCAGAAAGTTCCAAAAAGAGCACTTTGTGATATTTTTTTCATTTACTTCTCTTGTTCTCTACCACAGATATCACAATATAATTTGTACAGTGGTTAAAGCTTTATCTACTATTGCTTCTCGAGCTACCCAATTACTTTGTAACAGAAATTTGTATATTCCAAAAAAATTCACAAGATCAACCGTGTAAAATAACAGGTCATCTTTATTTGTTTTAATGAAACCTGTTTCCTTTATTTATCTGCCAATATCATCTATAAGTTCACTTCATAGGTTGGGCACGACGTTATTAAAAAAAATTAGAAACTGAATCGGGACAACGTTAGCACACATTCACGTGTTGGGCCATGCTTTATCCGTGTAGTGTAGCACCAAACACCAAAGTACATTTTGCAGTCAATTTTTATATGCAAACCTTAACACATTAAATAAAATTAGTGTTGGTTCTTTCACTAAAGAAACAAAACTTTCTAATACCCAACATGTACAAGAAAAAAGATTATAGAATAATGACGACAGATTGTAAAAACACCTCTATAGACCTTCTATATGCTTCAAAAGCAGTTTAAGTCAAACAATAATTGCAGGAATGTTTTCTAATTTAAGCTACCTCAACAAATAACTCACTTTAACCTGAGTTTTGGTACCCTTTATCACATCAGGACATCAAACTGTATAGTGCATCACCACTATAAGAGAAGAGTAGAGGCTGAATTTGTGTTTTTCTTTTCTTGCATTTTCCTATATCCTAATACTTCTCTTGGGATTTTTCTTTTTTTGTTCTGGAAGGAAGACATTGCATGGCCAATGAGCTTAACAATTCAAATTTTAAATCCTTGGCCAAAAGATAAACCAAAGGCCACAAACTAAATCCACAACCATACTCTGTTACAATCAGTTCACGTTTGAGGAACTAGATTATTTCCCAAGTTGATAATTTTTAAGATTCAAATTTAGTTCAGTCAAACGAGATTTCTCAGAAGACTTGAAGTTCCCCTTTAGCATTTCAAAGTAGCCTCAAATAATATTTTGAAAACTAAATACAACTTTTACCTTGCATATTGGACGTTGAGGATCCCTCAAGTTGACAAGCAAGTTATCACTTTTCAAATCAAAGTGTACAATATTTTTACTATGCAAGTATTCCATGCCAAATGCCACATCCATTGCAATAAGAAGTCGTCGACGCCTATCAAGCATCCTGTTCAAAGGGAATAATTAACATAAATAAAAAGTAACCAGCCAAATACTGTCAACTATATAAGTAATGTTATATAGCACTTATAAGATTGGTAGGGTCAACAAATTATCCTTCATCGATAGAAAACAAACAATAGAAACTAAAATCACTGGTACCAAATAAAAGAAATAGAAATATGCAAGATTTGTATCTTTGATGGAGTAAAAGATCCTTAATCCTGGCTTCTCTTAGATTTACTTTATTTCCCATGGTCTTTAAAATACTAAAAAAATAGAACATTTAGTAATAACTAACAGAAATAGAGATGAATAGGAGCTCCTAGATGCTTGTGCATTTTCAACCAATCTGCTCTAGTTGAACCAGTTGGATCTTCCAATTAACAGAAAATTGGCTGGTTTGAGTACCTTTGATGCAGTAAATGAAAAGCTGCAACCTAATTTAAAATGGGCCGAGTAATGTTTCAACTAGGAATTCTAGATTCAACCAGCTGACAAGACCAGATTGTCAACCATACATAAATTATTGATGCGTAGCGTAATAGGATAAAAAGATAGGAGATTACTTCTCATTCTTCTGCAAAGCACGCCGAAGTGAACCATTAACCATAAACTCTGTCACTGTTGCAATAGATCCCCCTGGGCCATCAAGAACAATACCATAAAATGCTACAACATTCGGATGGTGCAAACTGCCAAGCTTGCAGGCCTCATTTAAAAAATCAGCCCTCTGAGTTTATTCATAAACACATGTAAGCATGAATTCTACATGAAAAGAAGCATATGAAGCAATTTACTAATTGGAAACATACTGCACGATCCTGCTCCGATGAATTCCCAGAAAAAACCCTGTCATTGATTCTCTTGATTGCCACATCTGTGCCTCTCCACTTGCCATGATATACAGTCCCAAAAGACCCAGAACCAAGTTCTTGCAACTCCTCCAAATCACTATTTTTTATTACCTTCGAGTGACAACAGATGTCAGTCTGTTATTTCCATATCGTACAATGAACACAAGATTAAGTAGTGAATAATATCTAACTCTAACTTCTAACCTGGAGGTTTCCAATCTCATCTATATTAGGAAAAACATTCTTAGCTTTCTCTAATTGTTTTGACTTAGTCTGCATCACAATGATTTTAAGCACATGGTAAAGCACAAATACACATAAAAAAATGAAAAAGGATATGGTTATCACCTCTTTCTTTTCATCTGTTGCTATTTTGTCCTCGATAATTGCACTTTCTCTGAAAGAACTATGAGTTGTATCTTTTGTTTCACAAGAATCAAAAATAGGAACTGGAAGTTCAGATGATTGTAGTGTAAGTGCTGACGCTGATGTTCTCCCTTCAGTATTCAGGATATCTTCTTTAATCTGGGCATCTCCTAAATATTTAACAAAACAGATTATGAATGTAGTTAACTTAGAACACCACCAATAAATATTCATAAAGCAGAAGGCGTAAAACCTTTTAATGGATGTGGTTCTGTAGGTGCATCCATATTTAAAGAACTTGGCATCTGAACAGAAACAGCTACAGGAATAGTTAGCTCAGACCTTATGCTATTTACAGGATAATTCCTGTTGGACAACTCTTGTGTGGCTGTAGAAACATTGCTTGGTCTTGAAGGGAGGATTTTACTCTCCAATAGTATCTGAGGATCCATGTCGCTCACAAGTTGGTCTGAGGAAACAACTTGCTGCATTTGGTCCATATTGTGGTGAAGCAAAGCGTTGCCATTTTGAGGAAAAGACCCATTGCTATTGTTTAATACTTCTGCTGGACTGACACTGGGAATATCATCTTTTTTGTCATTAAGATTCTTATTGCTGGTATCATTGTCATGGACAGGATCTGCATAATTGAACATCCCTCTAGGTCCAGCTCCTGTTTCATGATGATATGAGTATAGCTCGTGGTTCTCTATGATGTGTGGAGTCTGAATGCTGTTGGAAAGTTGAACACTCTGTAGATAAGAAACATCCCTCGGCACAGCTGGCAACTGACTAGATAGCAAACTAGAATTTCCCTCTGGAACAATGCCAGATGCAATTAGGGGATTACTAATAGATAATTCACTCCCTATATCCAGAAGCCCGGCGTTATGACTATTCATCATAACCAATGGTGTCTGCCCAGAGTTTAAATCCTTGGAGATGCCAATATCAGACAAGACAGCTGCTGGCATTGGGTAACCACTGAAGCCTGGAGCCCCAGGAGGATTCATGCTAAGAGGTTGCATCATTCCATCCATAGGCCAACCATGGCTATACAATGCCCGGACATCTGGATGTCCCAGCAAATTAGCATTACCAACAAAAGATTTATGGATAAAACCTTGATTAAATGGATAATTATGGAATCCAATATTTTGTACCATTGGCATCTGTTGTTGTGAGGAATCTTCTTCATGAGATTGAGGAATGAGGAATGCTCCATGAGGGTTGTGTGGTGTGGCTAATGAAGCTGGTATTGGTACGATATTAGAATGGTCACAATTTACAGGCAATTGTTGCTGCTTTTGCACCAAGTCTTCTTTGCGAGATTTTTCAGGATTGCTTTCAGTCCCAGATGATAGTTGTGAAGCGCCAGGTAACCCCACAAAAACAGGTGGTAGAGGAGTCTTGGCATGGTCCAGATAGGCTGAATTTACAGATGGCTTCACATTAATTTGGGAAGTAGCAGGAGCTGTCTCAGACAACTCACGGTTCCTAGGAGCTGCGGTAGACAAATTCTTAGCTTGGATATCCACACCACTGTCTGCTGCTTGAAGTGGTACTCGTTTGGTTAAATCTTCAGCGTTGTGACTCTGTAATAACGTATTTGCTTCAGAAATGGCATGTTTGTGGCCGTTACCTTGCTCATTTATCAGGGAATCTGAATGGGCATGGGGCAAGCCCTTCTGACATAAACTACAGTCCTCAAATTTAGCAGTCGGCCCTTGAGATGATGTTGGCACTGGGCGCCGTTCCACATTTGGTGCGAAAAAGTGAGGAGGAGGCAGCGGAGGTAGCTTTGATAAAGGCTGCAACTTTGCATCACCAGGAATCCTCATAATCTTTCCAGCACTAAGGTCTGCCTGGAAATCCACTCTTGTCATCCCATTACCAACCTGAGCAGTTGTGCTATTAGGTGGCATATAAGCATCTGGAGCCACCGCAACATTGATTTGTGAAGGAGCTTCCACTCCTACAAAAGGTCGGGGGTGATCATGTTGTCGCTCTATGTAGGGCTGGGGAACAATTGGTGTGGCTGATGGAAATTCAACCTGTACTGGACTCAAGAATTTGTCTTGATTTGGCACTAAAGGAGGCAATTCAGACTGAGTTGAACTCAAAATTTGGATTTGATCATTGTAATTTGTAGTCGGCATCAGATATGGAACGTCTTGCCCTGCAACATTTGGTTTTGATGCATATGGAGCAGATGTAACTGTAGGGGAATGAACAGGCGATATACCTTCATTGATAAGTGCCTCGACGGCCGTCAGTACATCGGAATTCTGGGTGGACGGGAAACTCGCCACGCTGTCCCTTCTCCTGATGCACAAATCCAGTCCATTGACAGCTTCGAGATACCTCGCGCCAGTTTCCTGCAAATCATGATACGGGGCAAGTGGATCGAAACCACTGCCGGACACATCAGATGGCGAGAAGAGAAAGACTCGAAGCTTGGCGTTGGGATTCTCCGCTGCGAGCTTATCGTACTCCTCCATCATGTTCTCTAGGTCCTCCGAGGTGGACACGGAGATGAGAGCGTCAAGATCCTCGTCGGGGAGCTGGTACCGGAGCACGACCGGCCCTCCGTAGGCCTCAGTCATCTTGCGTAGGATATCTGGCAGCGACGCGTCGCGCTTGACGGTGAGGATGCGAGTCTCCCCGCCGACGTAGCGGAGGGCGCCGTCGCTGAGGCGAGGCAGAATCGTGCCGCCATAGCTGTAGCGGAGCTTGACCCTGCGATCGCCGGAGGTGGAAGGGTGGTCGGCGTCCGAGTGGCCCGAAGGGTAGGGATCCCTCCGATCGCAAGCCATACAACGGAGAATCCAAAGCTAGGGTTTGCGGGAGGGATCGAGGACAAAGCCGACGAGATCGGGTCAGTGGACGAAGCCGAAAGCAGGGACAATACCGTCAACGACGGAATATATATATATATATACACGAATTTGAAAAGAAGTAATAAAATATAGTAAAATTGACGGAAAATAACATAAATATTATATTTCACGATAATTAAAAGATAGTTGATGAACAAGCGAATTTTGGACAGTCCACATCTGCGTGACATTCAATTTATCTCGAAGTTTTAGACTTGAAAATAGTTTTTGTAAAGCGCTAATTGCGTTTCAATTCGTACAATTATGAGATATAATCCATGAATTTTATAAATCTCACATATCTGAACAACGAAACATATTCAATTATCTCAACATAACTTTAGCTAAGGGAAAATCTGATGGCTCTTACACAAATAAGTAGCGAGAACAGGTAGAAAAGAATAGAAGATTGGTTCCGTACAACATGCTAAGGGAAGAAAAAAAAAATCCTAAAACAACTTGAAGAGGATACCACCATGAGTGGCAAAGAATGGAGCAAACACAAGTGATTCCACTGCCATGAGCTTGATGAGGATGTTGAGGGAGGGACCAGATGTGTCCTTGAGCGGATCGCCGATGGTGTCGCCGATCACTGCCGCCTTGTGGGGGTCGGACCCCTTCGGACCGAGAGACCGGGCATGCTCTGAAGCTCCGGCCTGATCAGTTCATGAAGCAAGAATTACCGGTTGAATAGTTTTCAAGCGATGATAAGAATAGGGGAGTGTTTTACCTCAATGTACTTCTTTGCATTGTCCCATGCACCGCCAGTGTTTGATGCAGAAATGGCAATCTGTGCAAGGTTTGTTATGAATTCAGATTCAATGTAACGATCAAATTGGATGGAAATGATGTGTGTCTGAGAGAGGAGAGAGAGAGAAAGAGAGAGAGAGAGAGATGTATGAACCTGGACACCGGAAACGAGCGAGCCTGCAAGAACTCCAGAAAGTGTTTCGACTCCGAAAAGAGTCCCGACGAGGAGAGGAGTCAGCATGACCAGAGCGCCAGGAGGGATCATTTCCTTGATTGAGGCATCTGTTGATATCTTGACACAGTTTGTATAGTCTGGTTTAGCAGTTCCCTCCATGAGACCAGGGATGGTGTTGAACTGACGTCGAACTTCTTCAACCATTTTGAGAGCTGCACTGCCAACACTCTTCATGGTCATGGCTGAGAACCAGTAGGGGAGCATAGCGCCCACAAGAAGCCCAATGAAAACTTTGGGTGTCAGAACATCCACAGTCGAGATTGCTGCACGGCTCACGAAGGCTCCAAAAAGTGCAAGGGACACCAAGGCAGCTGAACCTATGGCAAAACCCTAGAAGATAGCACACGACAATTAGATTGATAAATTTGAGATAGAATAGCTCTAAACGTGAATCAAACAATGAAGGCACGAGTCTCGATCAATTTTACCTTTCCGATAGCAGCAGTTGTGTTGCCAGCCGCATCAAGAGCATCTGTTCTCTCACGGATCCTGTGGCTCATCCCTGCCATCTCTGCAATTCCCCCAGCATTGTCACTGATAGGCCCATAGGCATCAATGGCAAGACCAGTTGCAATGGTGCTCAACATTCCAAGAGCGGCGACTGCAATACCATACATTGCAGCAAAACTGAAACTAACAAAAATGCTGACGGCTATAGCAAATATTGGAATGATGACGGATTTGTATCCCAAAGCAAGACCGAAGATAACATTTGTAGCAGCTCCAGTTCTACAGGAATCAGCAACATCTTGCACGGGGCTGAAAGAAGAGGTCAATGAAAATGAAGTAAAGAGATGCTGAAAGCCAACCGAGAGTAGGTGACAAATTAATGCTTGATTCAATGAATACCTGTAAGCATTGCTTGTGTAGTACTCAGTCACAAACCCTATCACCAGACCAGCCCATAAGCCAATTGCTACACAGAAGAAGAGCTCCCTACCAGTGCATCTCAGACAATAAGCTAACTTCACAATTTTATCAAAAAGAGCAAAGGTAAAGTGGAATAAGTTACCAGTTCTTGACAGTCTTCTGGACACCAAAATTGAAGATTGTGAAAGTCGATGGGAGTGCTACCCAAGAGACAATTGCAATTCCGCCAGTCATGAGAACAGTGGAGATGATAAGCTGTCTCTTTAATGAAGGTTCAATCTCCTTCACTGCTTTAATCTCGAAGAAATCAGTAGCAAAAAGTGTGGTAATCAGACAAACAATGATACCCATGGAACTAATCAGTAAGGGGTATAACATTGCTGTCAAATCATGATTAATTCCAAAGGAAGATATTGAAGCAACCACAAGAGCGGCACATGAGGACTCAGCATAAGAGCCAAAGAGATCAGATCCCATTCCAGCAATATCCCCAACATTATCACCAACATTGTCAGCAATAACCTGCAAACAAGAATGAAGCATTTGCTAGAACATTATAAAAATTTAAATAAGTTTGGTCATTTGACGAGGACTAGATCTGATATTTTGCCTGGATGAATAAGGACATGAGTGAACACTTGATTATTTTAAAAGAAACATCAAGATATCTAAGTTCAACTGAAAAAGGAAGATGCATGTTCAATTAGAGATTCTTACAGCAGGGTTCCTTGGGTCATCCTCAGGAATGTTCCTTTCAACCTTTCCAACCAAATCAGCCCCAACATCAGCAGCTTTGGTATAGATACCACCACCAACCCTGCCAAAGAGAGCCATGGAAGACCCACCCAGGCCATAACCAGTAATAGCCTCAAAAAGGCCTTCCCAGTCATCACCATAATACAATTTAAATAAGTTGATGGAAATAAAGAGCACCAGAAGCCCATTAGCTGCGAGCAAAAAGCCCATCACAGCTCCTGACCGAAATGCAGTGATGAAAGCCTTTCCTACACCCTTTCTAGCTTCTAGAGTTGTCCTGGCATTGGCATACGTAGCAATCTTCATACCAAGGAATCCAGATACCACAGAGGTGATACCTCCAAGCAAGAAAGCCAATGTGCTAAAGATAGCATTGGCAAGGGCAGGCTTGCAAGTCTTGTCCTTGCTGTAAGTGCAGGGTTGGCTCTTTGTGCTAAAGCCCTCAACAGAGCCAAGGAAGAGGAAGATTAGTATTGCAAAAATAGCCATGAAGATTCCAACATACTGATATTCAGTAAAAAGGAAAGAAGTAGCTCCTGTTTCAAAGGAAGAAAGCTCATGTCAGATGTCATAAACTTATTCATGTCAATAAGATTGCCAGAATAAAAAAACTTAAGATTAGTAATAGTCTTGGGTAGAAAATGTGACATCTGACATGAACCAAATGTATTTACGAGTAGGGTTGTAAATGAATCAAATGTTCGTGAACAAACTTGGTGTTCGGCTTGGTAAGAGCTTGTTTATGTTCGATTAATACACACAAGAACAATTAAACAAACAAACTTGAACAACTCGTTAAACTAAACAAACAAGCTTGAACACATGTGTTCAGCTCGTTAATATTCGTGAACAACGTATGTGAACAATGTTCACAAACTATGTTCATTAATAAAACTCTTATCAATAAACTAAATAAACAAAAAAATATAATATAATAAACAAATAAGTTTGATTATCAAGCTCAATAAACAATCAAACAAACAAAAGTTTCAAACAATCAAACAAATTTGAATTTGAGAGCTTGATAACATCTAAACAAACCAAGCTTGAACCAAGCTCAAGCCAAGCTTGAATTAAGAGTTCGATAACATATAAACAAGTCAAGCTTCAAACAAGCTCAAGCTCATAAAAAATAAACCTAGCCAAGCTTGAACAATCATTTCAAAGGCTTGGTTCATTTTAAGCTCAGCTCGGCTTGGTTAGCTTATCAAACAAGCTTGAACACCTCAAAGCTCGGCTCGGCTCCGCTCGGCTTGTTTATAACCCTATTTACCAGGAGCTCTTTTCTCCTTACTCACAAATTGATTGTCCCAAAATTATATATTTAGCAATGAGGTCATTAAATTTAATATCATGCCATATAAAGTTTGAATAGTACTAAAAATGAGAGATATAAAAGGCTCATCCATGAAAAGAAAAAAAAAAGGAAAAGGATCATGTGCCAAAAGATGCTTCGAAGGCAAAAACCAACTCTCTAGTGAATGCTAAATACTCAGTTAGGACATAAGGAATTCCCACTCCTAAAATTTTAATTGGCCAAACTACACTGCAAGTTTAAAACTTAAGTTAGAAATTGATTTGGCTGGACATCAACTGGTATTTTTACTGCCAAACTATTTAAAACGCTAGCAATTTATGGAATTTAAACACAACTAAAACCGGGGTAAAATTGTTGGCTTCAAGTCAATTAATGCAGAGGTTCCTGGCCTATGTCAAGCAAGATCTAAGGCAACTAGAATATTAAATTCTAAACCGTATGTACTACTTTTGAAAAGTATAAATTACTGTTTCACATAACCGATCTCAAATAATTAGGACAAGCAGTACTGGAAGATGATGATGGAGTACTACTCCATCCACTGACTCGCAGGAATAGGAAGATCCTCTAATTCGCCAAAGTACCAGGGGAAGACCGTGGATTGGCCTGGACACCTCGATTAAAAGACAAAAAGAAAAAAAAAAGGAGGATCCTCTTATTTACACCGGTAGGTAACTACTGCTCACTGTAATAGCTCACAAGAGCGTCGTCTATAAATAAAAAGAACAAGAAAATTCGAAATCTTTGCGGCAATAAAAAAAATGTGCCAGAGCAAATTCGAAAAAAAAAATAACGAGAAAAAAGTTAGCACAGTTCTAAACAAAGCCATGAATTTTAACAAGAACCAACATAAGAAGTATACCAAGACAAATTTGAAATAGATTGACAAAGAAAGCTGAAAGGGCCTCCTGCGCATAGAATTATTAGCTTCAAAATAACAGAAAATCTAGAGAGTAAAAGGCAGATCCATTGATCTAAAACGAAGTTTCTTCTGCAGAACAAGCTGCACGCAAACTCAGCGAATTCCAATTTCAAGCACTGAACACCGCAGATCTGACTGAAAAAACAAAAACAAAATACCCAGATCTAATTACGTCACTTACCTTCTGAAATGGCGCGCTGGATCTCTGCGCACTTGACGACCACGTTGTGTTCGTTAAGCCCTTCCTCCTCGTCGATCAGGTACTCGGAGCCGTTCTTACCGTTTCCCGCCCCGTTGGCCTCCTTCTCCGGCGAGAGGCTCACCCTCGAGACAAGGACCCACTGCACCAGCGCGAAAGCGATCCCGACGACGGCCGTCGCTGGGATCAGAGCCTCTGTTGTGAGATCGGAAAGAATCGCCGCCCCCATCCCCAGATCCGTCGTCACAGCAATATGCTCGCGGAGGCAATGACTTCGAGGGATTCGGAGTTCCCACTTCCCGGACGACTCCAAGAATACCGGGGTTTGCCGTATTTATATACGAAACCAAGGAGAGACAGAAGGCTTGCGTTGAACCAACTGTGGGGACAAAGACACTACCATTTTCGGATCACGTTAATCTAAGCGATCTCGCGGGACATACGAAACGCATATTAATTTTCTCCCGTTCACTTACACCCAATAAATTTACCTGCCAACACACAGCCTAAATAGTGGGGCCCACGCCTTATCACCCTGACTTAACGGAGAGAGCAGCCACCGTAAGATCCGGGACAATCCGATCGGCCTCCGCTAAAGATAGCTAATTATTCCTGAAAAATAATTATTATATTTTAAGAAAAAGGAAAAAAGCCAAGTGGAGCCCGCATCCCGCGCCAGGGAGGAGGGTGGGTCCCAGTAGCGATTTTGGCTTAAACACAATTAAAATAAAAACAAATATGTTTTTTTTTAATAACTTTTTTTTGTTGAAATAAAAAAGCTTAATATATCAGTTAAAAGTAATTTTTTTTAATGAGAATGTAAAAATTTGCCCTATCAAACTCGTTCTATATTACACAAATTTGTCCATCTTTATTTATTGCAATTAATTCACATAAAAATGATTTTAATTAAGTGGAAGTGATCAATTAAAATCGAGATAGAACATTTCAAACTTTGAACAGCTACAATTATTCATTTGACAACAATGTGAACAACTTGAATTGGTGTTCTACCCCTTCATGGACAGCGCAGGTATCACATGTTTCCATGAAAACATGTTAATGTTTAATTAAATGTTCATAGAGTTGGAACAATTCATCACTTGTACTTCCACACGTATCTCTCACTTTATTAAAAGAGATATTGTAACTTATAAAATGACTGAAAATGACATCAATACATTTTTACATATAAAAAAAACATTTGCAATGTAATTGAAGATCATCTTTATGAGTTATCCACTCTAATGCCAACTAAACGTATATAATCTATCTTTGACTATTGGTGGACAATGAATGTTCTACTTTAAGCCTACGTATTATGATCATTGACTAAAAACAATTAGTGATTAATAACGAGTCATATTTTAACTTTATTTTATAGCTATGCCCACAACTAATAATTTTGACTAATGGATACTCTAATAAACAAATAGATTTTTCGGGCCCATTTATTGGGAGAAGCATGTGGCGAGTATTCTAGAGCATCTCTCGCATGATATTTTAATTGATATAATTGAACAAAAATGATAGAACAGATCTCACATTCTTTGATCATTCTGATCACGATCTCTTAGCTAATTGTATTAGATGTTTCAGTCTAAACAACATTCATTTGATAACATGAGACATTGCATGAGATTGATTATAAAAACTCAACAATACAGTTTTAACATGATTAGACTTCTGAAATGATCAATGAGCAGCTCAAGTTATGTTGTGCATGAGCATAAAGCATCCAAGGAAAGGAACAAACTCAAGTTGCCTTTCGGTTCACTTTGAGGTATGGCAGCGCACCAATCACATTGTCGTAGTCGCTTCTGTCAACTGGGTGCTGTGAAAAAAATTGGAAATGTTTCAGAAACAGATTGAAGGAAGAAAGGGAATGTCACTGGTTAAGCATTTAAGGATGGAAAAGAGATCCACAATTGGGAGCACACATATGAGGCAAAACAACCAAACTACAAGGTGCAGATGCCTACGACATGCAACTAAACACATCAAACATGGCAAACTGACATGGAGTGGCATTGCACTTCTGTAAAAGAAAGCAATTTACATTGTCAAAGAGAGATTAGGGAGAAATGAAATTGACAGAATGAGAATAACCATGAGTACACAAGAAAATTAAGGTAATTTACATTAAAAAAAAAATCAAAATTTAGCTTAAGGCTGTTCCAATATTTCAAGGTTACTGCCTGAGTTGTTTACTTTGATAAAAGAACACTTAGGATAAGAACTTGAGTGAGTTGACAATACTGAATGTCAATATTTTGAAGCCAAACCAAGCGTAACTAAATGTAAAAGATTGGCTTACTTAAAATTATGCTGATCACTAGGTACTTAGTGTAAATGATTGACTACAAGGTGCAGATGCCTACGACATGCAACTAAACACATCAAACATGGCAAACTGACATGGAGTGGCACTGCAATGCAATTCTGGAAAAGAAAGCAATAACCATGAGTGTACAATAAAATTAAGGTAATTTACGTTAAAAAAAAACTTTCAAAATTTTGCTTAAGGCTGTTCCGATATTTCAAAGTTTCTGTCGGGGCTGCTTACTTTTAAAAAGAACACTTGAAGGATAAGAACTTGAGTGAGCTGACAAGACTGAGTGTCAATATTTTTGAAGCCAACCCAAGTGTAACGAAATGTAAATGATTGGCATACTTAAGTTTATATGGATTACTAGGTACTTAGTGTAATTGATTAGTTTAACTCAAGTAGAAGATATCAACACTCTTTTTTTTTCAGAACAAGAAGTACCACTTTTTATTCTATAACATCACAAAATTCTCGAATACACATAGTTTTTCTTTTTCATTGTTTTGACTTATCAACTCATTGTTTTAACATCTTAGACCTTCTTAAATCACACAAAAGACATTCACCTTATTGCAATTTATGATCTACAACAATTACAGTTATTTCAAGTACAGAGTCACTTTGGTTACAGATTAGGTTTTTGCTGAAATGAACATCCATCCAGCTCTGTTGTCACCACACAGTCACAAGAAATTTGTGAAAACCCTACTGATAGGCGGTGCCAGAGGCCAATCCCATGTCCCAAATTCAGAATTTTTTCGATGGTCAATATCACAAATTCACAACATTTTCATCTAACCATTGTCCAAATCTGAATCTATGTATTTATAAATCTTGGAGCTAGAGGTTCTTAGTACGGAAATGGAACTTCCTTAGTTCCTATTCGCTAACAACCTAGGAAGAGTGAATGCGACTTCATTGAAAATTTGCTGCTTTGACATAAAATCAAATTCAGCAACCTCCACAAACGCACAGAAAAAGATAATCTCTACAATATGTTTTTTATCTGATATAGACAAGTTCAGAACACCATGTAATATATCGAGTGTTCATAAACTATTATAGGTGATGCTAGCTTCAATGATAGATAGCAACAAGTTGACAATAGCACGATACCAGAAGCCTCAACGGAATAAAACCAGACATCATGGATAAGATAAGCAAATGCAGATGGGTTATCCGAGAAATCGATTTACCATTTTGGAAAGTCGAAGCTTCCTCTTGGTGTTCTTCTTCCCCAACAAGTGCTGCTTCCCGGCCCGTCTCCTCACAATCTTCCCTCTTCCAGTCACCCGAAATCTCTTCGCCGAAGCCTTCGAATCCACAAAGGAGCAAACTTGCCGCGTCATCATTGAAGAAAGAGGGCGAGAATACACAGAAAGGGCGATACCTTGTGGGTCTTCATCTTGTAGCCCTTGGCGGCGAAGACGGCGAAGGCTGCAGGCCTGCCGGATGAGGAAGCGTAACTCGCCGGAAAGGGGCCTGCTTGGAGTAGAAGAGGGGAACCGGACACGGCGGCGAAGGAGCTGAGCCTGCGCTGAAGGGAGATGGCGATAGGAGACTGTGAGGGGCGGAAGCCATTGGCGAAGCGGAGTGGAGGCGGAGAGAAAGGAGACAGCCTCAGGAAGCAAAAGGAAGATGATGCGGCCATGAATTGTGGTTATCTGTGACTTCGCTCGAAAGGGTTCGAGGGGATTGAGGGAAGTGGAAAGAGACGAAGCCAACGCTTGTGGATGAGATTATTATCATTATTATATTTTATAAAAAATGACGAATTTAGAAAGCATTTGATTTGTTTCATTTTTATTTTTATTTTTCAAAAAATTAAATTTTTTAATTTTTTAAAAAATAATTTTCTTTTGTTCTCTAATTTTCTAAAAAAAATACTATATTTTTTTTAGAAAACAAAATTAAAAAATACAAATCAAATATATTTTTCAAAAAATGCCATTTTCTACGGAAAAAAAAATACAAACCAAACGCACTATTAAATTTTTTAAAAAAACATCTTATTTATATGATTTGTAACCCTAATCCTCTTCTACCATGCTGTGTCAGCATTTGAAAAATTATGATGACCTGGCGTAGAGTATTAACTTCAAGTTGAACATCAATTTTAGTTTAGGTTAGCACTTGCTAAATGCTTAAATCACAATTTGCAATAACCATTCCATGGAAAAATTACTAGTTCAGCCAAAAATATCATGATAAATAAGCGTATAACTAAGGAAAAGTTGAGCTCCCATTAGAGTATATTTTATCGCTAGTGATTAAATTTAGAAAGAATATTATGAATAAGTCACCTACTTAATACAAATTTCTCTCGCCGTTCAAACTACAATGTTTTCACCACCAAGTATTCTAGTCACTTAGCCTCGCAGTATTTAGCTTGACAAACTCATTGCAATATACATGAAGGTCTTTCCAAGTTGCCAAGAGTCTTCTGGTAGAAAAGAATCCCATCCCATCTTAATGGCATTCGTATATAATGGTTACCTGGTAAAAAAAAAGACATCATTCCGGAATCGCTTGGAGAAACAATGGAAATGAAGGAGACATGGTTCGGACATGATGTAATTGAAGATACAGCCTCATAATTTATAAGATCATGTTAAAATTTCGAGTAACTGAGCTTAGTGTGCAAACAATAGGTGCCAATAGAAATTGTTTCAATCTTCGCAGTGGATGAGCTCTCGTATTTATTACCTTCAATCTTCATCTCCAGCATGCTCCAGTAAATAGTTTGCTGCCAGTTGCTCGTTCCTGTCACAGGCTAGGTATGCTTCAATTACTCGTGCCCGGTCGAAACCCAATGCTTCGAGCTGAATGATGTGAAGTGTATCAGACAACTGAGTTAGTATAGATAATGTATTTGAAATGAGTCAAACCCAAAGAATTTGGAACCATGGCTTTAATATGTACAAAGATGAATGCATCGGACAACAGAGTTATAGCATAGATAATGTCCCAACGAGTTTGGAATCATAGCATTTGTATGCACATGAGAATGAGATGACATTCAGATCAAATTGCAACAGAAAAAAAAGCATACCCGTCCAATTGCTTCCTGCTCTTCAGGTGTTACACTTATCGTATGTGGCATCTCATCTTGGTCAGGCTGATCAAACAGATCCCTGAAAATAGTTTTTCAACAAAGCGTTGGTATAGTAGGAGTATTTTGAGAATTCAAACGAACAAATATGAGTTCAATTATGCACTTCCAAGTATAAGATGGCCTCAATAAAGCCACAGATTATGCATGTGCATGCAAGACTAGTAATTGAGTTCACAAATGTCATTATGCACTTTGAGTAACATGACCTTAAGAATGCTACAAATGCATTTGCAAGAACGATTGGTAATCTAGTTCCTTGAGGCAATCCTTACTCAAAGCAATCCATACCTCCCAAGAAGCTGATGAGACAAAAAATACTCATGCATCTCAAGTAGAATAATTACTATTTTAGCAGACACTTGCAAACCTTAAAAATGAAAAATATCTATAAGTAGAATAGTTATTATTTTAGCTAAGGACAGACAAATTTTACAAATGGAGAAAGTCAGAAATAGAATGAGAAAGTTAAAATTATATTTGATTATTGTAGTAAATATAATTACAATTTATATATTTATAGCCTGTAGACATAACGAATCCTATCTAAAATTTAAACATAAGATTAGACGCTTTGGGCTAGATTTCATATCATATATAAAAATTATATCTAACAGAGAAAATCTTGTCTTTTCTATCAGTAGTAGTTTCCAAACTATTTACATACTTCTTTGGTATACAAACAATCATGGAAAAAAAAATATAGCCAATGATATAGATGATATATTCTGTTTAAAGTTTGCATTGAGAGTATACATAATCAGATAGTCTCTTCTGGAAGATAAATGTCTAAATTCACTCTTTTAAACCTCATTCATTTGAGTTTATTGGTTTTGGTGATCTAAACTCATTCAATTTATCTTGTGCTTGATTGAAATATGAAATGATATTCTTATTGATGGGATGAAAATGAAAAACAGGAGATGCTTCTTCAAGAAGTATCCACGAAACAAGGATCAGAGGAAGGATTACATGGAACAAAGGAAAAGAGGTAGCTAGCAACTTATTTTGAAGTTTCAAACAGCAGGAAAGAAAATTAGAACCATCACTATCAAAACTTGAGGTGCATGAACAATGTTATTCTCCTATGATAAGTCAAACACAACAAAGAACGACAATAGCAAATTAGATAAATAATGATTCATATTTCTTTTCCAAGAACCTATAATTTAGCTGCATTCAAAACCACACTAGATACTTCCAAAGCATCATACATGTCATCTTAGTAGGATATTCAAGAGTAAAATCAAACTTTAGCTAGAAAATCAACAGCAAATAGACTAATTTGAGTAACAAGTATGACTAACTCTTCAAGATCTTCAATAGGTTCATTAATTAACTGAAGAAACTCTGCATGATGATCCTGTATTAATCTCAACAACTGGGGGTTTTGTTTGCTTAATTCCTGGAGCATTGGCTGCAAACAGAAAGGACACTTATAAAGAAATTTAGATGTGCAAAAATATACAACTCAAATGGAAGTACCAACCTGCAATATTTGTGGATTCGCTTGAACCATTGCTCGCAAAGCTAAAAACTACAAAAATAATAGTACAAATTTCTGAGATAAATAGTATTGTAATTCTCACCAATATAAATATACACACCTAATTCAAATAATAGTGGCAAAAAAGTAATGGCAAAGAGCCTCTGGTCAATTAATAGTGCCTGCAATCTGTTTAAGATAAGCTACGGATATAACCTCACTACCTAAAGAAGGTACTAAGTCAAACACTGTGAGAGATAAGTCTTCTCTCATTCTGCAAAGCAGTCATCTCGAAACAAAATGCTTGTTTCTCCGAGATGAAACAATAATAAGTAAATCGTTAATCATGCTGACAGTTCAGATAAGAGGGCTTGCCAACAAAATTGATCATGCAGATAAGTCCCCATCCTGAAGTTGTAAAACAAATTACCAAACATCACCTAGCAACCCAGTGTATTCAAACATGTTCAATAAATTAACTTTATCTTCCACCCAAATTGTATTCTTCTCAAACAATCTATTAGAAGTCTCTCCAGACATAAACGTTAGTCAATCATGTCCATCTGTCAAGAAGGCTTGGTCAAATAAACAAAAGTCAGAGTGTGCAAGTGAAGCAAACATACTTGCTGGTTATTTCTGAGGAAGTCGAGAGATCCACCTGCAGTACCCCCTCCAGAATTCGCATTTGCCTAGTAGACATAATTGGATCATGATTTATTTATCATGTCTGCTAAAGTAAATATAGTACACAAGTAAAGAGGCAGAGCATTGAACCTGCGGGAACATGTTCAAAGGAGACGAATTTGGAGCAGAATTTGTTACCCCAAAAAAAGGCCCTATAGCAGCTAAATTGGTTGCATTGACCCCTTGAGCAGATGCCTCAGATGAAGGGGAAGAATCACCAGGAACTGCAATTTCTGCTGTTGATGGAATGCCCTATTGTGAAATGGAAAACTGTGAACCGCAAGTGTTTTAATCGGTATTGTCAGTTTTACTCTCAGAATATTACATACAGAATATAGGTATTCCACAGCGCGTTCAGGATTATTGTATGCAGCACGAAGTGCGCGCAGGATTGTCTCTCTGTCCCAGTTGCCACCGCCCATTTCCATCAATTGACTAATCAACTGCTCATTATTGCTCCCTTCAAGTAAATTTGATGCAGCTTGACCATAGGCATCAGATAACCTGCAAATAATTGTTAAGATTGCCTTGTTTTTCACATAGGATACTTCCACTACAATTCTGCAAAACGAGGCATCCTAGAATGTCATGGGATCATGGGCACAGTTCAGATGAAGCATAATGCACTCAAACATGGCATATAATCAAGAAGTACACAAAGTGCCACCTCAACACAGACAAAAGATAAATATACTGGAAATGTCAAATAAAATATTATCACAATTAGGTAACTAGGACAGTCCAAAATCTGCATATAAGCAACATCCACATCCAATTTCTAATATGAAAATATACTAGAAAAGAAGCATCCTTCTCAAGCATTAGTTATTAAGCTGGAAATAGCATCATAGATTATCCTAGCCCTTTGGCTCGATAGCGAATTCACGCCTCCGGGGCTATGGTGCAGCGGTAGAGCGACTAGTCGCTATCTCAGGCATCCGCGGTTCGATCCCCAGCTACGGCGTATTTGCAGGAATTTTTCTCCAAATGGGCGCAAACCCTGGGACGCTGGGCTTCTAGACCGCCCACCGCGAGCGCTTCCCGATTTACCCTGGCGGCCGGTGGGAAACTTCCGTGGGGTCGGGCCGGTCGCCCGAGGTTGAAAAAACCTCGTTAATCTTTTTTTTTCGATAGCGAATTCACAAAGAAAAAAGAAATAAATATTAATTGATTCCAATCTGAATTTGAAAATTCAATTTGAACGTGGCTATCAACTTGATAGACACACCCAAAATCTCTCACTAAAGTTTCCAATTCCGAGAAGTTATGATGATATTTACACATCAAATAAAGACATTCAAGCTGAGAAAAGCTTGTCTTGAAATATATAACTACATGCCATATTTCAGTTGCTATTTTAAATTGAAAGATGAGAATTGCCAATGAAGGGCAATGTGATTAAGAGGTGTGTTAAACGCTTTCAATAGCCTAAACTGAGTGAAATTACAAGTGCTAAGGCATATTCACCTTTTTGTAAGGTTGGAGGCACAGCATATATAGTAATGAGGCATTAAATGCTTGTTATCTTGATACATTTATCATATAGATTCACACGTGTGTATTGTTGCCAATTGTGCCTTGTGTTTCTATTTTGATTAAGTGATAGGATTACTATACACAGAATCATTTTGATTAACTAATAGGATGGAGGCATAGCATATACATGTTTTGTTGGCAATTGTTGCCAATTAGCAATTAACTGATATGATTACTGTACAGAGAATCATTAAAATGGACATATATTACCAACACTCATAGAATAAAGAAGAAATAATAAAAAAAAAGGGCTTACTCTGCATTAGGTCGTTGAGATTGAGCAGATCCGGTTGATGAATTCTCTGATACACTGAATAAAAAGATTGTAAAAAGGTCAGAAAAGAGTGGATCAAGTATAATGAAGAAAATGTGGCAGTTATCATATACATTGCATAGAGGAAGAAAAGAATTGTATAAACACTCACAAAGCTTGTTGCGGTGTTTGCTGGGGAGCTTGTGGTGGAATTTGTGATGAAGTTTGTGGTTGAGCCTCCTTAGGAGGCTGAACTACAGAAGCAGCTGAAGGCTATGGACACAGGCATTAGGTTTAAGAATGGAGATTTGCAAACTCTTTTGACAAAAACAGGTAATGTAACAAGTACCTGACCAGATGAGGCTCCGCTTGTGCCTGCAGCTTTACTCTGAAATGTTTGAAGCAACAATTGCATTATTTACAGCGATAAGAAATAAAGTCATCACAATTGTAGGGATTGAAATAAAAAGACAATCACAAATAAATAAAAATAAGGCAATACTAAATCTGGGTCATTCAGTGACAATGAAAGAATATGTTAACCATAAGACCAGATGTACAAAAAAACGAGGAACAACTGCAGACTGTAAAGGTAGAGAGAATATCCAGTATCAAATTTAAAGTGATAAGAAGACATCTATGTTCAATTTTTTCCAACTAGATACATGTACACGGGTACACCTATCCAAACAAGTCTCAATCTTCAAAAACTCAAAATGGACTTGCAGCAATTGGCATTCTCAGCAAGAACAGCACTTGTGGGTGTTTGTTCCCCACAAGATGTGCAATGCTCACAAACTAAAAAAAATTGACAACGGAAAATGTTAAAGTGTTATGTAACAAGCAGAAAAGTGAAAGAACATGTAAGATGTCTAACTGTAGACTAGGATTATTGCATTTTCTAAGTGATGCAAGCATTATTAATGTGAGCAACCATGAGCCTTATTATGCACAAGTTGTATGTATAATAGTAGTGGTAAATAGTAACAATTATTACTTGTTAGTTAACGGTAAATATGTGTAATCACCTTTTATAGCTGATAATAGTAATAAATTACATCAGTAAATTTTATTGGGTCTCTCACCTTATCAGTTATTAGTACTACTAAATACTAAATTATTATTACTATTGATTATCGAATATGTAACAGAATCAAAGTTACCCATTAAATAACCTATTACATTAAACTAAATAAAGTACAGTTGCAATATTGGTTATTAATATACTCCTCATGAGACACGAAGGAGCCTTCTTAGTTGCCTCTGTCTTCTCCCAAAGACACACTGTCTTCTCCAAAAGCTGAAATTTCTTCCTCCAAGTCACTCCTCCCCCAGCCAGATCTCCTCTGTCTCTTGTTCCCTCCATCTCATGCAATCCAGCAGCACCAGAAAGTTCGGTAGATCCAGTACAGTAACAAACTACAAGTGGAGTCTCATGTCATCTCTGACAAAGGTTCTTTTCTCCTTGTTGATCTAAAACAGCATCAGCTACCAATCTTGAAAAAAAAAAACACGAATTTTCTTCATAATCTCACTTGATTCACTTTTCAGTAAGACCTTTGTAATTTTCAACCTTATTTTCAGTTTTCTGCCAACCAACAACTCATATTTGAGATGTTGGGCAAAGTTGGATCATTCTTGTATCACTAGTGACATAGTCTTGAAGGGATTTGATGAAGGGATAACATTCATTTAACTCAATCCCAAGTAATTGGGACTAACACAATTTGATGATGCTAATCTAAATTCTACATATAGTTATAATACCAATATAAATAAGCAAGCATTTCATTTGCATAGCGGTAGATTCAAAATTTAAGTTGAAAAAGTACCTTACTAAGCATGACAACGAGAAAACCATTTTCACTAACTTTGTTCTCTTCCAGTGTGGTTTCATCTTTCAATACTTTTCCATTGTGAATCAGTAACTGCTGCCCCCATGGATAATTGTCTTTCCCTTGTACTTGCTCAATGTTTTTCTTCACAGCCATAATCTGCGGCATTGAAAGAAGGTGTACTATCTAGTTACAACTATATAACAAACACTGCTAAAAAACAAATCTCCCGATCAACAGCCAAACTAAGACAACAAACTGCCCAAATGATAAGTCAATAAAGTCTAAAATCGTAGAACATCAGCCAAAATTAACCAAGATTCCAGTTTTGATACAACACTCAAAGATGCTCAAAAAAAAAAAAGTAAGTCAGCAGCCAACAACTTTTTTTACAGACGTACTTAGGGAAGCTTCTGATAATTATCAGCTCCTACACGTATAAAAATGGAGCACGAAGACATGATAACAATTCTTTATATTTGTTTTAACTCAGATTTAATTTCTCCATTGCTTCTATTTGAGGTAGAAAAAAAATGCAATTTGTGAAACAGGTGGAATTATGGAGTAAAAAACTAGTTCTGTCTAACACTCGATGCAAGCGTGCTTTTTCCCAAAAACATCAGACTACAAAGATCAGCAAAAGGGGGAAATTACAGAACACAAACAGATTTTTTTAACTGGATTACTAGATAGTAAATCCATTCACAGTACAAACTCAGCAAAACAATGAATTCGTAGTTTGTGGAAAGCAAATCTCAGCAAACCCCACCGGGAGAGTAAACCCTCGGAAGAAAAAGGAAATACATCAGGAATTCGACAGAACAAAAGAGGATCAAAACCTAGACCGATTCCAAGAAAAGGATCAGTGACTGGGCAATGCCCGACGAGCCAACAAACATAAAGAGATTCTACCGTATCACTAGGCTGGACCCGGATTTCGAAGTGGGTGCCCTTGAGCGTCTTCACCGTCAGCTTCATGGCGACCATATCGCTTCCTCGCCGCGAGCAGACGAGAGAAAGAGAGGGAACCCTAACTGGAAACAAATTGAGATCGAGAAAGGAACAGAAGGCGCAGGCCTTTTAACCCCTTTTTATATTGCTTTAAGGTAATATGCATGACGGAACGATGGGTCGTGGCCTCATTGGCCCACTGCTTCAGGCAATCAGAGGAGGGTAGAGTTTCCGAGTATCGCGTGATGCGCGGGTAAGGAATCGGGTATTACTTGATGTCGGTTTCCGTTACTTTGTGCTGTACGCTGTAACGTGGCGAGACGTGACGGCGTAACTTACGCGGTTTGTAAGAAATTCGGTTCGATAGTTAATTCGAAAATTCAGTTTTAGATTTAGAGTTTAAAATATCAATTTAATCCATTAAATTGAATCGGATAATACTTGATTGGTATACTCGACTGTCTATCATCAAATTATTTCAATTTTCAACTTAAATAATTAATTTTTTTATCAATTCAGTTGGTTTGATTTTCATGAAAATATTAATCAATTCGGTTTTAAAAAAATAATTTATTCAATTTAGATTTAATTGATTCGGTCAAATTTTATAGATTCAATAATTAATTGTTCATCTTTAATTCTGATGATAAAACGATAAAATTATTATATTAACGGTCATTTCAAGAGACTCCCACACTTTGAAAAGAAGCATATTAATGGACTTATTCAATTTTAGAAGAGTAACCTTCCTAGATAGGAGATATTAGATAATCTGAAATTATAATATTTATACTTGTCGATAATAAAACTATATTTCTTTAGAGATAAATCCAACTTGAGTACCAATTTGATTATATCCACGTGCCCTCACCTTTAGCTCTCGTATATTTATAAGGGAGAATTTTTTTTGAGTGTTTTTTAATTTATTTTTGACGATCAATGAAAAAAATTTTGACGTCGAGTTAATCACCCAATATTTAATTATTACTTGATTATCATTATTTTTTAAAGGTAGAAACTTTCATTCAAAACTTACCCTTAAAAAAAACAATATCAGTTAACTTTTAAGAATATCAAATGCTCATCCAAAGCAATTTGCCAAATCACACCCGTAAAAAGATAATTTGCTTGATCTTCTCCTCCAACAAAATAGGCGCTGCCAATATCTCAGAAAATCTCGGGCTAAACGAATGAAACAATCATAAGCAATTTTGCTGTTTCAAGTTAGCAATTTTATAGAGAGGTAAATTATAAATAATTTTTACTTTTGAATAGTGATCATTGTATGAGAAATGACATAAATCTGGCAAGTATTTTTTTGTCATTTATAAAAAGGTAAATAACAAAGATTTACCTTTAAATAGTGATCATTACGTGTGAGAGAGTAGAAATATTTTACTATTAGAAATTGATCTCTATATTTTTTTTTCGATAATATCTCGTACAATAATCATCTATCGATTTCATGAATGATCGATCCGCCTGACTCGCCTGGGCCGGTGCGACTTGCTTGGTCCGGGTCACTCTTCTACTTCGATATTACAATTTGACCTGGTCGTCTCGTCTCCCCCGTGATAGCGCCGTTATCTAGTAGAAGCAGCGGTCCAACATAGCGATGGGTGGGCGAGGAGGAGCCGCAATCTGCAGCACCAAATCCCTCCTCCCGCTTCTTCTCTCCTCTCGCCTCGCGCCCATCCGTCGGATTTCCCATCTTACGGTCCGCATGGCCTCGCCGCCAGATCCCTCCGCCCCTCCCCCTCCCTCCTCCTCGTCCGCTTCCTCCGCTATCGATTTCCTCTCCCTCTGCCACCTCCTCAAGGTTATCTCTCTCTCTCTTGCTTCTTTTGATCCTCTAGCACGGCGCGGATCCGTCGCCTAATGCTCCGGGCTCTTTGTTTTTTGGTTCTCCTTAGACGACGGAGAGGACTGGGTGGGTGCAGCGTGGCGTCCGAAAGCCGGAGTCTGTGGCAGACCACATGTACAGGATGGGCATCATGTCCCTCGTCTTCGAGGATATTCCCGGAATCAATCGAGACAGGTTGGGGTTTCTCTCATTCTCGTGCCTTAGGGGAATGTAGTTGTGTTGGGTTCTCTGACAGCTCTTTGGTTCTTGGTGTTGGGTAGGTGTGTAAAAATGGCGCTCGTGCACGATATTGCTGAAGGTGGGAATGTGCACCTTTGGTTTGCTTAATTACTTAGTTTGTGTTCATTTAATCTGTTTTTTAGTTTTTTTTTTGATGAATTAACAGTTAAATTTATCACCAAAGGCTTAAAAACTCTTCATATTTACTACGGATATTGGTATTGAGAACATCATCAGAAACTTTTTTCAGTTTCAAACAAACCAAAATAAACTTCTTAGTTCATAGTGATAGTGTATAGTAGAACAAACACAATCTTTCTTAGGGCATCCACAGAGCTCCTTCGTTGCCACATATACGCCACGTCAAAAGTAAAAAACCTCATATATTTCTCCACTATCAATAAATCTCTCAACAACTCCTTCATGGGTCCCACACTTTTATTTCTCATCTCTCCTCATATTTTACATTATACATAATTAAATTTTTATTAAATTCAAAATGCACAGATTACTAATTGCAATAACATTAATAATTAAAAAAATTACATAAATATTACCGTACAAATTAATAAATTATTTTTTTACTGATTATAACCGTATCGTGCCCAGATATACTCAACTAAGTCGGCTCGAAGTTGATGATGCACTTGATTATCACGTAGCTCACAATTTCTCCGAAGGTATTCTTGAAATTCTCGAGTGGAGCCTTGAAATATTTATGATGGAGGATCTCCTTCATCATCTGACCAAGTGACTACTGCATCACCCTCATTCTCGATAATCATGTTGTGCAAAATAATACATGTATACATGATGTCTTTCAAATTATCCTTGTACCAAAATCGTACTGGACCTCTGATCATTGCCCATCGAGATTGGAGCATCCCAAATGCTCGCTCGACATCCTTTCTCGCGGCCTCTTGTCTTTCTTTAAACATTTTTCTCTTGGGATCTTGGGGGCATGGAAAACTCTTGACGAAAGTAGCCCATTCTGGATAAATCCCATCAGTCAAATAGTATCCTTTTGTATATTGTGTATTATTAACCATAAAATTAACCTCGGGTGCATTTTCTTGTAAGACATTGTTGAATAAAGGTGATTCATTAAGCACATTGATATCATTACGCGACCCTGCAATCCCGAAAAAGGCGTGCCATATCCACAAGTCCGCAGATGCGACTGCTTCAAGCACAATTGTTGGGACGCCATGATCTCCTCGAGTAAACTGACCTTTCCATGCGACAGGGCAATTTTTCCATTGCCAATGCATACAATCAAGACTACCCAACATTCCAGGAAAGCCGTGTCTTTGCTCATGCATTTCAAGCAAATGTTGAATATCAGCAGCATTAGGTCTTCTCAAATATTGAGCTCCAAACACTTCAATTACACATCGACAGAAGTTGAATAAGCATTGGATGGCAGTAGTTTTAGCAATTCGCAGGTACTCATCATAATGATCAGCAGGGGCTCCATATGCCAATTGACGAATAGCTACCGTGCATTTTTGAAGTGGCGACAAACCTTTTTTTCCCGTTGCATCGACCTTCCATTGAAAATATTCTGAATGATTTTTTAAAGCATCGACTATACGAAGGAATAAACCTCTTTGCATTCGAAATCGACGTCGGAATATGTCATTAGAATATACCGGATGATCAGAGAAGTAATCATTAAAAAGACGAGCATGTCCGACTTCACGATCCCGATTCAAATACCTTCTCCTCTGTATTCTGCTAGAAGAACTTTGAGCTCTTTGACGTACCGTTTGTCGCTGCTCATATAGCCGAAGCATTCTTTGTTCATCAATATCGTCCGCATCTTCCATCAATTCATTTCTCCAGAATTCACGGAGCATCGATCGATCTGGATTTTCAGCCATTTGGAATCGATGCAAATATTTAGTAGTTGAAAGAAATAGAGACATGAGAGAATGATATGAAGAATGAGTTGATGAAGAATACTATTTATAGAAATTTTTTAAATAAAAAATAAAATTTAATTCCAACCGTTGAAAACTTCAACGGCTAATTACATAGCCGTTGTTGTTGTTTTTTTTTAACAATTTAAAAAATATTTAAAATTTAAAATAAAAAAAAATCATGAGGGAGCAGCTCCGCCTGCTCCGCACAGGCGGAGCTGCTCCCTGTGTCAGAGCGAGGGAGCTCACTCCCACTATGGGAGTGAGCTCCCTCGTAGGCGCCACATCAGCAGTGGGAGCTCCGAAGGAGCTCCCACTGTGGGTGCTCTTAACCCAATTTGACATTGACAACGATCAGCACACCATTGTACTCCAGGATAAAGTGTGTTCAGTGTCTACAAGGTTACATATTTCTCATGGATTTTGGGAATTTGACGACTTAATAGTACCATGTATTTTTTCCAAAATCTTATTTTGATGGATGCATGCTCAAAATCAATTACCTATGTGAACTTCACTTAGTTCATGCCATGGACTCTTGGTCTAAAAATTCCATGAGAAACTTCTGGTTTCGCCAAGGGACCAAAATGTGGAGTAGATTGTGATATGGGGGATTAAGTTCAAGAACACAGTTGAAACCTGCAGGTAAGCTTCTTTTTCTAAGTCAACGAAGACTTGTCCAAGTTATATTAGATGGATATGCACATAGGTAGATGATCCAAATGTTCAATGATTCAAGTTGCTTGAAGCAGTTGATGTAAGCAAAAGTAGATTAAGAGGGTGTTTGGCCTTCAAATATATTTGGTAACTTTTTTTGCTAACAGCTTATAAGCTGTCATAATAAGTTGTTTAACCTCTTATAAGTAATTAAAAAAAAAAGTAAGGAAGACTCTATTTTTTGTTTAAAATGATTTTATTTTAATTTTTTTTTAAAAAAATAGCTTTATAGATTTTCATTAATCTCCATCTTATCCTCCACAAATTTTTACAAACTTAACAACTCTCCCTGTGCCAACTTTTTCCAACGCACGTTATCTTCTCTTCCCAGCACACGAAGTCTCCGACATTTCTTCTCTCCTTGGCATACAAATTCTCTAGTTTGGTTTGTCAAATATATTATTGATTAATTTTTAATTATAATTTTTATTTGAAATATTAATGATATCATTAAATTTTTAAAAATTTTCAATTTAAAATATGAAATAGTTTTATTTTTATATAAGTTTAACATTTATTATAAAATTGTAAATTGGTTTCGTGTGTATATATATATAATTATTTACAATACCTTAATAGTATTATATGCTTTTTGATAATTTTTTATTAAAAAGATCTTATAATATCAAACATATCAATATCTTTAAGTTGTTTAAAATAAATTTATCCAAACACTTTAATGTTTTATTTTTAAAATAATACTTAACAACTTATAAGTTCCTAAAATAATTTATTAGTGTTCGAGTTTATAAGCTCTTTTTAATAAGATTAGTCAGACACCCTCTAAATCCTAAACAAAAATGGTTGGGCTGGTAAAAAGTAGTTTGTGAGTCCTGGATCTTCTTTATAGTTGATGTGGCACATGACAAAGGAAATGATGTGTAGCTAAAGCTATCTCTAATTGCTATCTTATGGATTTTTTTTGCTACACGTAACGAAGGAATCATGCTTCTTATGTCAGGCTAAGCCGGTGTTAGGTGGTAATTTTTTACGACTTCTTTCTTTATCGAGAAAACCTGATAGGATCAGTTTCATAAATCTTTCTACATATATACCTCCCTTGTGCTCAAGACTCTATCGATACGTATAGAGGAGCAATCCAACAGGAGATCCATTTAAATGATCGAAAGCTTTACCTACAGAGGAGCAAATTACCCATCCAGCTTCGGGTTGCTTACTTGGTAACTCTGTAGGGTAGGTGGCAATGTTCGTCCTTAACTGTGAGTTATACGTATGGCAAGGGAAAGGAAGACCATCGCTGCTGTGAATGTTTGTGATGGATCATAAGGAAAATCCATCCTTTATGTCCTTTCAACCATTATGTCAATGTAACTGATAAAATTTTGACGGACATGGTCCCCATTTCCCATCATTTCACCAGTTTGTTCAGATTTGATTGACGTGATGGATTCACCTCCGCCTTGTTTTTTTTTCTTAGCTCTGGCAGTTTGCATGTATCACTATCTTATTGTTTAATGAAAATATGTTCATAGATAACCTGGTCATCATAAGGACTTCTTTTCTATTCCATGATTCTGACAGCTGAGATACTGAACCAAGCATTAAAGGAACATAATATTGTTTTCTGTCCACAATAACTTTTAGTAGAAAAAGTAACAAATTTAATTTGATATTATAACTATTGATCTGCCTTTTTGTTTTTTACTTAAGGTCTATCTTGTATCCGTTTTTTTTTTTACTTATTTAAGTTTTGTGTTTATTAATTGTTCCATTAGCCATTGTTGGTGACATAACTCCATCTGATGGTGTCCCAAAGTTGGAAAAGAGTCGAAGGGAACGTGAAGCCTTGGACTATATGTGCAAGGTACTTGGTGGGGGGTCTAGAGGTATGCCTTTTTATTAGGCAGATGCTTAACATAACTCCAGTGAGTTCTTTCTAGTCTCTGTTCTAGTTTTGCACCAATTATTTTCAGTAAAAAAAAGGTGAAGTTAGCTTTCACAAATTCATCATTTCCTAGATTGCCGGTTGAAGCTGAGACCTTTCTGAGCTTGCTAAGAATTTTTCATTGGGCAATAATCTCTTGTATAACATGAAGATTGGTGTGGGTACTTACTCTTTTCCATTCCTATGGATACTTTGGCAGCTAAAGAGATAGGTGAATTGTGGATGGAATATGAAGATAACTCTTCACCTGAAGCAAAGTTAGTCAAGGACTTTGACAAGGTAAACTCTTATACTCTAATATGGAGACCGCAGACTTTTCTCGACTATTGGTTCGCTACCTATCATTTGCTAAGCGTATATTGACATTCAGTATGCCCAAGCTTCTAGCAATGCTGCTTGTTTTTATCATATTTAATACTTTCGCATCTCATGATCTTCATGTGACTGTTATGGTAAACATCTCATATATTCAATCCGTTAGGGCACCAGCAGTCGCAAGCCTCTGTGCTCCACCACATTATTATCACATCAAAAGTTATAAATCTCATTCCTTTTAAAAACCTCTCTCCACTATTATAAATCTCTCCAACAACTTTTTTATTACCTCACTATTATAAACATTAAATAATTTATAGCAAGAGGGAGAGCATAAATTCGGTCCCAAGATTTTGAGATCGGTTTTAGATAAAATTATAAACCCCACCCAGGTAGTGGGGGTGGGGTTAATAATGGGAGGCTTATAGCATAAACCCGATGCTACAATCCCCACCCACACCCACTTACAGATGCCATTAAGACTCCAGATCTATCTTTTACTTTCTAATATTGGCATTGAAGGGCTTTGCTTTTTCTGATTTACAATTGAACTAGAAATTAATTGTCTAATAAATTAGTTTGGCGCAATATGAAGTGTTGATTATGAGATGATCCTAATGGATTCCTAGTAACTTGCAAGTGAGAATCTTGATTCCCATGTTTCCAATTATAGTCATAAGGTGCCCTGCAAGTGAGAGTCTTGATTCCCGGGTTTTTATAGAGGATTTGCATTTCACAGGCTTTGTAGGTAGCGGATAGCCTCCTATTTCAAGCAGTGAAACAACATGAATGAATTTATTAGGCATATTTTAGATAAGTAGCCTTAGATGGTACTAATTGAAGAAAATAGTTACTCTTGAAATCTGTACCAGGAGACAAAACTTAAAGATTTTGTGTCAAACACAATTAAGATTTAATTGATAAAATGTGATTTGACTAATTTCTACAATTAGAAAATGACAAGTGAAGGAACAATCAAATTAGATGGAAAAAAAATTTTTGTGCTTTGATGATCAATTATCACATGTTGCATCTAATTATAACAACTTCTGGGTAGATTATTTTAAGCCCCTGGGGCTATGGTGTAGCTAAAGGGCGACTAGTTGTCATCCTAGACATCCACGGTTCGATCCCCAGCTACGGAGTATTTTGCAAGAATTTTTTCTCCAAATGGGGCGCGAACCTAGGGACGCTGGGCTTCTAGACCGTCCGCCGCAAACACTTTCCGATTTATCCTGGCGGCCGGTTGAAAATTTCCGTGGGGCCGGGCCGGTCCGGTCGTCCGAGGTTGGGAAAACTTCGTTAATCGTTTTTTTTTTCTGGCTACATTATTTTAGTTAGATGTTGAGCCTTGGAAAAAGATTTATTATTTGATAATCACCTTCCCTTACTGGAATATCTATATATTTTAACTTACTGTCCTTTTCAGTTTTCTAAATCGTGTTATATATGCGCACAAGAGAGAGACAGTCCTAGGTCCAATTGCTTATGCGTTTATATGTTGTTTATCAGTTAGCTGCTTTTGAACTTGATGATACGACTACTGTTTTACAGGTCGAGATGATCCTCCAAGCTCTAGAGTATGAAGATGGTAAGATTTTTCTATGCATCACTATATTAGAATGGACTTTGCTATCATAAAAGCATGGTGGTAGTGGTTCCAGGTTTTGGTTTTATTTATGAAAAAGAAGAGTTATACTTTTGTTGGCATGGGCTGACTTAGATAAACAAAAATATAAAAAAAGTATTGATGCTAACTGTACTAGGAAACAAATTCTTGCCGTACAAATTTTGAATTGATGGTTCTGAAATCTTTTAGAGTTTGCAGGATAATATGTTATCTTCCATTTCCTTTCAAATCTTTGGTATGCATAAGTTTTTATGATTCATTAACTGTTTAAGAAAGAAGAATACAAAATATGTTGCACATCTTTAAGCTTGCTTATTGGTATCATGGACCTTATGCTACCCTTGCTTCAGGTTTTGCTTATACCATAAGTTATGTTTTCCTTCTAGTGACATAGTTTATAGAAGTATACTTTTGTATCACATGAATACGTCCCTTAAACTTTGCTATTTAAGTTTCTTGATACTTGGATATTAATTCTCGCAGAGCAAGGAATTGATCTGGAAGAATTTTTTGAGTCTACTGCAGGTACGAGCTATACATGTTTTGTAAAAGAAAAAAAAGACACTTATGTAGATATGCCTCAATCTTATGATAAATAACAGTCTTTGATTATGATTATGAGCTACTTCATTGTCAGAAATGTTGGCTTATGGAAGAAAAGCTTTGATGAATTTCAGAAAATAAATTAAAACGTATGAAGAAAAACAGTCTTGAGATGACTTTACAAAAATGTGACGCCCGTAGCATTAACTATTGATGGCTTTTCTTTATTGCTAACATGCCATTAGCTTTGCAGGAAAATTCAAGACCGATGTAGGCAAAGCATGGGCATCAGAAATTGTGTCGAGAAGGAAACAAGGAAAGTAGGCCAGGATCTCTTGTGAGAGCGACTTGCTGCTTCTGCCTCCTCTTGTTTACAAATTGGCAATAGACGCTCGAGCCACTTATCTTTCTCTAAGCAATTAGTTCTCGAAAAGCTGCTACTAAGTTAAGCATAAAAGTGAAATCAGCTTTCATTTTGATACCAATTGACAATACATTATTTAGCTTACCACTATCTTTGCTAGAACTCTTCCATTTCCATTTCTATATCTAGTTGAGAACAAAATGCAGCTAATGAAACACCAGCTTGTCATAGTTTTATCTTCTCATTCTCCCTCATGGTGGCAGGCTAACAAAACTCATTGAAAATTTTGTGCTCTTTGTTCTCTATTTTGAAAGATTTCATTATCCTTTTTGCTAAAACTTAATTACTTTTGACCTTACCTTGTATCAGCATCACTGATCCATTACAACTGGTTATATATTTCTGGACTTCTTCATCCCTGAAATTAAGGTTATATATTTCTAGACAACGAATTCTCTGCTGCAAAACTTGAAATTGCTCTGGTAATTTGTAATAACGTCTGCTATTACGTTAGGTAGATTCTTCAGGGTATCTACAGTGGGAGTTTCTTTGGAGCTCCCACTGCGCAAGGGGAGGGAGCTCCCTACTTCAATTTCATGTTAATTAAGTTGCTCCTTCAAATTTTTTAACTAAAATATTTTTTTTAGTTTTTCTTAAAAAAATATTACAAAAAATGTTAGTAAACGTTAAACATTAGCCGTTGAATCGTCTTATATGTGAAAAAATAATTTATTAATTATGATATATTTAATTATTTTATGTTATATTTTCTTATTTGATGAATGGTAATATTTATGTATTTTTTAATTATTAATATTATTCTATGTTAGTAATTTATGGATTTATGTTTTTAAAAAATAATTATATAAAATATAAAAAAGAGATAGAAATATATATAATGAAAAATATGAGATTTATAAAAAAAATTGTTGAAAGATTTTTTTATAATAGAGAAATATATAAAGTTTTTTTTTTATTTTTATATGATTTTGAGGTAGAGTTTTGGCGATGGATTATGAATACTCTTCTAAAGAAATTTTGATATCTTAGATTTTTGAATTATTTATCATGAATATTTTTTATTTACTTTATGATCGATAATTATCATAAAGTTAAATCAGTCACATCAAATTTACCTGCTATCTAATTCATCCATTTTTTTTCTATCAAAGAACATTGTATACAAATTGAGTTTGTTTAAAATTCCTATGCAATATTTGAAAGTTCATCATCTCCTAATTATTAGCCTATAGGCGAAAAGGACATTCATGATAATAACAAGGTTATTATCTCATTTTTCTAAATTTTTTTATCATGTGTGTTTGAATGGATCAAAGTCACTGTCTCATGGCATTGACTTTTCCATTCAGAGAAAAAATAATAATAATAAAATAACAATAAAAAATTAATTAGGTTGCCGTATTACGTTGTAAAGTTTGTTTCATGCCTAATTGTGTTAGGTTACTTAAGTTGGCATTCATATTACAGGGGCCCACCCGAATTGAATTTCAGAAAGCAATAGATTTGATCATGTCGCATGCGGTCAACGCTTGAATTGTCAACGCTCACCCTATCTCCTTATGATTCGCTTGATTTCCACTTAAAGCTATTCTTACTAAACCAATGATTTTTTCTAAATTAACCAGCATTGCATCGCTGTCTCGGGAACGGTGATTGATAGGAAAAATTAATTATTATTTATTTTCGCTCCAAATTTTATAAATATTATCTTAACGGCCTTGATACGTATTTCATATTTGATATATACATGAGAAAATAAATTTAGATACTTAAACAGAAGCGCATGATAAAAAAATATAAATCATCAATTTTTAAGAATTTTTTATCATTTCTTTAGAAATATTATATATCCGCTATTGTGTCCGGGAAACTTAGCTCTAATAATAATATTAGTCGTAACCCCACAAATATTATATAGTGATAAAGAATTTCAATTGAAATAAATATTTTAATGATTAATCTTTAATCTACTTATTTTGCCGGATCCTTTTTACTCATTTAAGTTACAAATTATCAAACGCCCCAGTCCAAATGCCAAGTCAAACTTTCCCAGCGCTCACTCTATCGGACCCACAGCCACAAACCAAGGAAAGAGAGCCCTCCGCATGGGTCTCATGGGACCGACGGCTGACAACCAATGGAAAGCCCTCCTTATGACGGGTAAAAATATAACCTTTCTGCCCGCACTTGTTTATATATATAGTCTCTCTTCACCGCTCCGCCAATCCCCCCTTCGGCTTCTTCTTCTGATTCTTCCTTCTTCGCTTTCGGAGATAAGAGACTGAGATTGAGAGAGGGGAGCGATGGTTCGCTTCAGCAATAACCTCATCGGGTTCCTCAACATCATCACCTTGTTGCTGTCGATCCCCATCCTGAGCGGCGGGATCTGGCTGGGGCGGCGCGCCTCCACCGATTGCGAGAAGTTCCTGCAGGTCCCCATCATCGCCATCGGCGTCTTCCTACTCCTCGTGTCCATCGTTGGAATCGTCGGCGCTTGCTGCCGCAACTCCTGCCTCCTATGGATCTACCTCCTCGTAATGTTCATCCTCATTATCCTCCTTTTTTGCTTCACCATCTTCGCCTTTGTCGTCACCAATAAGGGCGCCGGGGATGCGGTATCTGGACGCGGGTTCAAGGAGTACCGCCTCGGTGACTACTCCAACTGGCTGCAGAAGAGGATGGAGAACTCCAAGAACTGGCGGCGGATTAGGAGCTGCATCCAGGATAGTGAGGTCTGCCAAAGCCTTCAAAAAAACGAGCAGTTCAACCAGTTCGTGAATAATAACCTCTCTCCTATCCAGGTTGGTGCTCTTATATTGCTTTACTCTTGAATCTGAAAAATGACTTCTTTTTATCATTGACCGAGTCCTCGATTAGCCATGGGATTCCCTTTTTCTTATATGCGGAAATGTTTGGGGTTTCAAATACCTATTTGAAGCCGATTGCTATGGACTTAGAAAAACTAGTTATTTTGGATCTTGGGTTCCTTTGGTCGTCCCTTTACTATTAACGTCTTTGAGGCTTGCCCGTTACTTTAAATTTTTATCTTTACTTGTTTGTTTCAGTGCAAGCTATGTTTTTTTCCCGAATAAGTAATCTTGATTCCCGTGGTTTGGTTCAAATAACAAAGAGAATGAGTTTTGTAGGTTCTATTTGAGCAAATGATTTAATTTTACTGAACATGAAGTTTGATCTCAGCAGACTGGATAGAAATGTTCCTCTTCCAGCAAGAATCTACGTTAGCTGTCTAGATAACATCTTCCTGTTGTCTTTGGAAACAAATATTTGAATTTAATTATAAAAACAATTATAGAAAAGGCACCCGTCTCGTTCCGTGCAGGATTTGGTTAGGCTTTATCTTTTGTGCATCATTTTATAAAAGTTGAATCTTCCTTTCTCACTTTACTTTTGTATTGGATGGTATTTCTCAGGTTGTGCTATTATTCTTTACCTTAAGGGATTCTGTTTCTTCTTATCTCCGGGACGCTTGTTTATTGTCCTCTGATTATTTAATTTCGGTAGTTGTGTGAAGTTTGATATTGAATACTAGGCGCTTTATTTTATTAGTCGAATACTAAATTTAATAAACTCAGTCTTCTTTCTTGTAAAGGTTGAACTCCTTTTCTTTTTTGATGATTTTCCTTGCTATGGCTTTTACTTTGTATCACTTATTAGAAAATTATTTTGGTCAAGGCACACGAATCTTTTGAACCTGCAACTAGCTTATATATTATGTAATGAAAAATTAATATGCTCAAGGAAAAAAATTCAAGAAAAACCTCTAGAAATGATGTGACATCGCAATTGCCGTGATCTTCGATGGGTTCACCATGCCCCCAGGGTATAGTTTGATTCGGAGCGGCAGTCGGAGGTTGCCGACGGTGTCCGAGCGGCAATCGGACATGTGCATATTGACTGCTACGTCATTTCTTGAGATTTTTTTTTTGAATTTTTTTCTTGAACATATCATTACTCGTAACGTAACATGGTGTGTTTTCTTATTCATTGAAATTAGTGTTCCTATATGCTTTGTCATTTCACCGGAGAGTAGCTGTCTCTTTTTATTAAATGTCATTTGGTTTTAATCGAATTTTTATTAGAAAACTTCCCCAAAAATTTTAACATAATATATTGTTACTCTTGAAATTGCAAAGTATCAAATCATGGCGATGGAGGATTTTTAGATTGTAGCTTGGGATCATGACTTCCCTGTTGCCTCTTTTCAAAATGGCCTGAACTTTAAAGAAATTTGGAAGTTTTTTATTTTAATTTTTGTGATGAATGTAGACACTATCATATATATTCATTGTCTAACTAAATTTCAATTTGTTTAGCTGCTAGGGTTAGTTCACTTCGATTGTTCTCTTCATGTTGTATTCATATTTACTTGAGTTTTTGCTCTTGCATCAGTCTGGATGCTGCAAGCCTCCTACAGCTTGCAACTTCACATACGTGAATGAGACATACTGGAATAAACCTGCCGGATTCACTTCAAGCGATATTCCAGACTGCAACACATGGAGCAACGACCAGTCTGTCCTGTGCTATGACTGCCAATCTTGCAGAGCTGGAGTCCTCGCAAACATTAAGAATGATTGGAAGAAGGTTGCTATACTTAATATCATTTTCCTGATCTTCCTCATCATCGTGTACTCGATTGGATGCTGTGCCTTCAGGAACAACAGGAAGGACAATTCTTACGAAGGATACAACAAAGCATACCCTTGAAGAATCTGGTATTTAGCAGCCATCCCTAGTTGATCTACCTTCTGATTCTTTCCCTGTATATCCTAGTTGTGACCTCTCCATGAAGTAGCTTTAAGAGGTTTTATGAATGCATGATTACAGCATTGATATATTTTACCAGCATCTTTGGGTGTATCTGTGAATGATAAAACCCTATTTATGGCGTATATCCATTCAGTCAGGGGATGTTTCTTTGCTATTTGGAGCCTCAGTTCTCGAGACATAAAGCATATTTGATATTTTTAGTGTTACACTTCGGGAGGTTGTATGAATATATGGTTTCAGGAATGTTGATTGCATCTTTCATTTTATATCAGGGTTTTCAGTATCTCGAATGTTTAGCTCTATGGAAGAATGTTAAAATCCTATTAACTATAGCATACTCTGTTGTTCATGTGATGTTTCTTTGCAATCTGGGTCCTCAGCTTGCAAGACATATCCTTAGCCGATGCAAACACGAAGTGGCGACGACCAATTAGGTCATTTTCATGCTTGATAGAGGTAGTCCCTTCTCGTTAGCTTTCATTGAATTATAATTCTGACCAGAAACATAAACTCGAATCTTTATTATTCATAAATCCAGTCCACTATTGTTAACTACCTAAGTAGAAGTAGAGAGCATCTTCAATTAGAGAAATAATGTTCAAGAATAGTCATGAAGAGTTAACTCCATGACAAAAAAAAGCATATATTTTCGTTAAATCTTAGAGACAAGATTGTGTCGGAATAATGATTATCCTACTGGTAATATTAATTCTGTTGATTCGACTACGAACGCCAAAATAATTTTTTTAAATCTATTAATTTGAAAGAATATCGTGAAATATGTAAAAGAGAAATAATTGACACAGATGAAAACATTATTATCTAAAATCTTCTCTAACAACAATTAAATAGATTCAAAATTCTAATATACAAAAACAAAAGAAAAATGATATGTAATGAAAATTTTCAGCGAGAAATCTAACGGAAATGACGTGGTATTTCAATTGCAGCGATCCTCAATGGGTGCACCGTGTCCCCAAGGGTATAATTTGGTTCAAGGTGGTGGTCGGAGGCCGCCGTCGGCATCCAAGTGACACTCGGATGTGTACACAAAAAGTGTCGCGTCATTCTCACTGGGTTTCTTGTTGAAAATTTTCGCTGCGTACCATTGCTCAAAATAAAAATAACCCAAACAAAAAAAAAGAAATTTTAACAAAAAAAAAAGAAAAAAATCTTCAGATCATTCAGCACCAGGAATCTTTTGATATTAACTTGATAAAATTTCCTAACATCTATTGCTTGTTTAACAACATAAAAAAAACCACAAGGATCTCAGCTTCTCCATTTGCCATCTCTATGTATCTGCTCAATTTGGACTCCTGCACAATCTTATCTTCAACAACATTAGGTTTGCGATTGAAATTTTTGCATCTTTGTCACTTTGTTTAGAGCCCTTTAGATTACTGATGGCATTGGCTCCATTGGGTGCTACCAGAATTGTACTTACTACTGCGTCATTTTGGTCATGCCATTGCTAGTTATCAAAGAATTCATTGGTTTTGATGAGTAACTAACTGTTTTCAACTCCTTTTGAATCGAAACTAGTTCAGATAAATTGTTTTGATTGATTGTATTTTCTCCCCTTATCAAAATAAAAAACTCATCCCACGGGATGAGTAGCTAGCATATGCGATATTGTCATCTGTTATCATCTTGAAGTTTGAGAGTTAAAATCTGATAAAATCAGTAGCTCTCTCTCTCCACGCACTAGTCATAACATCCGGGCTAGTAGTCTCCGTGATTTACCTCCTCTGTATTGGTTCTGGGACGGATTGGCAGGGGTGTTAAGGGTGAGTGAATCGCCTTTTGTCACCTCAAAATCAAAAAACTCGCACTCGGGGCTATGGTGCACGTAAGGGCAATTAGTTGTCTCCCAAGCATCTGTGGTTCGATCTCTGGTTACGATGAATTTTGTAAAAAAAAATTCCTCCAAATTGGGTGTGTAACAATGAGATGTTGGGCTTCTGAACCATCCGACACGAGTGCTTCTTGATTTATCCTGACGACCGATAGAAAACTTTCATGGTACATGTCGATTTAAGCATGAAATTCTGATCGAATATATATATTGAAAAACGGTAAACACTTACAGCGATTCTCCGTTCGTCCTTCGTTGTTCTTCGTGCTTGTCGTCGGAAGAGCGATCACGGAATCGGAAAGCTCTTCCCCTCTCGGTATCACGAACCAAATCCCTCGAACCCTTTGGATGTTCACTCCTAGAAGTCCAAATCCTTTACTCACACTTGCCTTGAATGAACCCCCTACCCCCCTTCTTATATAGGGGAGCCAAGGGGTGTAGAAGGAGTGGAGAGGGAGGGGCATCGAGCCCACTCCCTGCAGCGTGTGCAGTAACTGCACACGCTGCAGCGTGTGCAGTTTAATTACTGCACACGCTGCCACTCCTTACATCTCCCACTCATACAAGTCAAGTCACATAGACAATATAAGAATCAGGTCACAAAGACCATATCATAACTAGGTTACAAAAACCAGATAGTCACAAAGACCATATAGTCACATAGACTAACAGAACATCCAATTCATATTTTAGGGAAAATGATTCGTGCGACAGCAAGCATACTGAGCAATCATTGCTAAGAAAGTTGTGACACTTAACTTAGCTGCTCATTGAGCGATCAATACTAAGAAAGTTATTACACTTTACTTAGTCGCTCTATCACATGAATCAGAGACATCAATTACTTGCTTTTTACCCCAGACTAAATCATTTACATCAATATGAACATCTCTAATCCCTCGTGATGACCATTAAGTCAAGAGCATGTTCAGTATTTCCATTCAATACATTTATTCACAATCACATTTTAAGTACTCAACAAAAAATGTAATTGGTCGACCAGTGAATAAGTGTCAATGATGTAAATCTCTCTTAGTCTTCCTTTTCAGCTAGAATCTCTTCATTCTAATCAGTTGCTTTCCTAGTTATGCTCCGTAGACCGAATCATCCATAGTCAATAGGACACATGCTAAAGTAGCATACACTGATTAGAATTTCAAGCAAACAGCTAAATAGTCACTTAGGGTAAATCTGAGATTAACTTATAATCTCAAGGGTCTCACATAGTAGAGAAGCAGGGATCCATTCTCCTACTACCCTTATTGTCGCTATAGCACATGTGGTATGAATCACATGCTACGATGTTTTTCTCTTTAACAAAAGAGTGCATGTGTTCTCAAAAATAACATCGTACAGATTTGATCTAGACATACCCAATGTCTAATCCTGAATTCAACTTATGAATTCCTATCTGGCTTTAAGCAGATTCAGTAAATGGTGGGCTCATTTACTCCGATCATTACATAAATGATCTCATCTTGATACAAAATCAAGGCGACTCCAACTTATGAGTATGTCTCTATTTATAGCTACATAAGCTATCCCATAAGTAATAGTCTTACCTCTATTTATACTCAACAAATAGAGATGATTGTCCATGTGAGTGGACCAATCTCAACCTGCCACATGCTTATCGAAACTTTATTCAAAATGTAACACCAATACATACACTGAATAAATCATGGCACTTTCATATATAATGAATTTGTCTGTACATTGTGTTACATTTTTCGAAGTCCCATGGACTTCACAAATCCAAGAAATGACTCTTTAGTCAATGGCTTAGTAAAAGGATCTGCAAGCATAGCACGTGTAGGGATATACTCAAGAACTACCTTTTTCTTGTCAACAATATCCCTTACATAATTATATTTGATTTCTATATGCTTGTCTTTGCTGTGATACTTGGGATCTTTGGAAAAAGCTATTGCAGCTTGATTGTCACAGAACACTGTAACTGGACTCCCACTATCCTCAGCAATCTTCAAATGCTTCAGGAATCTTCTCAGCCAGACAGCTTCTTGTACAGCCGCTGCACAAGCCACATATTCGGCTTCCATTGTCGACAAAGCTACACAAGCTTGTTTCTTGCTATTCCATGAGATGGCGCCACCATTCAGCAAGAAAGCATAGCCCGATGTGGATTTTCTGTCATCAAGATCTCCAGCCCAATCTGCATCTGAGTAGCCCTTCAGGCTCAACTTTGATCCTTGGAAGCAGAGACAATAATCCGCTGTCCCTTTGAGATATCTGAATATTCTCTTCACCGCTTTCCAGTGTCTCGATCCTGGGTTTGACTGGAAACGGCTAACCAAGCCAACTGCATAGCTGATGTCAGGACGTGTACACAACATAGTGTACATTAAACTACCAATGGCACTGGCATATGATTTTTTCTTCATGTCGGCTATTTCATCAGGAGTCTTGGGATACATACTTTTGCTCAGAACAGTTTCTCTCGCTATAGGAGTTTGTTCAATGTTGCAGTTTGACATATTGAAGTGTTGTAACATCTTAGTAATATAAGCCTCTTGAGACAAACTCAAAAGTCTTTTTGTTCAATCTCTAATGATCTTTACCCCTAAGATGTACTCAGCTTCTCCCATATCTATTATGTCAAATTGTGATGAAAGCCACGATTTTATTTCTATCACAAACTGTATGTCATTTCCAGCTATTAGCATATCATCAACATATAACGATAATATGACAATCTTTCCTTTATCCTCCTTGAGGTATACACAATGATCCTCATTGATCATTTCGAAATCATAAGATAAAATGACTTCATTAAATCTTATGTTCCATTGTCTCGACGCTTGCTTTAGCCCATATATAGACTTTTTAAGTCTACATACTTTATCCTCTTGGCCTTCAGCAATATAACCTTCTGGCTGTGCCATATAGATTTCCTCGTCAAGATTACCATTAAGGAAAGCTGTTTTTACATCCATCTGATGTAATTCTAAGTCATAATATACCACTATAGCTAAAATGACACGTATTGACACAAACTTCACAACTGGGGAAAATGTCTCTTCAAAATCAATACCCTCCATTTGGGTATATCCTTTTGCAACCAGACGAGCTTTGTATCGATTAATCGATCCATCTGCTTTCCTCTTGATTTTGAGAATCCACTTATTCCCAATAGCCCTTCGGCCCGGAGGAAGATCGACTAAATCCCAAACATGATTCTCTCTCATCGACTCCATTTCCTCATCCATTGCAATTCTCCATTTTTCTCTGACTGAACATCTCAATGCTTCCTCAACCGATCGAGGTTCCTCATCGTCAACAGGGAGTATCATTAATGCCTCATTCTCAATGTCAAACCTTCTCCGAGGAATAATCTTACGACTACTCCTTCGTAAGTCGGACTGTTGAGGAGCTGAAACTAATTCATTCATTGGCAAATCACTCCCACTGGGTTGACTAGATTCAGGTATCTCCAGTGATACCTGAGTTGTTGATAAAGGAACATTATCCTCTTCCTCTATTGCAAATAAAGGAATCGACTTATCAACTTCACCTCTTGTTGGGAATTCAGTTTCGAGAAAAGTGGCATCTCTTGACTCAATTTCAAAGATGGTTCCATCTTGTTGCTCACCAATGAAAACATAACCCTTAGAAGTATCAGAATACCTTATAAAGATACACTTTTTACCTCTTGGTCCTAGTTTTCCATATTTGTGAGTCTTATCATGAACATAGGCAGCTGACCCCCAGGGTCTCAGATTACTCAAATCTGGTTTTCTGCCTGTCCAACGTTCATATGGAGTAGATGGAACAGACTTGGAAGGCACTCAGTTAAGTATGTAGGTCGCAACTAATAATGCATCTCCCCAATAGGAAATTGGCAAATTAGCTTGAGCCATCATAGACCTAACCATATCTAGAAGAGTTCTATTTCTTCTTTCAGCAACCCCATTTTGCTGTGGAGTTCCAGGGATCGTTAGCTGTCTAATAATCCCTTTTTCGTTACATATTGTCTTAAACCGATCAGACAAATATTCACCTCCACGGTCAGTGCGTAAAGTTTTAACCTTACGTTCCATTTGATTCTCAACTTCATTTAAATAACGTTTGAAGCAATCCAATGCTTCATATTTATGAGAGATCAAATACACATGACCAAAACGTGTGAAGTCATCAATGAATGTAATGAAATAGGAAGCTCCATGTCTAGCCTTCACATTCATCGGACCACAAATATCCGAATGAATTAATTGCAATGGTGACTCAGCTCTAATAGCCTTGCCAAATGGTTTCCTCGTTGCTTTTCCAGCAAGACAATGCTCACATACTGACAAGTTAATCTTAGCATGAGAGCCTAATAGACCCTCCTTAGCTAATCGATTCATTCTTTCTTGTCCTATATGTCCTAGTCTAGCATGCCAAATTTCCTTATTGATATCAGCATCACTAGCAAGAGCAATGTTTGAAAAACAACTATTAATTCCACAATTAATATCATGTTCCACATCAAGAACCATGAAACCATTCATTACATAACCACACCCAATTAACACAGAGTTAATTCGAAGTTCCACACAACGACTGTAAAAGTTTATACAATAGCCCAAATCAAGAAGACAAGTAACGGAAACCAAATTCCGTCGAATATCAGGAGCATAAAGGACATCATGTAGAAACAACGTTTGTCCACCACGAAGGTTGAGCTTGCAAGTGCCAATGCCTTTGACTTCAATTCTTGCATTGTTTCCTACATATATCCATTTGTTACCAGCTGGTACCCGACGGTACTCCACGTATGTAGCTCGATCACGAGCTACGTGGTTCGTTGCTCCTGAATCTATAATCCACAAAGGATGAGAATCAGCTAACAACACTGAACTAGCAACATTATGCTCATGAAAAGAAGTTAAATATGGAATTACCTTTTTCGGCTCGGTACAATCTCGAGCGAAGTGGCCCTTCTTGCCACAGTTATAGCAAGTCAGCTTGCTTTTTGGTTTCTTTCCATACTTCTTTCCTTTAAACTCCTTCTTGATCGGGCCTTGTCCAGCAGCAGCTTCTTTTCCTCTTCCTTTTCCCTTTCCTTTCTTGAACCATATCTTCTTATTCTTGGGTCTAGATCCTTCAGCTACAAAAGCTTGTCCAGATATCCTTGCAGATTCTACTCTCTCCGCCTCCAGTTCAACATGGCGTGAGACATCAATGAAAGTTTTAATGCTTTCACTGTGAGTAAGATTCTGCTTCATCGATTCCCAAGAATCAGGAAGGGAACGGATAACTGCCTGAACCTGTTGTTCATCTGTCAACTCATGACCGGCAGTTTTTAGCTCTCGAATCATATTTCCCATTTCCCTAAGATGTTGGGTCATGGTGACATTCGGGCGTTTCTTGAAGCTGTCAAATTTGATTGTCAGCTGGCGAAGCTTACTTATGCTAACTCCACTATATTTATTTCTCAGGGCAACCCAGACCGCATGAGCTGAAGGCAATGGCTCATACTCATACACTAGGTCATCAACTATTGAACTAATCAAAATGCCCTTTGCTGTGGAGTCCTTTTTCTTCCATGTCTTGTAGGCATCAAGATCACGCTTATGCTGGGCGGTAGCACCGTCTACAGGTTCTACCATAAACTGATTTACAGCTTCTAGAACTTCTTGTTCCTCAAGTACATACTGTATCTTGAGGTGCCATATTTTGTAGTTGTCCCCATTTAGTTTCTCTCCTTTGTTCAGTTCAGCTATAATATTCTTTGTTGCCATGACCTAACATAAATAAACGCATTATTTAGTAATTCAGTGTATGTTATATGTATGTAATCAATAACTAACTCATTGTAAATAGAGTTGGTTTACAAAATCAAGTGACAACCACGTTCCCACTCATCCTTTATATGTTCCAATCTAATAAACAATGATTAGTTATATCACACACATCCCATCAAATGAACAAATTACCATCAAATGAACTAATCATTTAATTATAATGAACTAATCATCATTAAATGAACTAATCATTTAATTATGATGAACTAATCATCATTAAATAAACTAATCATTTAACAAATTTGTTAACATATAACATTACTTAAACTGTTCGTACATAACGACAATTACACTACATGGATAAATACTGACTGTACATAACGTCAGTAACTAAAGGAAGCTAAGAGAACAAATAGGTTGATATTGCTCCCAATAGAGCGGACAGTAGGATCGTAGCTAAAAATTGACCCGTCTCTCTAGTCTGGACCAGAGTGACCTCAGGTGGAGGAGGAATCTCCTCTGGGACCTCTTCAGGATCCTCTACTGTCTCTTCAGGATCTTCTTCTTCTTCTAGATCCTGCTCTATTTCCATATTATCCACGTCCGGATCCCAATCAATTTCCTCAGGATCCCCTTGGAATTCTTCAATCAGATCTATCTCTGGATCTTCTTCTTCTGGATCCTCCTCCATCTCGGGATCTTCTTCGTATTCAAGAATCTCGGGATCCTCCTCTTCCTCGAGATTCTCCTCGGGTTCAGGATCCTCCTCCATTTCAGACTCGGAGTCAGATTCCCCCAAGTCCTCAGGAAACTGTTGGCGCAGCAGCTGATTGCATAGCTCTATGTAGGAGAGGCGAAAGCTGTGTTCAGCCCATATCTGATTCGCAACTTTCCCTGCTCTCTTTGGTAGAGCACGCATTAATTCCCCGATTCGGTGATCATCAATCATGGGGAACCCGGCCTGCTCAAGTTTCCAGAAGATCCGATCCAGTCGTCCTATAACGCCCTGGACTCCGAGAAATAGACTATAGAAAACTGTCCTGAATTCCGCCAATAGCTCCTCTAGTCGCTCATTATGACCAGCTATGCTGTCCCTATCGTGCAATATTTAGAATTGAAAAATATACATTGTCAGTACAAAACCGACAATCCAGTACAAAACTGGTTCAATTCAATTCATATGTATACACGTAAAATCACAAATAGACAAGAAAAATAAATTTTCTTCGAGGAGCCTTGATTGACTGACATCGGACTGATCGATCAGATTCTTAGGTTAAATTTATTGTCCTTATTAGAACTAATCTAATTGGACATTATTATCTTAATCTTTAGCTCACTTAATTCAAAGTCAAATCTATTGTTCGAACCAAACAAAATGGTTCTGGTTTGTATTAAACTGATCTGATTAACTAGTGGTTTGAACTAGATCCTGATTTTATTGGATCAATATGGTCTAGTCAAACCAACTAATGGTTCGAACTAGACATAAACATAGTTGGTTCAAGTTGGTCTGATTAAATTAACTAATAATTTAAATTCCAGTTGAAATGAACCAACTTAATCGGATTTAATTAATTCTAATTAAAATCCAATCTATTTAATCAAATTTTGGTCTAGTTCCAATAACCAATAGCTAAATTTTAATACAAATTCAACCAAGCAATTAATTAAAGCACAAAGCTAATTAATTTAATAGGAAAAAAAATATGCAAATTTTTTTCGTATCTACTGCCTTGGCCTTAATTAACATGCAAAAAAAAAATTTCCTTTTTTTTTTAATTTTCTTCCACCGTTTTTTTAATAAAAAAACGTATTATAATATATATGCATAAAAAAATTTCAGATGAATTAAAATTAATGAAACCTTCATTTTCCATCCACTGAAGGAAAAAAAAATTTTACCACGACGAACGCGGTTAATCGGTAGCGTACAACACGACTAAGTGGGATCGTCGGTTCGCGACGCTAACAATTATTTTACCGACTCGAAAAAAAATCTGCCGACACAAAGTCGACCGACTCAAAAAAAAATCTACCGACACAAAGACGCGATTTTCCGGCGAAGCAATTTCATGCTATTTAAAACGAATCTAAGCTCTGATACCATTATAGATTTAAGCATGAAATTCTGAACGCATTTAAGATATTGAAAAACGGTAAACACTTACAGCGATTCTCCGTTTGTCCTTCGTTGTTCTTCGTGCTTATCGTCGGAAGAGCGATCACGGAATCGGAAAGCTCTTCCCCTCTCGGTATCACGAACCAAATCCCTCGAACCCTTTGGATGTTCACTCCTAGAAGTCCAAATCCTTTACTCACACTTGCCTTGAATGATCCCCCTACCCCCCTTCTTATATAGGGGAGCCAAGGGGTGTAGAAGGAGTGGAGAGGGAGGGGCATCGAGCCCACTCCCTGCAGCGTGTGCAGTAACTGCATACGCTGCAGCGTGTGCAGTTTAATAACTGCACACGCTGCCACTCCTTACAGTACAGGGTCGATCACTCCAAGTTCGACGTTACCCAACCTAGTTAATCATTTTTTTAAAATAAAAAACTCTTCTATAATAGCATTGTCAATAGGGATGACAATGAATCATATGTAGATCATATTTCATATCTTTAGTCTTTATGCTTATTGAGTATCATATATTCATCCTTATATCTATACTCGTTATATTAATAATTTTCTTCTTTTCATCCCCCTATCATCCTTAAAAAAATATATTAGAATTAACATCGTATTAATATATATATATATATATATATATATATATATATATATATATATATATATATATATATATATATATATATATAATTAAAAAATACATTAAACATCTCTATAACATAATCTTAATATCAATCGAAATAGTTAGTGAGTTTTGAGAAATATATATATATATATATATAAAAGGTTGTGTTTTTTTTAAAGTGTGGAGGATTTTAAACATAGTTAGGGGATAGTGAATGTTTCCTATAATTCTGTGAAGAAATTTAGGCGATTAGAGATCTAGGTGAAGAGAGAAGAGATAACTATATTCTATCATCTTTCCTTCAAAGAGCCTCACCTATCAAGAAGTTGTGTGGAACTAAGCCCCGACACCTTCAGGTCTTATAACGGCTTTCAGTAGCTTGCTGCCTTGCTTGCACAAGTCTTATTAATCCACATCTTGATAGTTACTATTCATCGTGGACGATTATTTAAATAAGGACTGAGGTAGTTTAGGCGAAAATAGCTAGTCAGAGCATCTTTCTCTTCACCAGAAAAAGAAAATTACTTAGTACTAGACATAACTAATAGAGTTTTATGCATTTAAACAGATGCACATGACTCCAGAAAAAAGTGACTTGGAAATGGAAATTACAAAACTGAACTAGGAGATTATAAATAAGGAAATTACAAGATAGGAACTTACAAGCTTAGGAAATTAAAAACGTACAAAGATAACTTGCACACTTATCACACCTTGCACACATTTAAGCAATCACTCTCTGGTTCTATATTTTTACAAGAAGAGAAAGGGTCTTATATAGGCGTGGGAGATGCTACGGATATCATCTTATATTATGTTGCTTTGAAAAGTCCTACTTACTCTTATCTTGGATGAGACACAATGAGAAACTCACTAAATAAAGTTGTCCTTACTGAGTCATAAAGTGAAAGTCACTGAATAAAGTTGACCTTGCAATGACTCAGTTATTTATCCATTTCTTATAAAGTAGAGAGCACTTAGAAAAAGTGAAGTCATGGGATTCTAGGCTTCCATCGTGTTTTCTAACTGAGCCCACTGAAATAGCTCTTGGGCTGGCGAATCTTGAACTGGGTTATACTCTGGATCTAGGTATAGATAAATATGTTGAATTTCCAACTTTATTTTATAGTCAGGCTTCATTCTTTTTCTGATAATATTGGTAAAGCTCATTATGTTGAGTTGTGAAATAAAATGGGAAAAATACTGATCCCATAGCCTTAGGTCAATAAATCTGTTCAGTATAAGTTTCTCCTATAAGAAGTAAGTCATGAGGATTATGGTATCTATCCCATAACCATTGCCCTCTTTGTATAGAAACACACTAATGTTTCAACTGATCTATTGGGTCTGTATCAGTTGCCCATTCTAGATCTGAATTAGAAGGAAAATCTTCAATGGGATGATGCAACCCAGTAATGTTATGAATGTCAAGTTTGATAAGATGAAGAGCTAGTTCAATTTTCAGATTGATTCATTCGGGAGGTGTACTTTCAAAGTTAGCAATAACAAATGCTCCCAAGGGTTCAAAATCCAAAACATATTTGATAATTGTATCAAGTTTTGTAGGAAATTTTTCAATAGAGTCAAAATCTTCGATCTATGGTTTATGCAGAGTTCAAAATTCATTAGGGTGAAAAGAGTAATGAGTTTTCCTCGAAACTCATTGTTCGAATTATTCATAGTCTATATTGGCCCTTCTGAAAGAATGAAAAATTGACACCGACACCCAAAATGCTGAAAGTCCTTTCAAGTTGTGTATTTATTTTACGTTGCATTTTATAATTAAATTCAACTTTATATATTATAGAAATACTGTAGGATCGGGTTGGTCCGGCTAGAGGGGGGTGAATAGACGGTTAAGAAATAAAACAAGAGGGCACTCGTCTTTAAGAAAAACTTGGTTGCAACTTGGTCGTTGCTTCCAAGACGGTTAACGCTCAATCAGAAAATCTCCTTGTGGCGGAGAAGCCTTACAACTGAAGCACACTTAGACTTAAAGAAATTACAGAAAGAATTGATTATTAGACTCTGAATCTCTAAGCCTACTTATAGGTTGAGTGATATGATCTTGACCGTTGAAACAAGATTGAGTTTCATCTTGATCGTAGATCTAAGATTATCTCAACCAGATTTTAAACTCTAAAAGAAAGATAAATCTCTTTAATCGGCTCATTGCTTCTTCAAGGCTTTGATAAGATTTGACTAAGCAAACCCACGTGCACTTCTCGATCCGATTAAACAGCTTTCATTTTGCTTCTTCAAGGCTTTTGATCCACGTGTGGAGCTTGTAAGAGTTTTTTTAAAAAAAACTTTAATTTAAAAGCTTTTATATTAAAGCTTTTAAATGTAAAAGCTTTAATTAAAGGCTTTAATATAAAGTCTTTTATAAAAGAAGTGTTCGTGCTTTTTAATTAAAAGCTTTAGTATAAAAGCTTTAATATAAAAGCTTTTATAAAAGACTTTAATTCAAGTGTTCGTCTTGATCGAAGTCCAAGTCAACGGCAACTTGGTTGACTGTTCGTAAGTAGATCTTCTGGGTGATTTCTGACCAATCGGAATTAGGCTCACCCGAACCCGACTCCGACCTTTCGCCCCTCGAGCGTCCTTCCTCCCGGCTTCTCGTCCCTCGGACACCGCGCGCGTCCTTCTCGCTCCACCGACGTACTCTTCCGCAGCTTCCGCGTCCCTCGGATTGTACCGAGCCCGTCGGCTCACTTCCCCGCACAATCCTTCTCGTCCGCTACGTCTTATACGCTCGACTTCCTCCGTACCTAAGTTCCTGCACACATAGCAGAGGGATTAAAACCAACAGGACCTAACCTAACTTAGTTGATCACATCAAAATCAACCGGGGCACCAACAATCTCCCCCTTTTTGATGTGCATCAACCCAAGTTTAGTTAGGGATAAACAACAAACAAAAAAAATATTGTAACAGTATTAAGCATAAAAAATTTTGCAATCATATACATAACCTCCCCCTGAACATAAACTACTCTCCCCCTTTGATCACAGCAAAATGGGACAAAAAATAGGGAAGGGAAAATATAAATTTCACTTAATTATTTTTTTTTTTAAATAAAAATATGATTTTAGTAAAATATTTACAGAAAATCAAAATATCAATTAAAAAATCTGAAATATTTTGTATACAACGATGATAGGTCCAATCATGGAAAAAATCAGATCTGAGAAAATAACTTTGTTTTCTATTTTTAATATTTAAGATTCGAATTTTGAACATAAAATCATGAAAATTCGAAACGTATTAAAAAAAATCTGAAAAAAAATTCTTCGTAGATAGACAACAAGATTATGCATTTGGAAAAGTTAGAGATACAATTTTTATTTAGTAACAATTAATCAAACTAAATTTCCTAATAAAAAAAATGTCAGATAATTAAGCGCATATGTAATAGAAAGAAAAATAATCAACTTAAAATAGACTTTGGAACCCAAAATAAGTTCCTATCTACAGGGTTAATTAAAAATCTAGGAGGAATATAGTTCTTGGTCACTTTTCTAAATTGACCCCTGTGATTTTTAACATACCAATTCAGATTTTCAGGATAAAAATTCTTTTTAGTTCTTAAACATGCAATATCATTTTCCAATTTTTCTACTAAATTTTTTAAATTTTCATTCTCTATTTTCAGTTGGTCAGATAGATCAGATGAGCATGGAGTGACTAATTTTTCTTTTAATTCAGAGTTTGCTATTTCTAATTTATTCATCGACTTTAGCATAGATTTTAGTATAAAGTAAATTCGAGCAGGTAGAAGTAGGCATACCTCACTTACCGTGTCAGTTTCGAAGTTAGGGATTTCCCCTTCGTTGCTACTTTCTTCCGAGGTACTTTCTTCATCTTCATCTTGGTGACTTGCCATCAGTACAAGTCCAACGAATTCTTCGGCTTCCGATTCATCTGACGAAGTCTCGTCCCAGGTAGCTTTTAGTGCCTTTTTCTTCTTTGGCTGGTTCTTGAGTTTGGGGCATTGATCTTTCAGGTGTCCCTCCTCGTTGCAGTTGTAACATCGGATCGTGCGTTTCTTCTTTCTCTGCACCTTTTTAGAGCGATTAGTATTAATGAATTTACACAACTTTCTTACCGCTAGTGCTGTTTCTTCATCGTCTGCTAAAGATTCTTCGTCGAGTTGGATTTTCCTTGTGTTCAGTGCGACGTTGTCTGCTTTTCTGTTCTTTTCTATAAAACGAGATTCATGAAGTTCTAGAATAGAAAATAACTGTTCTAACGTACTTACCTCTAAATCTTTTGAAATATAATATGCGTCGATTATCGAGGTCCATTCCGGGGTTCTCGGAAATGCATTTAGCGCATACCTTTGTGCATCGCGGTTGGTCACCGTTTCTCCGAGATTTTCGAGGCTTGTGATTAGTTCTTTTACCTTAGCATGCAATCTCGCAACAGATTCTCCATCTTCTATCCGGAGATTTGTTAGTCGGCTTCGAAGAACATCTCGTCGCGCCAGCTTTGCCTCCGAGGTGCCTTCGTGCAGTTCGAGAAACTTTTCCCAAAGTTCCTTTGCCGATTCGTACTTACCGATCCGGTTGACATCTTGCTCTGGGAGGACGGTCAGCAGATGGAATTCTGCCTTTCCGTTAGCAACTGCGTCTACTTGCTCCTTCTTATTCCAGGAGTCAGGATCCTTGATCTTTCCTTCATTATCTTTTTGAGCTGCATAGCCATTTTTCATAATAATTAATAACTCATAATCAGTAACAAAAAATACCTGCATCTTCCGTTTCCATGCCGCGAACTCCCCCTCAAATTTAGCCGGGTATATTGCTGGTCCAACCATCTTAAAATTTGCTGTAGTTGGCTGTTAGTCCTTCTGCGGCGGCCTGGCTCTGATACCACTTGTAGGATCGGGTTGGTCCGGCTAGAGGTGGGTGAATAGACGGTTAAAAAATAAAACAAGAGGGCACTCGTCTTTAAGACAAACTTGGTTGCAACTTGGTCGTTGCTTCCAAGACGGTTAACGCTCAATCAGAAAATCTCCTTGTGGCGGAGAAGCCTTACAACTGAAGCACACTTAGACTTAAAGAAATTACAGAAAGAATTGATTATTAGACTCTGAATCTCTAAGCCTACTTATAGGTTGAGTGATATGATCTTGACCGTTGATACAAGATTGAGTTTCATCTTGATCGTAGATCTAAGATTATCTCAACCAGATTTTAAACTCTAAAAGAAAGATAAATCTCTTTAATCGGCTCATTGCTTCTTCAAGGCTTTGATAAGATTTGACTAAGCAAACCCACATGCGCTTCTCGATCCGATTAAACAGCTTTCATTTTGCTTCTTCAAGGCTTTTGATCCACGTGTGGAGCTTGTAAGAGTTTTTTAAAAAAAACTTTAATTTAAAAGCTTTTATATTAAAGCTTTTAAATGTAAAAGCTTTAATTAAAGGCTTTAATATAAAGTCTTTTATAAAAGAAGTGTTCGTGCTTTTTAATTAAAAGCTTTAGTATAAAAGCTTTAATATAAAAGCTTTTATAAAAGACTTTAATTCAAGTGTTCGTCTTGATCGAAGTCCAAGTCAACGACAACTTGGTTGACTGTTCGTAAGTAGATCTTCTGGGTGATTTCTGACCAATCGGAATTAGGCTCACCCGAACCCGACTCCGACCTTTCGCCCCTCGAGCGTCCTTCCTCCCAGCTTCTCGTCCCTCGGACACCGCGCGCGTCCTTCTCGCTCCACCGACGTACTCTTCCGCAGCTTCCGCGTCCCTCGGATTGTACCGAGCCCGTCGGCTCACTTCCCCGCATAATCCTTCTCGTCCGCTACGTCTTACGCTCGACTTCCTCCGTACCTAAGTTCCTGCACACATAGCAGAGGGATTAAAACCAACAGGACCTAACCTAACTTAGTTGATCACATCAAAATCAACCGGGGCACCAACAGCATCATTATTCGGGCGCACGATCAGGCATTGGTTTGGAAGGATGGTAGGGTGCTTGGTGAGCTACCGAGGGGAGGTTCACAGGTTTAGGCGCCAGTCGATGCTGCTGCGGATTACGACGATGAGCCCGAGCCAGATCTGCGCTGGCAGATCTCAGAGCTGGAGTAGACCTTCCAGCATGATTTTCAGCTGCGAGAGATTTATCGCGAGGAGGTCAGGTCACAGTTCTGATCCATCGATAGCAGGCTGACCTCGATCGAGACCGACGTTTCTGGGGTCCAGGCATTGCAGCACACTTGGTATGCAGAGTGGCGCCGCCATACATTTCCAGGGGATGCTCCTTCAGGCAGTGCTGCACCAGGGTCTGCTGATGCCACGATGGATGATCTCATGCGCGATGACGACCCCCCCTCCCCCGCTGACGGTTGAGTTTGGATGTCCGTTGCCTCTCCTTGTGATCAGTATATTTGATTGTTTAGTTGTGTGACTTTTGGGCTGTATGCCCCATGACTTATCTGTTGTGGCCTTATGCCACACGTATTTTGACTTTGATGCATATGTCTTGCATCTTGTTATTTTTCTGGATGGTTTATGCTTTGACTTTTTTGGATTTGCCTTGCATGTCTATTGTCCTTGCATATGCTTATTGTTGATGCTATGCTGCACTATCTGCATATCTAATACATAGCTATGTTCATGCTTATGATGCCATGCTTATATGATACATATGCTTGTTTTGCCATGTCTATATCTGTTTGTCATATGTATTCATATGCTTATCAAAAATCAATCAAATCTTTGTTGTTTTGGGATACCCCTAGGGTTGAGGGGGAGTATGGTTTAAACTTAACAGCCCTTCTAGACCCCTTTTCAGTGTTCGACAAAGGGAGAGAGTGTTGGTTGGTTAAGTTTAGGATGATTATATTGTAGGGGGAGGATCTTGATTCCCCTATGATTCTGAAAGTTGAGAAAATTGATTGAGAATCCCTAAACTTAAAATCGAGTTGTCAAACAATAAAAAGGGGGAGATTGTTGATGCAGTCTGGCCTTGATCGTCGTTTTGGTGTTGACATCGATTTTGGTTCAGGTTGATGATTATCTTGATGATGGTTAAGTCCTAATTGGAGATTAGGCATGTTATGGAAAATCGTAGCTTGGAGGGCTAGGTGTTGGAAAATCCTAACCTGGAGGGTTAGGTGTTGAAAATCCTATCTTGGAGGGCTAGGTGTGTGAAAAGTCCTAATTCGGAAGAGGTGGGTGAAAAGTCCTAGCTTGGAGGGCTAGGTGAAAAGTCCTAACTTGGAGGGTTAGGTGCAAATTCCCATCTTGGAGAGTTAGGTGAAAAAGTCCTGGCTTGGAGGGTCAGGTCCTAGCTTGGAGGGCTAGGTTTGGAAAGTCCTAATTCGGAAGAGTTGGGTGAAAAGTCCTAGCTTGGAGGGCTAGGTGAAAAGTCCTAACTTGGAGGGTTAGGTGCAAATTCCCATCTTGGAGAGTTAGGTGAAAAAGTCCTGGCTTGGAGGGTCAGGTCCTAGCTTGGAGGGCTAGGTTTGGAAAGTCCTAATTCGGAAGAGTTGGGTGAAAAGTCCTAGCTTGGAGGGCTAGGTGAAAAGTCATAACTTGGAGGGTTAGGTGCAAATTCTCAACTTGGAGGGTTAGGTGAAAAATCCTTAGCTTGGAGGACTAAGGTGGATGAAACCCTAGCTTGGAGGGCTGGGTTGGAGTCCTTGGATCAGTCTGGTGACCGATCAGGGAGTTGGCACGCTGCTCCTTCATGGATCGGTCTGGTGACTTATCCAGCGATGACTGATCGGTCTGGTGACCGATCAGGCAGCAGGCTGCTGCCCTGTTGTTTGGCTCCTGATCGGTCTGGTGACCGATCAGGGAGCAAGCAACTTCCTCACTGCCTTACTCCTGATCGGTCTGGTGACCGATCAGGGAGTGAACAGTGAGTTGAGTTCCCCCTTGGATCAGCTCCTGAACGGTCCGGTGACCGATCAGAGACTTAGGATCTGATTTTTGGATTACTGTTCATCTGACCTGATCAGTCTGGGTGACCGATCAGGAATCACTCTGATCGGTCTGGTGACCGATCAGGCTTCACTCTGATCGGTCCGGTGACCGATCAGGCTTGTGTTGCCATGAGAGCTGGGGAGTCCCAGCAAAGCGGTGGATCGGTCCGGTGACCGACCCACAAGTCCTGGATCGATCTGGTGACCGATCACTTTAATTCAAATGCACTGTCAGACGCTCTGATCGATCTAACCACATCCGATTCTCTGCGCTTAACTTTCTGATTCTTGATTTACTGGGTGATATGCTGATCTAACAGTCTGATTAAGCTGCAGGTGACAGGGAGGATTCAAACATCAAGGAGAGTCAATGGAGACCTTTCCTTGGAGCAGTTGTCCGTTTTTCCATCTCAGGTTGCAACGGCCGAGCTGGCAGACTGGAGCTGAGACTGGAGCTTGGCTGAGGAAGCTCAGGGAGTCCAGGGATAGCTCAGTGGTAGATGGCGTTGGTAGGTGAGCAGCTGAGAGCTGCAGGGATGGTGTCATCTGATGTTTGGTGGAGAAACAAAAGAGAGCAAGAAGGCTTCGTTGAAGCAGGGTTCGAGAGTTTGAGAATTGGCTGTTGGCTGAAGTTCTTGTTGCGAATTTGTGTTGTCCACACTTGACTTGATGTGTGCTTGTGCTCTTGATTCTTTGTGCAAGTCATTGAGATCTAAGAAGCAACCATCTCTTACGTGAGTGCTTGGAGGAAGGAACAAGAGGCTTGGAGTCCAACAGTGAGAAGACACGAAGGAGGTAGTCCTTGCGTGAGATCGTCGCTGGGTGGGGCTCGGGATAAGCTTGCTGTGTTCTTGTCCTTGCTAACTGCTAAGTAAGAGTTTTCTTTGTGTTTCATTGTGCTTAAATCTATATCCTTGTTTGAAACGCTGTGGAGAGGTTACTCCACCGAGAAGGAGGTTGCTTCATATCCGGTGAACACCGAGGCTTGATCTGCCGACGATCAAGGGATCGCCCACCTTAAGTGCACGCCAAGGAGTAGGGGCAAGTTATCCCTGAACCTTGTAAACCCTCCTTGTTAGCGATCGTGCTAGTTGTGTTGGTTTGTTTTTTGTTTTCTGTATTTCTGCATCCTCTATTCTTGCTTCTTCCGCTGTGCTACTAACCTATCTGAGTACAGAAATTCACTAAGTGTTTAAAGTCCAAGTGTTTGGCTATATTCACCCCCCCTCTCTAGTCATCCGGGTTCCAACACCTTTACGTAGATCCACTAGAGAAAGGAGGAGTGCTATTTCAGATGATTACATAGTACTACTTCAAGAACATGAGGAAAATGATGGCATGGCGGAGGATGATCCAATCAACTTTCGTCAAGCCATGCAAGATTCAAATTCTCAAAAATGGATTGAGGCAATGAATGAAGAGTATAAATCAATGCAAGACAATAATGTTTGGGAACTTGTCCTATTACCAGAAGGTGTGAAACCCATTGGTTGTAAATGGATTTTTAAAACTAAACGGGATTCAAACGGTAATGTGGAAAGATATAAGGCACGTCTTGTAGCTAAAGGTTATACTCAAAAATATGGAATTGACTATAAAGAGACTTTTTCTCCAGTTTCAACGAAAGACTCTTTTAGGACAATCATGGCACTTGTTGCACACTTTGATATGGAACTCCATCAAATGGATGTCAAGATAACTTTTCTCAATGGAGACATTGAGGAAACAACTATATGGTGCAACCAGAATACTTTGTATCGGGAGATCCAAAGAGTATGGTTTGCAAACTTAAGAAGTCCATCTATGGGTTAAAGTAAGCGTCTCGTCAATGGTACCATAAATTTCATCAAATAATCATCTCATTTGGATTTGAGGTGAATGTGGTAGATGATTGTGTGTATCATAAGTTCAGTGGGAGCAAACATATTTTCCTGATTTTATATGTTGATGACATTTTGCTTGCCACAAATGATATAGGTATGTTAAACGATACCAAGAGATTTCTATCTAGATATTTTGAAATGAAAGATCTTGGTAATGCATCTTTTGTATTAGGAATCCAAATACACGAGACGTTCTCAAGGTATCTTGGATTATCACAAAAGAACTATATCGATAAAGTGCGTAAAAGATTTGACATGCAAGATTGCAAACCAGGAAGCACCCCAGTCGCAAAAGGAGATAAGTTTAGTCTTAAACAGTGCCCTAAAGGAAGCCTTGAGACTTAAGAAATGCAAAAGATTCCTTTTGCTTCGGCAGTAGGAAGTCTTATGTATGCTCAAGTTTGTACGCGCCCGGATATTGCGTACATTGTTGGGAGTGTTGGTGCAGATATTTAAGTAACCCAGGAATGCATCATTGGAAAGCAGCAAAGAGGGTAATGAGATATTTAAAGAGAACTAGTGATTACATGCTCACATATAAGAGATCAGATACTCTTGAGATCGTGGGATATTCTGACTCTGATTTTGCTGGATGCCAAGATAGCATGAGATCCACTTCAGGCTATGTTTTTCTGTGGCTGGCGGAGCAATCTCTTGGAGAAGTGCCAAACAGGCATTGACAACTTCTTACACCATGGCAGCAGAGTTTATAGCATGTTATGAGGCATCCAATCATGGAATATGACTGAAAATTTTTGTCTCTGGGTTGCGCATTTTGGGAAGGTTGAAAAACCAACTGAAGTTATTCTGTGACAATAGATCAGCTGTATTGTATTCCAACAACAATAGGAGCTCGACAAAATCGAAGCACATCGATATCAAGTTCCTTGTTGTGAAGAAAGAGTACAAAGTGGACAGATTTTGATAGAACACATAGGTACAAACTCCATGATAACAGATCCTTTGACGAAAGGTCTACCCCAATGTCTTTTATGAGCATACCACTCATATGGGTGTTATTCAGTTTGGTAAAATTTAGATTCAGTGGGAGTTTGTACTATATTTGTTTTCTATATATGTTTGGTTATGTCTCTGAAACTTATGTATTTAGAGATTTTCTGATCAGATATAAAGTTTAATGTTTACTTCATTCCACTTTGTATAACTAAAGTTAAAGTTTTGATCTCACTTTGGTTAAGGAGGACCAGTTGAAAATTGACATGAATAGATCACCTTGCATGTAATTTTCATGCCACAAATTCATAATTGATCTATGTCATTTGATTGTATTGATATATGTGACCATTGATGGTTTAGTTGTGAAAGATACAACGAAGACTGCATTGATCCTATGTCTATATAATTAATGGACGAGATTGTTAAGGAAGCCCTATGGTTATGATGACAAAAGTTTTTGAGCTCACTAAGGTTAACACATTTATAAGTTTACGCATATGGCCCAGTGGGAGATTGTTAGAATTTTAGGGTCATATTGTAATTATAAATGTTGTATGTCATCAATTAAATAAGTCAAAAATATTGTGATCTAAATTTTGGAATTATGTAATTTGACTTAAGGGCTTAATTGTTATGAATAAAAATATTGTGGATACCATGTGCTAATTCTAATTTGTTGAGGGGCCAAATTAGAAAAAGCAACCTTTGGATTCTATAAATAGGAGGTTATGGTCCCAGTTTGCAGACGATGCTTTTTTTTGTTTCCCATCGACAAAACTCTTCGGAAACCTAAGGAATTCTGCAAATTGAAGATCATCTCCGATGATCGATTGCAAACTATAGATTCCGGTACGCTTCCCGCAACTTTGGTTAATTATCATGTTTACTATTTCTTAAGAGTGAATAGAGATTAAGATTGTTCATGAAGATCTCTCGACTTAAGATTTTTACTACACTTCCTGCCACATCTTGTGCTCCCGTACCTCGACCACATACTCTGGTATCAGGTCGAGCGACGCCCAACGACGCCAGCCCTTAAGTTAACAGTGCCCCTTTCCTTAATACAGCATGTGCCACCTTACCCTGCCATCCTTGGACAGGCGTTACCCTGTACTCGCTATATGACAACGGGTGGCAGGTGGAGCAAGACCTGTCAGCTTCCCCGGCTATATATATCTTCTCACTCCGCATTTCCAAGTACGCACGATAGTGCAATTTTCATACTGCTCTATACCTTTCCATCGCCACCGTCATGTATTGATTTGACTGTCGGGTGCCTGGCCGGGGACTTTTCCCGGCGGATTCTAACGGTCTTGCCTTGCAGGTGGAAACGACCCAGCTCATTAGGCCACATCAGCGACCTCGCTCTTCCCGAAGGCTTGCTCAGCTGTAAGGGCGTCCGATTCACTTCGCGACAGGATCAAGTCGATTAAATCATCCAGTCAACTGAACCTCTTATCAGACGACTAGACCCTAATTTTCTTGCTTGCTCCGATTTAGATTAATCCCGTGTAATCTGCTTGTCCAGTCGACTGAACACCCGTCCGATCAACTGGACCTTAGATTTTCTTTACTTAATCGAACATTTTATTTCCTTTTTTATTGGTATCTGATCTATGTTCATCTATTAAGTTCGGTCAACTGAACCATAATATTCGGTCCGATCAAATCTTTCGGTTAACTGGAAGACTTTGTTTATCTGTAAAATAAAGTTAACACAGATTGACATAATAAACATAACAGTTATCATGCAAAACAAAGTTAGAAATATATAAATGTATGTATATATAAGTTCATTTGACAATTAAGTCCGTCTAATCTCGACTTAGAAACTCGTATAATTTTTTTCAGTCGGATTAATCCTTAAGATTCTCTCAACTAAGATACGTCCTCACTACTTTCTGAAACGAAAGGTCTCTCTAGGACTTATTTTACTTACATGCCAAATATCTGATTCAGCTAATTTGTTTGGACTTTTTATGCCCACTAAAAATTTCCTGTAATACCATAATAGCAAAATAGACACAAAGAGCAAAATAAAACAACACAGTTGATTGAAAATTTTGTTTCGGTCACACTTATTTGAAATTTACTCCTCCAAGACATATGAGTCAAGCTGACCCAAGTCCAACCGGGTGGGGTCGGGAAGGAGCTCGATTGTAAGTGCCCGAGAGCGAATGGTAGTTTAGAACTCAAGAACGTGTAGGGCTCGACATATTCTACGACACGGGGCTTGGGAAATTTGGAATAGGATGAGCGGAGACTTAATCTAAAGCATAAAGGCGATCAATGACGACGTCGTGTGTTAGTTGTTACCGAAGAACACGGGAATAATAATGTCATAATATGCATAGTTAGAGAGAAGACTACGAAAGAGGATGGGTAATGGAAGGAAAAGGAAGACTCTTTCTCTATAATATTCTTTGCTAAATCTCACTTAAATATCAGATCAATCATTATCCCAATAATCTTATAATTAAAATCGGGCCGATCGTAATTTTGAATTCTAAATTTTAAATTATAAAAAGATATATAAATAAAAATTATAGTTGACCGTGTAATTCAACCATATATAATGATAATAAAATAATAAGAGACGTCTTTTGATTTTTTAACCATATTATATTTAATTATTTAATTAGGTCCTCGCCTCCGTGTCATTCTCTCTTTAAAAAAAAATTATTGAGAATAAAGGCGATCAGGCCCTGTCAATCCGTGCTTAATCAGTTAATCACAACTAATAATCTACACCAATTAAGTTTCAATCTATTCGTGCAATTAATTGTTTGTTACTTTTTCTAGTACATATTTCTTTTATGATATAGAATAATTTTGTATTATTCTCTATGTCATTGTATGAGGTTTCCTTCGTCTCCAAGAGATGCTCCGAATGAGAAGATTTATATATTATCTATCCAAAAAAATCATAGATCTTGAAATAGTAGTGGTTAAACTATTTAACCAAATAAATCCTTGTGACTTCAATACTTCTTCTTCTTCTTCAGTACCTTTAATTCTGAAAACTAAATTTCAAAAATAAAAAAATGTCTTGTTCATTTGATAAACTTTTGTTCCTCTACAAAGAGAGTTAATTAAACTCACACCAGAGAATTAATTCATATATATGTTGAAATCACAAGCACACACCTTCAACACATGCACGCAGTGCATGCCACACACAGTTACAATCAACCATCACAAACCACGCATATCATAAGCACACATATCAATACAAAAGCTCATTCATTTTTTGAATAAAGTTATTGTAGTTTTTCATTTTTAATGTTTTACTAGTATAATACCCGTGCGATGCACGGGAATCTTACACAATTCAAAAACATATTTAGTGATAATATATATATGTCAATTTTTATTATTAAATAAAAAATTAAAATGAAAAATAATTTTATTTCATCATGGATTAATATAAGATATTAATGGTGATTATAAATTTTATAAGGGTGGTGGATGTGCATGCGATCTAAAGTTTATTTCCATTGATAGGGGTATGTCAGGCCTGTGTTATAGTGCAACACACAGGCGACATATGAATACCCTAGTAGCAAGCTACTGTGATGGGTCATCCCCCATATAAAAATTAATTTAATATCAAAGTGGACCAATGACCCACATATCAGATATTAAATGATAAGAAGCATACTACACTTGATCTTAGCCAAAAGCCGAAAAAGGTATGAGTTGTTTTACCGTTCTTTGTCCATTTTTAATTTTTTTAATTCCTCTGTGTGCAATTCGTCTTGGTAACTTCAGGTGTGGGACTATCATTTTCTTACATCAACTCAAGGGAAGCTGAAGGTCTATATTTCGTTAAAATTAAATTAAATTAATTTTTTTATGTGCTTTACTGCAATCATTATAACTTTTCTAAAATTTTAATTGTGGAAATTTTAAAATATAATTTCAATTAAAATTTGAAATTATCTTTTTTGAATTTGATAAATTATTTTTAAAATTTTAATTTTGGATTAAGATTTGAATTTTTTTTTAGGATTTGTAATTATATATTTTCTTTTAAATTATATTTTTAATTATAAATTTTTTATTTAGAATATTATATTCGGTTTAGGCGGGAATCCTAAGCTCCCTATGAATGTCACGTTTGCACGTAAAATTACATTTTATAGATATTAATTATTATAAATTTTTTATTAAAAAATTTATATTCGATTTAGGCGGAATCCTAAGTTCTCCGTGAATGTGAATGCCACATCTACATGTAAACTGTATTTTATAGATATTAATAGATAGATTTCTAATGTGTTAACCTGCCACTCCTGTGTCCTGATGGATCAGAACGGTATAGACCATCGTCAAATTTCATTGAACTTTTGCCAACTTGTTGCCCAGTGGTTCTTGCTTTTCCTTCTGGGCGTATGTTGCGCAGGGAGTCTGCACTAGAATCCCTGACAAAGTATTGCGCCCGGTCCCCGGTCCTGTGTTCCGACGCTGAACCTCGATAACCTGTCCAGTTCATGTCTCTGTAGTTTGGAAATTGGAGAGGAGGAATAATCCTCCATGTCGATCTCCTGCATACAATAATTATATATATATATGTAAAGTGAGAAAAAACTAATTAGAACGAATAATAGAGAAGTGTCTTGCTGTAATTATATTAATTGCTTGGTACGTACTTATTATTGTTGTGTTTGAAGAGCCGGAGTATCGAGAGGAGGAAATCCCTCCAGTGTTGTTGCCTGTAACTGCTTGTACATGTTGCCTGCATAGAAGAAGTAAAGTGCTTAGAACGATCGAATAGAGAGATCAGATCATGAGAGAAAAACTAGAATAGAGGCCAGTGAATTACCTTACTTGATATTTAGGCTTTAATGCGATTCTCTTATATAGACAGAAACAAGAAGCGTTTTTTTTTTAACAAAAAAAATTGTTTGAAGGTGTCAAATATGACCTTGTGCATATAAAATCAAAGTAAACGTTTTTGAATTAATCACTTTGTATAATATGTCGACAAAACTCTCTCTCTAAAAAGCATTTTATCCTGTCGCGAAGTGAGGTGAGCACCCCAAGAGTGAGATGGTCCTCCTGAGGTCATGAACCACCGAGGTGGCCGCGAAGCTCGCTCCTAACCTGCAAGACAAGGACCGTTAGAGCCCGCCGGGAAAAGTCCCCGGCAAGACACTCCGACGATCAAGTCAGTCCTCGAGAGTAGCAAGCAACAGGAAAGCAATAGAACAGTAAGAATGCACTATTGCGCGTACCTGTGGGCGTCGGAGTGGAAAGACTTATATAACCGGGGAAGCTGACAGTTACTGCCCCCGCCTGCCACCTTTTGTCATGTAGTAAGGGCAAGGTGAGACATGCCCAGAGGTGGCAGGATAGAATATCGCATAACGGAATAAGAAAAGGGGCACTGTCAACTTAAAGGCTGGTGCCGTTGGGCGCCGCTCGACCTGACACCAATGTATGTGGTCGCGGTACAGGGGGACAGTGTATGGCAGGAAGATCAGGATATCAGCGGGATATTCGTCATTTGAGCCGGGCTAGTACCAGATCTGCGCCGACCCCGTACTGCTTCTGGTGGTCTTGTCTCAGGGAGTGGTTGTTTCGTATGCTGAGGCTGACTGAGGGCCTGGAAGGAAGGCGCCGACTGGGGGGCACTGACTGGTGAGGCCGACCGAGGGCCTAGAAGGAAGGTGTCGACTGAGGGCACTGACTGATGAGGCTGACTGAGGGCCTAGAAGGTAGGTGCCGACTGAGAGTACTGACGGATGAAGGAAGGTGCCGACTAAGGGCACTGATGATGAGGCTGACTGAGAGCCTAGAAGGAAGGTGCCGACTGAGGCATTGATGGATGAGGCCGATTGAGGACCTAGAAAGAAGGTGCCGACTGAGGGCGCTGACGGATGATGCCGACTGAGGGCCTATGAGGAATGATGCAACTAGGTAAAGTCGCCTCTGGCTCGGGCTTACCTCAGGAGCGTGGGCCGCCACGCCTCGGCTAGGAGTTAAANAGAAGGCATGACTCGCATGTCTCATATTGACTCAAAATCAAATGAGTCCAGCAAACCATCCTTATGGAGCTGGGACAAGCGACTCTCATTTATGTGGCCTAAGCGACAGTGCCAGAGATAGGTTGGGTTCAACTCATTTGATCTCAACCTCTTGGTATTCACGTTATAGATAGGGCTCTCTAAGTCTAGAATATAGAGGTCATTCATCAGATGTGCACTACAATAGAACATATCCTTTAAATAAACAGAACAACATTTGTCCTTTATTATGAATGAAAAACCTTTGTTATCTAAACATGAAACTAAAATGATATTCTTTGTTAGTACAAGTACATAACAACAGTTATTCAATTCCAGTACAAGCCCAGAGGGTAGAGATAGAAAGTAAGTCCCTATAGCAACAGCAGCAACCCTTGCTCCATTGCCTACTCGTAGGTCCACCTCGCCCTTGGCCAATGCCCTGCAATTTCTCAGCGCCTGCACATTAGTACAAATGTGAGAAGCGCACCCAGTATCTAATACCCATGATGTAGAAATAGAAAGGTTGACTTCTATAACATTTATACCTGAAGTAGAAGTCTCACTTCTCTTCTTCTTCAAATCTTCCAGGTATACCTTGCAGTTCCGCTTCCAATGCCCAGTCTTACCGCAGTGGAAGCAGGTAGCATCCTTAGCAACCCCACCTTTAGGTTTGAGTGTTGAAGAGCTGGCTTTGCCCTTGGTTTGGGTCTTACCCTTACCTTTGGGCTTCCACTTGCCCTTACCCTTGCCCTTTTGTACCATTAGGACGGTACTGGACTTGGCAGTGGTGAGATTAGGCTCAGCAGTTCTTAACATGTTGAGTATCTCGGGCAGTGGTTTGTTTAATTCGTTCATGTTGTAGTTCATGACGAATTGACGGTAACTCACCGGCAATGATTGCAGGATCAGATCGGTAGCCAGCTCTTGGCCCAAAGGGAACCCCAACCTCTCGAGGTTCTCGACGTACCCAATCATTTGGAGTGCGTGAGTTCCTACAGGGGTTCCCTCTTTCATCTTGCATGAAAAGAGGGCCTGAGTCACTTCAAACCTCTCATGCCTTGCCTGCCCTTGATATAGTTGCTTGAGATGGCCAATCATATCAAAAGCATTCATTTTCTCGTGTTGCTTCTGAAGCTCAGGAGACATACAGCATAGCATTAGGCATGACACGTCTAACGCGTCATCTAGATGCTTCTGATGAGCATCTCTAACACTACGAGCGGCAGAGGTTGGTGGTGCATCAGGAACTGCTTGCTCCAGAACGTACAGCTTACGTTCCTGCGTGAGGACTATCCTCAGATTCCTGTACCAGTCCAGGAAATTAGCTCCTAGGAGCTTGTCCTTCTCAAGAACAGATCGTAGAGAGAGAGTGTTCGTGTTTGACATGGTAATCTACAACATAAAATGCAGAAAATAAATATCCACCATTGTATCATATTTTATTTATCATTTAACTAGGCCTTTAATTAAATGATGCTCCCACTGAATTATAGGGCTTTGGTAGAATCGAGTCATAGATGTGGTAAAACCACACTACTAGATCCACACCAACTAACTATAATTCTCGTAGGTCAAGATCCACATCATACTACGCCTTGAGTTAGCTTTGGCTAAATCGCCCAAGACTTAGTATGATCGGTAGGTACTAATTACCAATTACATCTCTATGCAACTCTTGTTTATAGGATCAAGAATTAACATTTATGAATAATCTTGAGTTAGCTTTGGCTAAATCGCCCAAGACTATTGATAAATGCGATCTTGTCCTACCTTTCCAACTATTGGAGTATGCCTATAGTTAGGCTCGATCCAATTGAGCTAACTAGTTACTCAATCTAATTGAGCTCAATCTAACCCAAGCGTGATAGGCGGGACCAAGGTTGTCCCTCCGCATCCCACCACGATTAAATGCATTGCTCTGCTTTGGCAGATTCAACAATCGCATATGATCGTGGTAGTGATGGGTATCAAGGCTCGTTAGGCATATACGAGTTGATTTCGATTTAGATCTAATCTAATCGATGATGTGCATCGTATTTAGGCATTTATTAAATCTAATTTAACCTAAATGTGTATTAGGTGCACATCAAGATGTGGTTCCCACATTACATGTGCATCACATACACTCATGTATATTCTATTCTATACTAACATGCATCACATACATATAAGCAAAAAATAAAATATACAAGAAAATTAAAGTGTGATTAGTCATGGCCCTACTAAGATCTTCTCAAGCCAATGAGAAGATCCTTTGGTCAACCTAGGGTCTAGGCAGCAGCTTCTCCAAGCTCCTCCTTTAGGAACCTCATGTGTTGTCGGCTTGCTTCCCACGAGTCCGTCTTCTCCAGAATTTCCTTCATCTTCAATTTTGTACATTACAAAATTTATACTCGAGTTACATTCGAGTCTTAAACTAATTTTAACAGAAATAATAAATAAAAGGCCGACACGCAGGTCGCAATCACAATACAACACACACAACACAAATAACGGCACGCAGGCCGTAATATGAATTACACACATATTTTAATCTAATTAAAATAAAGTCTTGGGCCATGACCATCACACTACTGTACATAATTCAAAATTATGTATTTTACATAAATTTATCTAATTTTTCTATGTATTTTACGAATTTTATGAGTCACAACTCCACAGTGGTCCCGTTAAGTGGGTTTCGAGCACAATCACGTGACAAGGCCCCTTGCGGGGTTAGGGGCGACGCCCCTACTCATGAAATTAATTTCGTGAGTGTCGAATCGCGATCTAACAGTGCCTAACCCGCTGTCCCAAAATCTATTTGGGCGAAACTTGCCGTTTCGGAGAAGTTTTTCTCGGTGGTCGAAGTGTACAAGTGCTTCGCACACGTTGCTTTGCCTCTACGAGAAAAATACTCATAAAATCCTAAAAATTAGAAAAATTACAGAATCATAAACTACTCTAAATTTTGTATCCCATACAAAAAATAAATAAATACGTGCTTCGCACGTGGCTCTGATACCACTGTTGGGTTTTTCGGGCCGCGAAAACCGCCTTTTCGCGTCGCGGAAACCCCGAGAACCCAAAGCCATGGATCTCGTGCGAAGAAAAATTCCGAAACAAAAAATCACGTATTCATTTCATGCTCAAAACTCGATCTACTCCTAGATCTAAATAGGGATAAACCATTTTTACCTTTGGTGCGTGCCACGCTTAATCCCGCTCGCTCCTTTTGGATGTCGGATCTCTAGGACGTCAAGTGCCGTCCCTCTAGAAGTATCCACGCGAACAAAGTGGATGGAGGAAACCCTTTAGGTGTGCTAGCACCTTTCAAGGGTTCGGCCAAGAGGAGAAGAAGAAGAAGAACACCAACACTTGGAGGAGGAAGAAGAGAAGACACACCTAGAGAAAAATGGAACCAACACTTGGTTTTCTTTCCCTCATTGTGGCCGGCCACATAATGGCCATTAATGGCCATTAAGTGGCCGGCCATAATGGCCATTAAGTGGCCGGCCATAACCCCCTTTCAATTTGAATTCAAATTCAAATGGGGGGTTACAACCTTTGGAGATGATGTGGAGCATCATCATTGGTCAAATACCAAGCCAAGTCATCACTTGGTCAAGTCAAGGTGAGGTGGCCTTTTGGTCAAGTCAAACTTACCTTTTATGGACTTTCCATATTTAGTCAAGTCAAACTTGACTCCATTTCTTCTCCCATGTCAAGTCTAACTTGAAGTGGAACCAAGTCAAGTCAAACTTGATTTGGATTTGAGTCAAGTCAAACTTGCCTTTTATAGACTTTCCATATTTAGTCAAGTCAAACTTGACTCCATTTCTTCTCCCATGTCAAGTCTAACTTGAAGTGGAACCAAGTCAAGTCAAACTTGATTTGGATTTGGGTCAAGTCAAACTTGCCTTTTATGGACTTTCCATATTTAGCCAAGTCAAACTTGACTTCATTTTTTTTTCTCCATCTATTTGTTCTTTGCGTGTGACCCTATAGGTTCTTGTAACGTTGGCAATGCTTCTAACCTCTTAGAAACATAAGCAATGAGCGGTATCTAGCAACACATTATTGCTACCCAAGTTACAAGAATGTTGAGATCCAACATCACCAATGTGACTACTAATTATGACTTTCATAATATGTGACAATGTCCTTCTATCGTCGATATCTAGATTGATCTTCTATGAAGCATAGACCGTGTCATCCTCCAATAAATCTATGTGTCTTGAACTCCAAGTAGACTCACTATAATCAAATAAGCTCAATATCTCATATTGCCTTATTTGGGCATGGCCATGCACTTAGTGATCTCACTCTATCAAGACTATGATATCTCTCCCGTCATATAGGAGGGATAGATCTCATCTACATCACTCACATCCCTCCGCATAATTTGTTACATACCCAGTAATCGCCTTTATAGTCCACCCAGTTACGGGTGACATTTGACGAAACCAAAGTACATAACTCCTTATGTAGGGAACTATGGTGACTTCAGGTCTAAGGACTAATAGTCATACTAATAGTCACATGAGAAAGTATATGACACTCATATAACGATCCATGATACTTTCTCATGGTGGGTCATTCAGTATACATTCTCCAATGCATACTCATGTGTCAACTTGATATCTCATATCCATGACTTGTGAGATCAAGTCATCGTGTTGACCTACATGCTAGTCTCTATGCATTAACATTGTCCCCGAATGTTAATACTTGACTAGGAATAATTAAGAGTAGTGTTCTCTATATCATCTCACTATCGATTCAACCAATCGATTGATATAGATATGAACCTACTACCAAGGACGTTATTACACTTAGTTATTTGGCACCAATACAAGTAAGTATAATAACCATAATCAAATGCCTTTATATATATATATGAAATATGATACAATGAGTCCATACAACAACCATCACATGATTGGCTCTAGGGCTCTCACTAACACTTTCGTGAAGGCTTTTCCTTGCCCGGAAGATCCCAAGAAGAGATTGTTTAAGGAAAGACAAGAGACTGCAAGAAAAGACGTTGAACGAGTATTTGGGGTGCTCCAAGCTTGATGGACAATTGTCAGAGGTCTAGCTCGTTATTGGTATAGAAAAAAATTAAAATATATTATATAAGCATGTATTATTTTGCACAATATGATTGTGGAAGATGAGGGGGATCATATGATAAATTGGTATAACGATGAAGGTGACGAACCGGCACAAACGAACCGGCACAACCCGTCTAAGGCTCATATCGAGGATTTCATGATTATCTCTAGATAAATTCCCAACTACATGATAGTCATGTGTATTACCAATTTCGTGTCGACTTAGTTAAATATATTTGGTCACAATACAATAACAATATCTGAATTAGTATTTTATTATTTCACTTTATGTTTAATTTATATGTTATTTTTTAATAATATGAGAGTGTATTTTTTTATGTGGTACTCTTTCCTTTCAAATTTATAATAATATTTTAATTTCAAATAATAAATATATTTAAAAATATTATTATTTATTTTAAATAATAATTATTTAAATTGATAAATAAATTTGAAAATAAAGAATATGTATGTGAGAGAATAAATATGTGGGAGAATGTATATGTGAGATAATGTGTATGTGGCATGTGGATCTCATAAATAATGAGGGTTGAATATTAAACGAATGTGAGAATGAAGATCTTAATATTAATGTGTATGTGATATATGGGTCTCATGTTTTTTTATGAGGTGGTGGGTGTTATAATCAGTGTTATGAAAATCAGACTGGACTGGTCGGTCGGACAGATTGAACCGGGAATCGGCCAGATTTTCGGTCCGAGTTGACTCTGAAAATCGGCTGATTTTTGGGGAACCCAATAATTTTAAATTTGAATTTTTCTTTGAAACTAACCCTTTTTTCAAAAATACTGTGCTAAGTTACTGACAAAAATATATCATATACTCGACCTAGTTGATCCAATCATAAAGAACATAGTTGAGCAAGTTATTAGTTTCGTATATTTATATAAATATATATTTTGTTATATTTCAGTTATATTTCGGTTGGATCCCCGATTAAATCGGTTGAATGTCTAAATTTTTGTCTCAATTGATTTGATATCCAGTTGGATTTTTTAGAATCTTGTTTATAATGTTAAAGATGTTAAACGATTGATTGAGATACTCTTATACGTAACATTTAAATTAAAAATTAAAAATTAAAAATATTTATTTCCATATCTTGCGGCGGACTCATATCTCGGCTCCATTATTAGCAATAAATAGCCAATCACATGCCCTCTTCTCCTCTCACTCGTTAATCCGAAACAGAGGACTCGGCGGCGATGATGGACAACGATCCACCGCTCGACGCGCCGCTCCATGCAATGGGCTTCCGATTCGACGTCGTCTCCGGCGACTGCGTCTCCGGCCGCCTCACCATCTCCGACATATGTTGCCAGGTACTTACCAATCACATATATTAGCGCGCGCAGTCTCTGTTCTTGTCGTGTAGAGAATTTTCGGTTGAGTGAAAGAATTGAGTCGTCGGAATGATCTGCCAACAGCCGTACGGGATGCTCCACGGCGGTGTGTCGGCGCTGATAGCGGAGGCTCTGGCGAGCATCGGGGCCCAGCTCGCCGCCGGAGAGGACAGGCGCATCGTGGGCGTTCAGCTCTCCATCAACCACCACCGAAGTGCCCGCACCGGAGACCGCGTCCTTGCCGAGGCCACGCCGGCGCAGACCGGCAGCCTTCTTCAGGCAAGTCTGTTAATTAATTAATTAATTAATTAATTTTCAAAAAAATATTTTTGTTAAATTTATATAAATAGAATGTCAGAAAATTTAACTATATCGAGCATCCATAATTAATATCTACTAAAAATAGTTTTTTCTCTATTAATTACGATGTAATGCCACAAATAGATTTGGGAGGTGCGTCTATGGAAGGTGGATGATGAGTCCACGTCAGCCAAGGAAGTTTTACTAGCCTCTTCAACGGTCACGATTCTCGCAAAGACGGGCCGAGTGCCACCTGACGTTGGCAAAATTTATCAGCGTCGTGCGACCAAAAATAAAATTGCTAAATTGTAAAACTTAAATTGGTCGGTTTATTTGTTTCCTGATTACTTTCCCACGTTTGCAATAGCAGTTTATGTATTTGTCTGATTGGAATCAAAACTCTCTCTTTATCTCAAGTGGATTCCTTACAAGTAAACAAGCCCTTTAACTTCCCATTGTTTTCGAAAATATATGAATGAAAATCTTTTGTTTATCATAATTTCTAAGAAAGATTGAACTTCTGGAGCTTTGAAGGGCTTCGATGGAATTGCGTGAGTAGAACCACCCATAAACCGTGCCGAGCTTCGAGGGAGGACCCAACGAACTTTTGCTTGCTTGCCGGACTGTTGCACACCGACAGGAATTATGCACAAGTAAAGTGATTCTACAATCGAATCATTCAATTCCAGGCCCCATTTCAGATACACCGAGCATCTTGCCTCCAATAATTGTAGCATTGTTTCTGTTTAGGGTTCAACTCCCATCGAATATATCGTCTGTCTGTTCAGTTGTATATTTAGGGGCACTTGATAAGTAGGTTTAGAAGGCGGGACTCATTCACATTCATGATGCTTGATATACGAGAATCAGAATCAAAATAAGGATATGATACCTTGATTTCATAATCCAACCTTCACTAGGTTATCACTAAACTTATAAACCCCTCAATCAAAACCGATTATCATTCTCATTGCCAAATATATACCAAGCGCCCCCTTAATGTTGGAAGATATACGCTCATTTCCGAAGAGTTAACAAAAATTAAATTGAAATTATAGAAATTTTAACTTAGCTGTTGAGTGACCCGAGTTGTCTTTTATACAGAATGCAATCATTCGAGCTGAAATTCCCGAGCAGTATTTCCCGACCTGGAAGTCTCGAACCGGACTTCCCGAACAGGTCTTCCCGAACCAATCTTCCAGAACTGGAATTGGAGAGTTGCCGAGGCCTGCGTAACGTAGTTTACTTGAAACAGATTTGTCCCCCCCCCCTCCGATGGTACTTTGAGGTTCCGAAAGACGTTTGTCTCTCAGGATACAATAACGGGACCACGGGCACAACGAAGCACTCGTTACTCATGGCCAACTGAAGAAGTACTCGAACGCTACTAGAGAAAACACGGGAAGTTGGGAACGAGGTGGAAGACGATCTCTTCTCTATCGTTTGCTCTCGGCCACAACCCCTTTATATAGGGCTCAGACCCCCACAGTAATCAATGACTGAATTAATGTGATTTACTGCTAATTAACTGTCCATATCCAAACGTCCGGGGTTACTTATTTTGCATTAATCAACAGTTAATGCATCCGTTATATTTGAGCAAAAAATTTGATAAAACATTGGTTCAATACAAATCTGGGCCCTGCGCACCCATGCACGTCTCATTTGAAAGAAATATTCTTATAAAATTCACCGTAATTAAAAATTAAATCATAAATATTTAAAAAATAATTAATTATTCTTCTATTACATCATAATCCCGTAGCAGCTAGCAAGATTTGATTTTGAATTATTAAGTCAAAAATGAATTGAATTAAGTACACATCTAAAAGATTTCAGAGAATAAAATAAGATTATTCTTGATCAATTTCAAGAAATATATATGAGAATAGATTATAAAAGAATAATTTAAAAAGATCTAGTTAGACGTTGATAGCCATTAAATGAATATTTATTAACATAATCCTAACTATTGGTTAGGTTGACCTAACACTATAAGAAAAACGTCATTATTTAACGATGGCATTTTGTCGCTAACCTATCATTATTTGTACGTTGTTATTAACATTTAGAGATGAATAATTATGGTCATTAACATCGTCGCTATAAATTAAATTTGTTATAAATTATATTATACATGAAAGTCAAGATTTTATCGTTAGGATTAACCGACATTACATAAAGCGTCGTTAAGATATACATAATTGCCACTAAACTAGGTTAATTTTATTGAAGGAAATACTCCTTTCCGAAGAGTTAACAAGATTTAAATTGAAATCACAGAAATTTTAACTTAATTGTTGAGTGGCCCGAGCTGCTTTTTATATAAAATGGAATTTCCGACCTAAAATCTCCCGAGCAGATTTCCCGACCTGGACGTTTAGAACTAGAATTGGATAATTGTTGAGGCCTGCGTAACGTAGTTTCCTTAAAACAGATTTGTCCTCCTCCGGCAGTGCTTTGAGGCTCCGATGGATGTCTTGGTTCATCCGATTGGACAAATTTTGTCTAATCCGGTCGAGCATTCGACGCGCGCAGGTCGTGCACGCACACAAGTCCACTTTGTTCAATACAAATCCGGACCCTGGATTTGCACTCCCCCTGCATACCCTCACGTGAGAGAGAGCCTCTCCTCTTGTATTTGTTCATAACTATCATGCTTGTGAAATAATATAAACTAATAATTATGCCTTAAGACTTCCAATGTGACATTAAAGTCTCATTCACAATAGAGTCTCTTTATTCTCCATTTCCCTTTCCATTCACTAGAAACTCCCAATATGTGACTAAAGTTTCATTCATAATGGAGCATATTTCCTTCCTTTACTATATCCAACAAATTTTTGGGATGATTATTAGAAAACTCGTCTATAATATTAGCAAGGAATTATTATGTTCTATTGTTAAGGTCGGCTAAATTAGCGATGAGGTTTTAAATCTCGTCGCTAAATACAACCACGATTAGTGAGGAATTTCTCAAAATTCATCTCTAAATACAAACCTGATTAGTGATGGATTATTTAAAATTCACACTATATCCTTCCTTTCCATTCACACTATATCCAACAAATTTTTGGGATGATTATTAGAAAATTCGTCTATAATATTAGCAAGGAATTATTATGTTCCATTGTTAAGGTCGGTTAAATTAGCGATGAGGTTTTAAATCGCTAAATACAACCACGATTAGTGAGGAATTTCTCAAAAATCATCTCTAAATATAAACCTGATTAGTGATGGATTATTTAAAATTCATCACCAAAATAAGTAATTGTTAGCGACGGATTTTAGAAATTCACCGCTAACCATATATATTTTAAAAATAATATTATTTATTTATATTGATATCCTCTATTACAAAAATAGATTCACAATATTCACAACTCAATTTCATAATATTCACAAAATTTATTCAAAAACATCATCAAGTCTACAACTTTAACAACAAGTAACACAACAAAGTTCACAATATTTAGTTCTCATCACCAAATTCACAACTTTAACAAGTTCACAACATCAAATTTTAGGGTCGAGAAAGAGGTGAAGCTAAAGAAAAAAAATGATCAAATTCACAACTTTAACAACTTCACAACATCAAATTTTAAGGTCGACCAAATTTTAAGGTCGAGAAAGAGGTGAAGCTAAAGAAAAAAATTGATGAACCAGGCAGCAGATAAATTGAACCTGGGGTGACTGGCCCAGTCCCACGGAAGTTTTCCACCGGTCATCAGGATAAATCGAGAAGTGCTCGCGGTGGACAGTCTAGAAGCCTAGCGTCCCAGGGTTCGCGCCCCATTTGAAAGAAATTTTTTTGCAAAATGCACCGTAATTGAAGATCGAACCGAGAATACCTAGATTAACTACTAGTGACCCTACCGCTTCATCATAGCCCCGGGGGCGAGGTGAAGCTAAAGAGAAATCATTGATCAAAAATTATAATGCTCCATGTGTCAATCGGTTAAGAATTTGTTCAAATATATCTTGTCTTAATCTAATTAATTTCAATTGATCTTGGGTGTTTGTTATCTGAGCTTAGGTGTAAGTAGTGAACCTACCTAGCTTTCGCTCGATTTCCGCATTTGTTGTAAATTGTTTTTACAACACAAAATTTTGTATAAATAAAAAACATAAAACATTTGTTATAAAATAAATAATTAAATTTTTATATAAAAAAGACAATTGTTATAGAACTAGTTGCCTGAATGCATCTGATTCAAACAAAGAACACATGTAGCCCTAATCATCTTACATCTCACAAAACTCGATCGACATAAGTTGCAAGCGCTTAACATGAGGAAGGAGCAATAGCTCCTTAAAATGACTGCATTTTATTTTTATTGTCTTCTATACCTTGCACTCACTAATTGGTCGGTCTCCTTTTCGATTGACGATCAACCCTCCTTAAAACTAATATCAAAAGTATTTTGAAAAAAAATAAATTTATTATGCATATGATCAGTAATAAAGTAATAAAGAAGTGATTATAAATATGTTAAATTACCTGTACTACTGATATCGATCATATATCATCCTTCCATAGGGATGTGCTTCCAACGTTTAATTTATAAGGGAGTAAAGTTTTTTAATGAGAGACCTAACTTAGACAAAAAGGCGAAATCGTTCGCCCCCAGCACCTCTATCGCACCCGTCCCAAGGCCATCATGAAAGAGGTAAATCACGATCCCCGGAATAATTAGTACACAGTTGGGCCGAGAATTGATATACAAAACTCCCAGAGTTTTAATCCGGTGTGCCTTGCGTGACTCAAACCATTCAAATGATTAACGAGATTTTTCCAACCTCGGGCAACCGGCCCGGCCTCACGGAAGTTTCCCACCGACCGCCAGGGTAAATCGGGTAAATGAGAGACCTAACTTGGTCATAAATGAAGTTGTGTTTGGGCCAATTGGATGTCAATCGCTCTGACGAAAAGTAGCGAATAATTTACCCCATTCATCGATCTGGCATCGCAGCCAATCGGAATGTGTGTCACGTGTCTCCCTACGTAGCAGTAGGCCTGTGAATGAAAAAGTGCTAACAATTAACAAATAAAATACTTAAATAAATAGCAAACTAAATAAAAATTTTGTAATTTAAATACAAAACAATTGATTGTTAGGATTGAAGCAATTTAGATATCTCCATAATGATATGATATTATCTATTTTTGGCTTAAGCCTTTATGGTTTTGTTCTTGAGTTTTATCTAAAATGTCTCATACTAATGAAGATATCTTTTCCTTAAAATCCCATGATGTTTCTCATGTATTTTTAAAGTGAGACTTTGTTTGCAACCTGACAACATAAACAATTTCCCCTCAAACGAAGGACCACAGGGCACCCTCAAGCGGAAAGTCTATCCATTGATGTCCGATCCTCGACCCACCAGGTTTTCTTGCCTATCGGTCCAACCAACCTACTAGGTCTTCCCGCCCCTAGGTCTACCGGACCTACTATGACTTCCTTACCCCTTAGTCAAGCTAACTTCCTAGGTTTTCTTTGCCTAGCTACAACTAGAGTTTCTCTGCTTGGCTGTCTACTAGGACTTTTTGCATAGTGTTGGGTCCTCGTCCTCTTGATTCAAACATGGTGTAGGACCGATGCATGTAAGAGGCCGCGCGGGAGGGGGGGTGAATCACATGTATTTAAGAAACTTATTTTTTAAAACTTTTTCAAAATCGAGTGCACACCGAAAAACTAAGAATGAGAAGACAATTAAAAACACAGTCAATTTTTTACTTGGTTCGGAGGCTTGGCGACTCCTACTCTAAGACCCAAGTCCCTTGGACTTTTTCGATAGGTAATCCACTAACTTCTCCGCCGGTAAACTCCTGGTAGAGTAATCGAGTATACGAAAATAGAAAAGTGTAACGCCCTATACTTTCTTTTCGTAAGTAGCATAAATTTATATAGAAATTAAATTAGTTACTAACACAAATGTAGAACTCCTGATGCGCTCGTGTGTTAGTGTCGATCTTCTAGCAGTGATCACGAATACTAAATCAATAGTACAACCGCAGTATAAAGGTGGAGTAGTAGAAAGAACGCAAGAGCTCATGTAGTAGTTGTAGTACAGTTATATGGTCGAACAATGATTTTATAGGTTGTTGAGGGTGCCCTAGTTCCTAACTAGGGCAACTCCAATGTCGAACTTGATCATATACAAGTTTTGCACAACTTATCTAGTCGAAGGCGCTGTTGAGGCAATCTATGGTCCGGAGTGACCATGTGTTTTGATGTTTGGGCAAAGGGTTTAAGGTAGGTTTACCCTTGTGATTTAATATGTGTACTTGAGTGTGCAGGTTTGCAGGTTTACACATATTGACTTAGCTAGACGGCTTCGGTATGGTGAAGGGTGGCATGAAGACAAACTGGAGGCTTGTGTGCACCCGAGGGATCTTGGTATAGCAGGGGCGATGAGCTGAGAGGTGCAGACTTCGAGGCATGCGTGAAGGATGGCATGGAGACAAGCTGGAGGCTTGTGTGCATCTGAGGGATGGGAGCCGAAGACGAAGAAGGCGCGAAGGCAACAGTCAAGGCAGCTGGTGAAGAGTCAGCTGAGTCATGAAGGGACGAGAGCCGAGGGAAGAGAACTCCAAAGGCAAGCCGGGAAGTGGACTTCAAAAAGGAACACGTGGAGGGTGGCATGGAGGCAAGCCAAGGGAAGGCTTGTGTGCGCATCCAAGGGACGATAGCCGGTGGAAGAAGACTTTAAGGGGCAAGCCAAGGGAGTGGACTTGAAGGCACACGTGGAGGAGGGTCTTCGGAGTGAGGAGGAGTGTTTGTATAGGCCGGGCAGTCGACTGGTGATATAACAGTCGATTGCCAGCACGAACAGAAACTCACAGAAAGTTTTAGACCCTGGACCAGTCGACTGGTAAACCCAAAAACTAGCCATTGAGAGAGTCGTTGGCTAGCTAGTTGAGTCGGACCAGTCGACTGGTAATTGACCAGTTGACTGGTAGGGGTTGGGTTCAGCTTTAAGCCTTATTTAAAAGGCTTCGTTTCAGCTGGAACCTCTGACGAATTTGGCTTTGGGTAAGAGCCAAATAGTAGTCTTTGTACTCAGATGTGTGCTTGTGATTGTGGCGAGGTTTCTCCACCCACAAGGAGCGACACGAGTTAGCCGGAGGGCATCCGGGGAGTGATCCGCCGAAGGATTGAGGGATCGTCCACCTTACGGACTGCCGTGGAGTAGGAGCATCATCTCCGAACCATGTAAATCAGGTGGTGTTAGCATTGTTTAGTTGTTAGTTTTATTTTATTGTATTTCCGCTTGCTCACTAACCTTGTAGGAAGAACGAATCGAAAATTGCTATTCACCCCCCCCCCTCTAGCAAGCTACATCGACCTAACAAGTGGTATTAGAGCGAAGGATCACTCTTATTGGACTAACCGCCAAAGGAACACAAGCTAGAAGAGAAGATGATGGAAGAGAAGTTGGGGGTTGACATCAACATTCAACCTCCCTACGATCATGAAGATTTTAACTATTGGAGGATGCGAATGACGACGTGGCTTGGAATGGATTGGGAATATAGGATGATCGTAGTGTTAGTAGGAGCCCTAGAGCCAATTATGTGATGATTGACTAGGGACATTTTGTATCATACTCTATTATCAATAAAGGCATGTTTGGTTATTATACTTACTTTGTATTCTGTGTCGAATAACTAAGTATAATAATGCCCTTGTGTAGTAGATTCTTATCTACATTATGTCGATTGGTTGAATCGATAGTGAGATAATGTAGAGAACACTACACTAAATTATTCCTAGTCAAGCATTAATATTCAGGGGCAATATTAATGCATGGAGACTAGCATGTTGGCCAGCTGATGACTTGAGCTCACAAGTCATAGATATGTGATATCAAGTTGACACATGGGTATACATTGGAGAATGTGTACTGAATGACCCACCATGAGAAAGTTTCGTAGATTGTCATATGAGTGTCATAAAATTTTTCATGTGACTATTGGTATGAATAGTCCTTAGACCTGAAGTCACTACGGTTCCATACATAAGGAGTTATGTACTTTGGTATCGTCAAACGTCACCCGTAATAGGGTGGACTATAAAGGCAATCACTGGGTATGTAATGAATTATGCGGAGGGATGTGAGTGATGTAGATGTGATCTATCCCTCCCATATGACGGGAGTGATATCTGTGGGCCCCTTGATCGAGTAGGACTACTGAAACACATAGCCATGCTCAAATGAGTTAGTATGAGATATTGAGCTCATTTGTTTGAGTAAGTCTACACGGGGATCAAGAAACACAAGATTGATTGAGGATGACACGGTTTATGCCTCATTGGTCAATCTAGATATCAAGAATAGAAGGACAAGGTCATACACTATCATAGTCACGGAGGTTTAGTCGGATCTCGACTTTTCTTGTTACTTGGGCAGCAATGATGCATTGCTAGATGTTGCTCATTGTTTATTTGTCTAAAGTGTTTAGGCGCATTGCCAACGTCACGAGAACCTATTGAGTCACACACAAAGGGAACAATGCTTCGGGAAATCTGATCGACAGACCTGGACCCGAGTTGGGAACTCGGGGAGCCCGAGCCCGAGTTGGGAACTCGGGAAGTCTGAGCCCGAGTTAGGAACTCGGGAAGTCCAAGCCCGAGTTGGGAACTCGGGAAGTCCAAGCCCGAGTTGGGAACTCGGGAAGTCCGAGCCCGAGTTAAGAACTCGGGAGATCTGAGCTCGAGTTGGGAACTCGGGAGTGCGGGTCGGGAGCTCGGCGCTCGATAGACTGGGTCGGCACTCGGTAGACTGAGTCGGGAGCTCGACACTCGATGAACTGGGCTGGGAGCTCGGCAGACTGGGTTGGCACTCGGCAGTCGGGGCTCGGCAGTCGGGAGACTTGGTCAGGAGACTGAGTCGGAAGCCCGAGAGGCCTAGTCGGAATCGCACGCAGGAAAGAGAAAAAGTCTATCTTCATTAGAAGAAGAGAAGGTGAAGAGTCACATGGAAAGATGTACTCTTTATTGGCTTTGATGAAGGGAAGTCAAAGAGACAAAAGACTCTTCATATTCATGGGATGAATATAAAGAGGCTCTAGTCATTTTGAATGACAATTAAGTGTGTTTTCTTCTTCCCTTCTTCTCTTCTTCCTCTCCTCCCTCTTGGCCGAAACCTTATTGTAAGGTTCTTGGTGTTTTCGAGCTACCTCAAGTTGCTAGCACAACTAAGGTAGTTCTCTCGAAGTTGAGAGATTGTGTCCGTGTGGATACGAATAGAGGCACGGACATTTGAACATGCAAGAGATCCGGCGCATCTTGGACGAGCGGGATAAACGAAGGGCACACTTCAAAGGTATAAACAGTAGATAAATATATTAGATAGATAATGTTGTACGAGTTTTCTTTCGCATGGATCGCTCGTGGGTTCTTGTTTCCGCTGCATTTTTATTGTTTTGTGCCGGGAGAACCCAACACATAGAAGAGCCATTAGAAATTCTAAGAGACAAGCACGGAAAGAAACTTCGCCCTGGATATTGGACTAAAGAACAACAAACACATTCTAGGGCGAATGAAAACGTAATTAATATATTAGTCAATATTTTGCCTAATAATGTTTTGAGTGATGTAGGGGAATATAAAAATGCACATGAGTTGTGGAACAAGCTAGAGAAATTTCATGATAGCCCTACACAAGCTCAAATAGTAGAAGAACCCAAAGAAATAAATTCAATGGTCCAAGAAGACCAAGGAGAAAAGGAGTTGTCAATTTCGTCAAGAGAAGCGGCACAATTAAGTGAGAGGTCGTCCTCCTCATCAAGAGAAGAGGAGGAGGTGTCAACTTCAAGAATTGAGGGAGAGGAGAAACCCTCATCAATACCGGAGCAAAAAGAAGCTCCTACCTCCACAAAATCAAGAACTAAAGACCACATTATATGCTTTGGATGCAATGAAAAGGGACACTACAAGGACAAGTGTCCAAATGGTAGGAAAAGGAGGTAAATCCTAAACTCATTTCTATTTCGTTTAAATCTAACATGGGTTGTAGGAATAGAGAAGCCCAAGAGAAGATAAAGAAAATTAGATGATTCACATGTGGAGAGCTAGGGCATTATCACACAAAATGTTTAAGAAAAAGAGAACTAAAGAAGATGGAGCACTTGAGAAAATGGGAAAAAATGAGAAAAAGAGAATCTTGCATCAAGGGGAAACTACAAGGGTAAGAGAGGTAATCCCTAACTTTAAATGAAAATGTAATTCACACTTAAGTTCCTCCATGCATGCTAGAATGAATGAAAAATGCTTGCTTGTGCATAATTATGGATTTAAATATCATGATAGGAATAGGGTTAACAAGGTAAATCAAAACCTTAGGAAAATCATGCATCATGATAAATCCAAGACCATTAGACCTAAGGATCAAGGCAAGAATCCCAAGAAGGGGAGGCACATGTCTAGGAAGATGGGTAGGTCTAGGAATGTCCAAGGTGGACATGTGGATTCTAGGGTTAAAAACCTAGAAAGGGAAAAATCAAGCCTTGAGGGCAAGGCTTGATAAATTGGAGAAACCCCTAGAAAGATTCACGGTTGGATCTAAGGGTTTAGACATGGTGTTGGGTAGTCTAAAACCCAACCATGATAGATCGGGGTTGGGATATCGGTCTAAGGTCTCCAATGCCAATGGAAAGAAGTATGCTAGGGTAGCATATAATTATGGCAAGAATGAGAAGTCCAAAAATGGCAAGGGGTGCCATTTAAAGGTAAAAAGGATGACTTAACCAAGGACAAGGTGTCCAAGGTTAAGAAGGTTAGGTTTGTAGGCCAAGAATCACCGAGGGCACACCCGTGTGGTCTAGTGTGAGTTGAGTCGCCTAGGGAGGTGGCTAGGGTTAAGAGTTCAAGGGGGAGCTCTAGGAACCTCTGGGATCCATGGTAAATGGATCTCAGGAGATGTTTCTCTAGCAAGTATAGGTGGACTATGGAATGTGACAAAGGGTTTGGGAGACTAGAATAAGTCATAATCCTAGGAAATTAATACATTAAAAGGAGATTTATGGGAAAAAGATGAAAATGGGGTTATATTAGGGTTTAAATGTGGAAATGTCATATAACTCAGTGCTAGAAATATGTTATGATCAAGTATGAGAAGATATATCAAGGAGAGACCAAAATTAGAACTTTTGGATAGGTTTCAATGATATAATTTAGGAAGGGTTGAATTTTGTACTAATCTTGGAATCCGGAGTAGCTTTATTTGAAAAAATATTTTTTCCAAGTAGACATAGGCTTCATAAATCTATCCACGAAATTTCAAAATTTTTGAAGATTTGTGGAATTAATTAGACATTTCTGAAATTAGACTGAAAACCTGAAATTCAGGTACCAATCAGAACCAGTCGACTGGTCCAGAACCAGTCGATTGGTCCAGGTGAATTCGACACTGGAAACATTCTGTTCGGTTTATCAGTCGACTGTCCCAAGGGCAGTCAACTAATCTGTATGTTTAAATAGAAAAGGGCATATTGGATAATAAGAAATTGCAAATTTGAAAGCATAGGGAAGGGTCATGTTTGCTTATGAGATTTTATGTCCTGGCTTGATATTATATGGTTTGAAGGTCATAAATTTCTATTAGATAATAGGATATGGCTTTGAATCAAAACCCTTTGTTATGATGTCATGCTCCTTGAATAAAGTTTTGCCTCATGATTTAATGGTGAATGTATGAAATGAAGCTCCGTGGATATCATAGAATTCAAGGAAGATTAGGGGTGTCAATTCGGGTGGGTCGGGTCGGGTTCGGGTCGGGTTGGGAAAAAAAAATTTTTAACTCCCAACCCGAACCCGACCCGAACCCGATTTCAACCTGAAACCCCCAAAACCGAACTCGAACCCGACCAACCCGACCCGACCCGAATAACCCGAAAAAACCGATTCAAAATGTCTTTTTTCGCCATTTTCCCTATAATTCTTCACTTTTATCTCAATACTTCATCATGATCATACTATATTGATATTAATATACATAAAAATATCTTAATTTTCAAAATAAAATTTGATTTAACCTCAAAAAATCCACAAAATATTAAATTCGGGTCAACCCGAACCCGACCCAAACCCAACTCGAAAATTTTCAACCCGAAACCCCCCAACCCGAACCCAACCCAAACCCGAAAATTTTCAATCTGAACCCGATTATTTTTGGGTCGATTTGGGTTGGGTCATCGGGTCGTGTTGATTTTTGACACCCCTAAGAAAGATTGATGAGTGCATATGTATTTAGGGTTAAGAGATAAGAAGAAGGGAGTTTTATCATGATTAAGGATACATAAGAAAAATGGGAGAATTGAAGATAATTATATGTATGAAATGCTAATGAATGGAGTTGGCAAACACATGAAATTATGTCTAGGTTTAAAAGTTAATATAAAATGACCATGTTTGAGGAAATTAGAGTTTGTACCAAAAGTAAAACACATTTGATACTTTTCATGGAACCATATTTTTCTAGGGTAGAGTATATCCAACAAATGTGCTTGCAAATTTTTAGATTTTTTTGGATTTTCTAAAATTGTCTAGAAGGTTCTAAAATTAAGCTGAAATTTTAGAAGTTGACTGTAGCAGTCGACTGCCCAGGGGCAGTCGACTGGTAAGTCTGTTTATCGATTTCTGAGGGGTTTTTCAGAAATAGGTTAAGTTCATTTTGGCACTAGGGGTAGAATTGCTTGGGGTAATCTTTCTAATAGTGTCAAAAGGGTAAAAACTTGGGGTGTTAAGTTAGGATTAACTTGACAAAAGAATGGATGATGTTAAGTTAGAGTAAAACTTAACTTGGTATTATGGTGTTAAGTTGGGTAGAACTTAACTTGGTGATATGATATTAAGTTGGGTAGAACTTTACTTGGTGTTGGGTGTGAGAATTGAAAATTAGGAGAGAGCATAGGTTAAGGGAGAGGTTGCCTCTTGTTGCTATGTCATAATTTTCATAGGAAGTTTTGGGTTTTGTGGCAAATTTGGGAATGGTGATAGATACATTGTTGAATGTATTTTTCCCAAGTATGGGTATCACAAACTTCTCCACAAAATTTGGAAATTTTTGGTGGTTTGTAGAATTTCTGACGCATTTCTGAATTTGGATTCAGAAAGCTGAAATTCTGATTTTCAGCGTGCCAGTCAACTGTCCCTGAGGGCAGTCGACTGATACATGGTTGAATTAAGTTTCAGCAGTTAGAAAAGTGTCCAATTGAGGTGAAACAAGTGTGGAACCTTGTGGGTGGTTAGTACACTATGTTTATAATCATTTAAAAGTTAAAGAATCTAATATGGGGGAAATTGTTGGATCTTTTTGATGTATGGCAAAGGGGGAGAAGTATTGGGTTTAATTTGGGGAACCAAACATGCCTTTGCAAGAAACCCTAGGTTTAGGGGAGCTTAGATAAAGGGGGAGCATGGTTGCTCCATTCTAGGCGTAAGGTGAACCTTGGAGAGGTTCTTAAAAAGCCTTTGTAAGTCCAATATAGGGGGAGCCTTGGGATAGGTTTTAAAAAGCCCATTTTGGTGAAAATTCCTAACTTGGGAAGGTTAGGTGTGGGGATGCCTTGGAATAGGATCCATATTTGCATTGCATATGCATTGGAGGTGTAAGTCCAAGGTGGAGCCTTGGCAACGTAAGTCCAAATGTTTGTTTAGCATTGTTATTGCTACATTTTGATATTTGTTTTCCCTAACTTAAACGTATTACCAAACAACAAAAGCAGAGAGATTGTTGAGGCAATCTATGGTCCGGAGTGACCATGTGCTTTGATGTTTGGGCAAAGGGTTTAAGTTAGGATTACCCTTGTGATTTAATATGTGTATTTGAGTGTGCAGGTTTGCAGGTTTACACATATTGACTTAGCTGGATGGCTTCGTACGGTGAAGGGTGGCATGGAGACAAGCCGTAGGCTTGTGTGCACTCGAGGGACCTTGGTATAGCAGGGACGATGAGCCGAGAGGCGTAAACATCGAGGCATGTGTGAAAGATGGCATGGAGACAAGTTGGAGGCTTGTGCGCATCCGAGGGACGGGAGCCGAAGACGAAGAGGGTGCGAAGGCAACAGTCAAGGTTGCTAGTGAAGAGTCAGCTGAGTCATGAAGGGACGAGAGCCGAGGGAAGAGGGAAGAGGACTCCAAGGGCAAGCCGGGAAGTGGACTTCAAAAGGGCACACATGAAGGGTGGCATGGAGGCAAGCCAAGGGAAGGCTTGTGTGCGCATCCGAGGGACAATAGCCAATGGAAGAAGACTTCATGGGGCAAGCCAAGGGAGTGGACTTGAAGGCACACGTGGAGAAGGGTCTTCGGAGTAAGGAGGAGTGTTTGTATAGGCCGGGCAGTCGACTGGTGATATAATAGTCGACTGCCAGCATGAATAGAAACTCACAGAAAGTTTTAGACCCTAGACCAGTCAACTACCCTGGGAGAAGTCGACTGGTAAACCCAAAAACTAGCCGTTGAGAGAGTCGTTGGCTAGCTAGTTGAGTGGGACCAGTCGACTGGTAGCGGTTGGGTTCAGCTTTATGCCTTATTTAAAAGGCTTCGTTTTAGCTGGAACCTCTGACGAATTTGGCTTTTGGTAAAAGCCAAATAGTAGTCTTTGTACTCAGATGTATGCTTGTGATTGTGGCGAGGTTTTTTCACCCACAAGGAGCGACACGAGTTAGTCGAAGGGCATCCGGGGAGTGATCCGCCGAAGGATTGAGGGATCGTCCACCTTACGGACTGTCGTGGAGTAGGAGCATCATCTCCGAACCACGTAAATCAGGTTGTGTTAGCATTGTTTAGTTGTTAGTTTTGTTTTATTGTATTTTCGCTTGCACACTAACCTTGTAGGAAGAACGAATCGAAAATTGCTATTTACCCCCCCCCCCCTTCTAGCAAGCTACATCGACATAACAGGCGCTCTCAGTCCCATATGAGGTTCCTCAAGTCTAAACTGAGGCTCTTTAAGTTGCATCCAAGGCGCCTCCACTAGCCGAATTTTATCCTTGCACCTTATCCGCACGGAGATGCCCTCAACTCTCCAAGGTGCCTCAAGTCCAAACTGAGGCACCTCAAGTCCCAACTAAGATACCTTGAACATTGTTCATCCAAGATTTTTTTTTTACAATTTTTCCCTGCAAAAAGCATTAATCGATGAACTAAATATAGCCTATAAAATAGAGTTTGCACGGTTATAAATATTAATTAGATCCTATCTCCCCAAGACCGGGATTTAGTCATGGTCTTAACTTAGACTTTTAAAATGACTCTAAGTTGGACCAGCGCCTATGTCACACTAAAACTCATCCTCACTAGATTCTCTCCTCCGGTGACTTACCCCATTTATCATTTGCAGACTTACTCAACTTCTTGACCAACCACGTCTTCCTGTCAGATGCCCCATTTAGACTTCAGTTAGTTGTCAGGTCCCGTGGATCCAACTGGACTTCTTATTAGGTATCAACCTACCTGAGCTTCATCTAATTATCAGGCCTCGCGGTCCCAATTGGACTTCCTACATAGAGTTAGATCCTAAGTCTTTTAATCTTGCACACTTCATAAGTAGGTTAGACAAACATAACATCTAACTATAACCATTTGTCATTCATCAAAATTTGAGTTTGATTATTAGCGAAAATGACACAACTCAAGTTTTGATAAATGACAAATGGTTAAAGTTAGATGTTGTGTTTATCTAACCTATTTATCAAGTGTGCATGATTAAAAGACTTAGGATCTAATATCAGGCAGGAGCCCAATTAGGTCCGCGAGGTTTGACAACTGGTTGAAGCCTAGGTATATTGATACCTAGCAAAAAGTTCAGTTGGATCCACGGGACTTGAAAAATGTTGAAGTCCAAATGGGGCATTTGACAAGAAGACATGGTGGATCAAAGAAGTTGAGTAAATATGCAAATGGTAAGTAAGGTAAGTCATTGAAGGAGAGAGATCCAATGAGGACGAGTCCCAATGAGACTTAGGCGTTGGTCCAACTTGGAGCCATTTTGAAAGTCTAAGTTGAGACCATGACTAAATGTCTTCGAAAGACAAGATCTAATTAATAATTAATTTTTATAACTGTGCTAATTCTATTTTGTAAGTTATATTTTATTCACGGATTAACACTATTATGCAGGGCTAAATTGTAAAAAAATAATCTCGGATGAACAATGTTCAAGGACTCAAGGTGCCTGGAGAGCGGAGGTGCAGGGCACCTCCACACAGATAAGTTGCGAGCATCAAGTTTGGCTGGTGGAGGGCCTTGGATGCAACTTGATACGCCTCAGTTCGGATTTGAGGCCCCTCAGATGGAACTGGATAAGTTGCGCAAAACTCATAGCTGATCGAGTTTAACATTTGAGGAGCCCTAGTTGGGAGCTAGGGCTCCCTTAACAGCATATGAAAGCACTGTTCGGCCAGAATTTAAGGAATAACTACTGCACAAGTTCTTGCGATCTTTCTGCTACTCTGTCTTCACGCTGTGGTTGTACTACTGCTTGACTATCTCCGACTGTTGCCGGAAGATTGACACAAACACACGAGCACAACCAGACATCTACACTCATGTTGGTAACGAATTTAGTTGTTTTGTGCTCATTTTGTATATCTGCTAAAGGAAAGTATAGGTTGTTGTATTGATCATATTTCTTTGTATTTGACTACTTTACCGAGAGTTTACCGGTAGAGAGATTTAGTGGACTATCTATCGAAAAGGTCCAAGGGGCCTGTGTCTTGGAGAATTAGTTGCCGAAACTCCGAACCAAGTAAAATCAACTATGTGTTTTTAATTATCTTCTTGTTCTTATTTAATTTTTTGCTGCGCACTAATTTTCTAAAAAGTCAAAAGCTTATTTTAAAACATGCATGATTCATCCCCCCCCCCTTCTCATGTGCATTAGTTATATAGATGCTTGTGGAAGCCTTCACTGGCAATGCGACGATGAAAGTGTTGTTTCAGTTACAGGTGAAGGGTGGTGATGTCACAGAATCCTATAGCACTTATGTATCCTGTATGGTTAAAAGTCATGCTAAACTATCAGTCAAATCAAGGTGGATTAAACATGACCTAAAGGGAATCAGACCTAGCCCAGATGAGATAAGTGGTTTGATCAAACCTACTCAGCGCACTCATCTTAAGGAATATAATTTGACTAATGACAAGAAAGCTACTAAGACTTAGTTTCAGTCGCCAACGTAGCCCTCGTCTAAGCATCGGATCTTGACATTTCTCTTGACTTGGCTTCAGTCATCAACATCCTTCTTATCTTATTCCTATCTTAGCATCGGATCCTGACATCTCCCATGCTTTAACCTCAGATCCTAGCATCAACCTCCCTAAGTCTCAGTCGCTAACATTTTCTCAACCTTAGATACTGACATCATCTATGCCTAAATCTCATATCCCGACATTATCCCTACTTCATCCTCAGTCGTCGACATCCTCTCAACCTCCGATCTCGACATCATCCATGCCTCAACCTTAGATCCTGACACCATCCCTATCTCGGTCTCCATCGCCAACATCCTCTCAACCTCAGATCCCGACATTGGCTCCGTCTCAATCTCAAATTCTTGCATCCTTTTGTGGTCTTAGTCATCGACATCCTCTCAACCTCAGATCTAAGCATCATCTATACCTCAATCTCATATTTCAGCATCATCCCTGCCTCAACCTCAGTCGCCGACATTCTCTTAGTCTCAAATCCCGACACGCCCTGGCTCAGTCTCAAATCCTGACATCCTCTTATGGCCTCAGTAGCTGACATTGTCCACGCCTCAATATTAGATCCTAACATCACACCTGGTTTAGCCTCAGTCTCTAACATCGTCCTAGACTTGGTCTTAGCCGCCAACACCATCCGGAATTTGATCCCAGCCATTGACTCCGTCCAGGACTCTACCTTAGATATTGAACTCCTTCTTGCTTCGACCTCGACTTTGTATATCCTTAAGGCCACTCAATATTGACCTCATCTCCTCGTCCATGGATTAGACTCACACCCAATGTTGGCCTGCTGGAAACACATGAGGAGCATGTGGATAAGGAGGTAGTGTAACCGCCTCATTGATAAGGTCATTTATTTTTGGGAGGCACGTGTTAGGATTGGCTAGAGGAGGGGGGAGGGTGATTAGCCTACTAATTGAATTGGCTTCTCTTGCTTCTAACTTAGCAAGGATACAAGGATACACACATTAATTAAAAAGAAATAACATAAAAGTAAAGTAAGAAACTAAAGGATTTACTCGGTTATAACCTGGGTGGTTGTCAACCCAAGGTGTTTGGAAGCATAATTAATCTCCTTCTTTGACAAAGATTGGAGGTGGAGTAGCCTCTTCAGTAGTTGATCGTACAGACGGCTAAAACTGAATTTAGAAATGAATACAGAGTATATTTCTTTACAACTAGCTTTAAGGCACTATTTATAGTGTGCTGGCCAAAAGTGGCCATTGGTGACGTAACACATCTGAGGCGCGCCCATTGATCCAGAGCGCCTCAGTTGGGATGAGCTTTATCTCTATTGCAACAACTTTAGGTTGATCTGGCGACTTTAGAGGTGTCTCAGTTCATTGTAGGTGCCTCGATTCAATTAAGGTCGACTCTGCTGCTTATCTCCACGATTACGACTCCAACTCCTGGGAGGCACCTTGAGTGATTGGAGATGTCTCAACTCCTCTAGCATTCAGGGCGCCCTAAGTCATTTAGGGTGCCAAAAATCTGGGCGCCTGGACTTATTCTAGGTGCCTTGAATGATCAACATCAGAAATTGAGCATAGATCCGCTGGCTTGGGTGATGTTTCGGTAATTCGGGGTTGAGTTCCTTCGAACCCACTCTGACCTTCTCCTTAAGTAGACTTTCTCTCGGCTTCTCGTCCTTCGAGTGCATCGCGTACATCCTTCTCGCTCTACCAGTGTATTCTTCCGCAACTCCTCGTCCCTTGGATACATTGAGCCCATCGGCTCCTTTTCCTTACTATCCTTCTTGTTCACTAGATCTTATGTTCAACTTTTTTGTATTCCTAAGTTCTTACACACATAGACACAATGCATTAAACACATTTCCTAACTTAACTAAGTTGTATAATATCAAAACTAACTCAGAATACTTATAAGTTTTTCTATTTTGATGTGCATCAATCCGAGTTAATGTTAAGGTAATTAGATAAGAAATTATATCATATTGATTTTGAAATAAAGTCCTTCCCTAAAATTAACACCTATTTATTCTCCCCTATCACATAAAAAATATGGATAGAAATCTAAAAAAAAAATTTGGCGATGTATATATGTAATATAAGTCTGTGTATTTTTATCATAATTATTTGGCAAATAAAATAATTTTTAAGAATTAAACTTCAAATTTTCCAAATAAAAAATAAAAATTATTTTTATCATTTGAAAAATACCAAAATTTTTTGTCAATGTTAAACATAGTCAATCTGATCATAAAAATGATTTTCACGAGAAAATTATTTTCTTTTAGTGGCATAATATTCTTATTTCCAGAAATAAGTATTTTTAATATAAATAATTAAAGATAAATTTTGACTTAAAAAATTCTTACAATATCTTTCTAAATATTCAAAATTTAATCATTATTTTTAGAAAAATCAAATTTCTCAAAAATTAATCACCAACAATTTTCAATTTTAAAATGTTTTTTTATTAAAAAAATTCATAAAAAATTATCTAAAGGTCGAAAATTTTCAAAAAAAATTTTGCTAATAGATAACATACTTGTTTATTACAAACACTATTTTTCATAAAAACTTTCTTGCAAAATGTTTATGAAAAATATTTTCAAGTAAGTCATAAATTTCTAGCAATTACATTTCTAATAAAATTACTAGCAAATAATAAAGAAAATATCATTCCTTATTAAAAATTTTAGAACTCAAAATAAATTTCTACCTATAGAATTAACTAAATAATTTCTAGAAATATCATTTTGTGAAATTTTTGTAATTTACTCTTTGTACTTTCTAACATGCCAATTTAAGCTAGAATTTCTAATATTTCTTGTAAGAGTATTCAAAAATGAGTTTGAATTTCTGGAAAATTTTTCTAACTCTTATTTTTGAGTTTGCTCTAATTCTTTTAATTTAAATTTTTTATTTTTAAATTTTCCAAGTTCTGCTAGTGATCACACATATTCTTTCTTTGCATCAACATGCTTATTCCTTATGTTGCATAGTGATTTACTTAACATTCTAATAGTTTCATTCAATTTATCGAAAGGTAAGAGTCGTACCTCACTTACTATGTTGGGCTCAGAGGTAGATGCTCCCACTTCATCAATGCTCACTCCTGAGGTATTTTCGTGATTTGTTGCTTGGTGGTTTGCCATTAGTGTTAGTCCGACGTATTCTTTCGTCTTGGACTCTTCTGGCAACAATTCACACCAAGTCGCCTTGAGATTTTTATGCTTAGACCTTCTTGTCTTTTTGACCTCTTCCTTTTCCTTGCCTTTTAATTTCGGCAATTTATCAAAAGGCGTACCTAAGAATTGGTATTTACCAAAAGGCGTACCATGGTTTCATTTTCACCAAAGGGCGCACTTATTTTAGTGAACTTCCTCTTATACCCCTCCTGCTATGTACTGCCATCTCTTTCTCTCTCAGTAACAAATTCCGAGACGTCTGCACATGCAACGTGACTTAATTACTGACTTTTATTTTAAAATAATATATTATGAAATCGGCGCTAAATTAAAAAACGTAAGGTAAAAATTTTAAAAATATTTCACTTAAAAAATTTCTCATCCAACGTGATTTAAAAATATAAATAAATAATTTTTATATTTGATTAATAGAAATTAATATATTAAATAATATTTAATAAATATATTAATGTATAAAAAAAATTTGAAAAAAAACTGACCTGATTTCAGGCCCAGCGTGGGCCTGAAATTTTTTATTTCAGGGCCACATTGGGCCTGAAATCTTTTGATTCAGGCCCGACGTGGACTCAAACTTTTTTTCTATTTTAAAAATATATTAATATATAAAAAAATATATCAAAACACATAATTTCATATTCAAACGCAGGGCCTGAAGTCATCCCAGGAGGGTCTGAAGTCAAATAACTCCAGATCTTATAAATAATTAATTTTATAAATAATAATTAAATATAAAAAATATTTTTAAAATTAAAAAAAAATTAATACCCTCGGGGCATGAAGTCATCAGACTTCAGGCCCTCCATAATTAAATATAAAAAAATATAAAAAAAGTTTATAAAAAGATATAATATATAATTATATATTATTTATAATTTTTATAAAAAAATTATAATATATAATTACATAATAATAAAATGTTATTATAATGAAATCTAGATATGGGAGGTCAATCAGTGAGTTTTGGTCAAAACTCACTGATATTTCTAAACTACTCCTATTTCATTGGTGATATCTAATATATAGATGTTTGGACACCTAAAACATCATCTCCTACCTCTACCCTCTCTATTCATATGGAGTTTTCAGAAATCCAGATATGGGAGGTCCATCAGTGAGTTTTGGTCAAAACTCACTGATATTTCTAAACTACTCCTATTTCATTGGTGATATCTAATATATTGATGTTTGGACACCTAAAACATCATCTCCTACCTCTACCCTCTCTATTCATATGGAGTTTTCAGAAATCCAGATATGGGAGATCCATCAGTGAGTTTTGGTTAAAACTCACTGATATTTCTAAACTACTCCTATTTCATTGGTGATATCTAATATATAGATGTTTGGACACCTAAAACATCATCTCCTACCTCTACCCTCTCTATTCATATGGAATTTTCAGAATTCCAGATATGGGAGGTCCATCAGTGAGTTTTAGTCAAAACTCACTGATATTTCTAAACTACTCCTATTTCATTGGTGATATCTAATATATAGATGTTTTGACACCTAAAACATCATCTCTTACCTCTACCCTCTCTATTCATATGGAGTTTTCAGAAATCCAGATATGGGAGGTCCATCAGTGAGTTTTGGTCAAAACTCATTGATATTTCTAAACTACTCCTATTTCATTGGTGATATCTAATATATAGATGTTTGGACACCTAAAACATCATCTCCTACCTCTACCCTCTCTATTCATATAGAGTTTTCAGAAATCCAGATATGGGAGGTCCATCAGTGAGTTTTGACCAAAACTCACTGATGGACCTCCCATATCAGTGGGTTTTGACCAAAACCCACTGATGGACCTCCCATATCTGGATTTCTGAAAAATCCATATGAATACAGAGGGTAGAGGTAGGAGATGATGTTTTAGGTGTCCAAACATCTATATATTAGATATCACCAATGAAATAGGAGTAGTTTAGAAATATCAGTGAGTTTTAACCAAAACTCACTGATGGACCTCCCATATCTGGATTTCTGAAAACTCCATATGAATAGAGAGAGTAGAGGTAGGAGATGATGTTTTGGGTGTCCAAACATCTATATATTAGATATCACCAATGAAATAGGAGTAGTTTAGAAATATCAGTGAGTTTTGACCAAACTCACTAATGGACCTCCCATATCTGGATTTCTGAAAACTCCATATGAATAGAGAGGGTAGAGGTAGGAGATGATGTTTTAGGTGTCCAACTATCTATATATTAGATATCACCAATGCAACAGGAGTAATTTAGAAATATCAGTGGGTTTTGACCAAACCTCACTGATGGACCTCCCATATCTAGATTTTATTATAATAACATTTTATTATTATGTAATTATATATTATACTTTTTATAAAAATTATAAATAATATATAATTATATATTATACCTTTTTATAAAAAAATTTATATTTTTTTATATTTAATTATGGAGGGCCTGAAGTCTGATGACTTCAGGCCCTCCTTGGGCTTGAAGTCTGATGACTTCAGGCCCCAAGGATATTGAATTTTTTTTAATTTTAAAAATATTTTTTATATTTAATTATTATTTATTAAATTAATTATATATAGGATCTGAAATTATTTGACTTCAGACCCTCCTAGGATGACTTCAGACCCTGCGTTTGAATCTGAAATTAAGTGTTTTGATACGTTTTTTTATATATTAATATATTTTTAAAATAGAAAAAAATTTGAGTTCACGTCGGACCTGAATCAAGAGATTTTAGGCACAACGTGGGTCTGAAATAAAAAATTTTAGGCACAACGTGGGTCTGAAATAAAAAATTTTAGGCCCACGGTCAGTTTTTTTCAAAAAAAATTTTATACATTAATATATTTATTAAATATTATTTAATATATTAATTTCTATTAATCAAATATAAAAATCATTTATTTATATTTTTAAATCACGTTAGATGAGAAATTTTTTAAGTGAAATATTTTTTCAAGTTTTACCTTACATTTTTTAATTTAGCGCCGATTTTATAATATATTATTTTAAAATAAAAGTCAGTAATTAAGTCACGTTGCATGTGCAGACGTCTCGAAATTTGTTACTTAGAGAGAAAGAGATGGCAGTACATAGCAGGATGGGTATAAGAGGAAGTTCACTAAAATAAGTGCGCCCTTTGGTGAAAATAAAACCATGGTACGTCTTTTGGTAAATACCAATTCTTAGGTACGCCTTTTGGTAAATTGCCGTTTTAATTTTGGATAGTTAGCCTTGAGATTTTAAGAAGCTTGAGCTTCTTAGCCCACGACTTATCAAAATTATTAGAATTAAAAATTTTATTGAACTTTCATACCATGTATGCTTCTTCATTTTTGTCGAAGGATGACTTCGAATCCAATTTGTTCATCTTAGCTTTTAGTGCTACGTTTTGATTTGATTCCTTTTCTTTTCCTAGTCTTGTACGTCAAGATTTGTGAAGTTCGAAAATTGAAAATAAATTTTCTAAACTACTTACCTCTAGGTCCTTGGAGATGTAGTAGGCGTTTATAATTGATGTCATGCTGAGATTCTTGTAAATGCTTTAATGCGTACCTTAGCGAATTTTTATTTGTTACTATTTCACCAAAGTTGTTAAGGCTAGTTATTTAATCCTTCAATTTGACATGTTGTTGTGCTACCTTTTCTCCCTTTTTCATTCGAAGGTTGCTTAGCTGATTTCTGAGTAAATCTCATCTTGCTAGCTTGACTTCCGATGTTCCTTGGTGCAACTCTAGGAACTTCTCCCAAAGTTCTTTGGTGGAGTCGGATGTGCCGATCTGATTGACTTCTTGTGGCGGTTGTACACTCGGAAGATGGAATTCGACTTTACCATTTGTCATGAACATGATGTGTTGCTTCTTGCTCCATTGGTGCTCTTCCTTTTCTTTTTCGTTCTCATCCTTGAGTACTTCAAAATCATATTTAATAGTTAATAGTATATCAAAATCTATTTTGAAAAATGCCTTCATTCAACACTTTCAAAGCGTCCTTAAAAAAAGTTAGATCTGCTACCTTAACGACCCCCTAAAGCCGACCCCACGGATATGGAGTGAGGTTTATGCAGGTACACAGACAACAGTCACATGATGAGCCGAAAATATAGGTCATCACCTTCTAGGGATTGGCCCTTGACCTACGCTAGAAATATCATGCACCCACCATCTGTGCTATACCCTGGGAGCTCAAAGCGTCCTTAAACTTTGATAGGTAGATGTTTTATCCAGACATCTTCCTTGTTGCTTTAATCGACGATTAATCCTTCTAAGGTGGTTGGGATATAATACTACTTGTTAGGATCGGTGGATCAGCTAAATGTTACTTCTAACTTAGCAAGGATACACACATTAATTTAAAAAAATAACATAAAAATAAAGAGACTAAAGGTTTTACTTGGTTACAATCAGAATGCTTGTTAATCTAAGACAATTGGAAGCACTATCAATCTCCTTCTTCGACAAGTGTCGGAGGCAGAGTATCTTCTTAGTAGTTGATTGTACAGACAACTTAAACTGAATTTAGAAATGAATACATAGTGTATGTTTTTACAACTAGCTTTAGGACACTATTTATAGTGCACTAGTCAAAAGTGACCATTGCTGATGTGACACATCTGAGACACCTCTATTGATCTAGGGTGCCTCGGTTCAACTGAGTTTTATGTTCATCACAATGACTTCAGGTTGATCTGGTGGCATTGGAGGTGCCCGGTTCGGTTGAGGTGGAGTCTGCTTATCTCCGCGACAACATCTCCAACGCTTCAGAGGCGTCTCGAGTTATCAGAGGCGCCTGAACACCTTTGGCATTCATGACACCCTGAGTCATTCAAGGCGCTTGCACTCATTTCAGGCGCCTTGAATTGTTAACATCATATGTTGATTATTCTTTGATCCGCTCTCTCGGATAATGCTCCGGTCGTTTGGAGTTGAGTTCACATGAACCCAACTCTGACCTTCTCCTCTAGCAAATTTCCTCCCGACTTCTCGTCCCTAGAATGCATCTCATGTGTCTTTCTCGCTTCACCGGTGTACTCATCCCCAACTCCTCATCCTTCGAATGCACCAAACTCGTCAGTTTCCTTCTCGTGCTATTCTTCTCACTCGTCATATCTTTCGGTCAACTTCTTGTATTCCTATGTTCCCTCACACTTAGACACAAAACATCAAATACAAAGGACCTAACTTAACTTTGTTAATCAATAACAAAATTAACCGGGGGTTTTTACAGTGCAGGCTCCGACTATGAATATTCCAGAACACGTAACACTAGATAAATGAAGAGTTAAGTGGTTAGGTGGTTGTTAGATTTGGTATCCTAGATGTCGTCCTTTAAATATGTGGTGCTTGATGAATGGAGAGACAATTAATAGTTGCTGGATCTAGTCCTCTTATTGGCTCAGACACGGATAATGTATCGTTTGATGTGAAAAATACTCTTATGATAGTTATATATAAATCTTATAAAAGATAAGTGTAAAAGATTCTACATTTTGACTCTCTTTTAGATCTTCTACTTTCTCCTCTAGCTTTATATCTTAAATAAATTCTTATTTGGAATAGGAGTGGTCTACCTTAGTAAATTCTAAATTAGGTAATCATAAATTCTAACTTAATTGATAATTGAAGTTTTAAAAAATATTTAATAATTCTATAATTATAAAGGATATATTTTACATAAATCGCGGTTACAATTCGTGTGTTATTTTTGCCAGCTGTGAAGTTGAAGCCCTCGTTCATTCCTCTCTAGTCTCCGCCTCCGAGGCTCCCAAAATGGGGTCTTTGTCACCTGCGCGGCAGTTCCTCCGTGGATCCGCCGCCATGATCGATGCCGGCGAACTCGGCCTTCTGTTCCAGGCGCAGCGTCGCCACATGGAGCACTTCTTCGAACATCTCGACCTCTCTCAGGCGGCGGGCTTCGCCCAGGCCCTCCTCGACGCCCCCGGCGCCATCTTCTTCTCCGGTGTCGGGAAATCCGGAATCGTCGCGCAAAAGCTCGCACATACTATGGCATCTCTAGGTTTTTCGCGCGCGGGTTTCCTCCACCCCGTCGACGCTCTCCACGGCGACCTCGGAGCGGTTTTTCCTGGTGATATCCTCGTCCTATTCTCCAAGTCTGGCGCCTCCGAAGAGCTCCTCTCCCTCGTTCCCTTCGCTCGCGCGAAGGGCGCTCGACTTCTTTCTGTCACCTCCGCCACCGGAGGATCCGGCAATCCCCTTGCGACTCGATGCGACGTGAATGTACATCTCCCTCTCCAGCGCGAGCTTTGTCCATTTGGCCTCGCGCCCGTCACCTCGGCGGCGATCCAGATGGTATTTGGGGACACCATCGTAGCAGCCCTCATGGCTGCCCGAGGGATCACCAGGGAACAGTATGGTGCCAACCATACCGCAGGAAAGATTGGCAAAAGCCTAATCTTTACGGTAATCCTGAAAAAACAACATCCTAACTTATTTTTACCATGAATCAAATTTAAATTTATGCACATTTGAAAAACTGGCCCTGTTCAGTCTTTGCATTTCAGTTGTGAGGTTAACTTCTTATGCTGTATATTGATCCTCTTAATTATGTTGATAAAACCACTATATCTATATGATACTCTACTTGTGAATTTCATTGAATCAATTCAATTGTTTGGTATGCCAAATTTCATTATGTCTGATCTCTGTTAGTGTTTTGTTCTTATTTCCTGTCTGCTATTGCATTCAGAAGTCAGGATATATAAGTTGGCTATATACATCTTCTATTTAGGTTATTTGTTTTGTTGTGGCAACCATAATTCTGTTGTCCAATAACCTTTTTTTTGTGGCAATGCATTGTTTTTATCCTGTCTAATTTTAGGACTACGTTGAAATCAGATCATGATATCTTTTGCATAAAAAAAAAAACATGACGTGATATCTTGTAAGGTTTTTACAATATGTTAGAGCAATTGGTAGTGGCACATTTCTTTAGGATTTTAGACTACTTGAACTTTTTATATGACTGCCCATATTCTTGTAGGATACATGCGTTGATACCTGTTCTAATTTTCAATGTGTATATCATTACAACAAAAAGCTGGGTTTGAAGTTTTACTTATTCTTGAGTATAGGATTCATCTTCTTTGTGAGTTTGAGTAAAAAAAAAAAAATCATGATGCAATACTGGAGATGTGAAGGCAATGGTGAATAGAAATGTCCTAGAAAGAGCCTTGAGACGATAGCACATGCTCATGTAGATATCCTTGTGCAGGTGAAGGATGTCATGAAGAAAAAGGAAGAGCTTCCTCTGTGCCAGGATGGGGACATGATAATGGATCAGCTGGCAGAGTTGACAAGCAAGGGCTGTGGATGTTTGCTTGTAGTTGATGATAGGCTCCATCTAATTGGAACCTTTACTGATGGTGATCTCCGTCGCACACTCAAGGCCCATGGTGCAGCTATATTCAATCTCACAGTCGGTGAGATGTGCAACAGGTAGCCAATATTCTATTGTAATGGTTTTCAAGGGGTTCCCATTTTTGAATTTCTTTTACTGCATAGATATCTAATTCCAAATTTGTTACAAGCAAAACCATGTATAAGTCTGAACTCTCCAATTGTTGACGAGTAAAACTAGAAAATAATCTAAACTAAAAGAAACTATCCATGTGAGTGTAGGTTAGAAAATAATCTAAACTAAAAGGCCCATGTTCATATACAAATCACATGGATGTGTGAGGTTGATGGAAAGGGAACTGGAAGATTTTGTTCTTAGCGAACAATAAGGTGTGGCTTGGTAGATGAAAAGAGGAGATTCCAATTTCAGATGGTAGTAACATATTCAAAAGAGACATAGATTTTGTTGTTTTATAGTAGATTAGATTAAGTAGAGATATAGATGTGAGGGACAAAGGATAAACTCTACTTAAAATAATTAAAGAGATTTAACTGTAAATGAGATCAATTGCAAGTTTCAAATTATCTTTTGTTTTGTTTTTCTATGACAGGAATCCAAGAACAATTAGTCCAGATGCCATGGCTGTGGAAGCAATGCAGAGGATGGAATCACCTCCATCTGCTGTGCAATTCTTACCTGTTGTTGATGACCAAAACACAGTGGTAGGGATCATCACGTTGCATGGACTGGTGTCTGCTGGCTTGTAATTCTCCTTCTGCTCGTCTCATCCATTATCTTCCTGCAATTGGTTTTGTTATGCTTTATTCGTTCTTCGTGACTTCTACCTCATCTCTTTTTTACCCCCAAAGTAGCATTGCATGTGAACTATTTTTTCAATTTAGTTTGTTTTGCTAACATAGCCTATACATATGAAATGTTGAAATCCATTTAATCAATTCAAATGATTTACACTCGGATCAAGTTGTTTTACAAGTGATGTTTTATAAAGTTCATTATATTCTCCAATAAATCATAATTTTGATCATTGTACAGCTTAACATTTAGTTTTGGTAGAACACAAGACAGTAGGTTTATGTAGCATGGAAGTCAACAGCTTTTCACAAGTGCCAAACTAGAAAGCACAATTTGGATCGACTTTTTGAATGTGAGTTGAAGTGACAAATGTCCAATTTCAATAAGGTTCCAAAATTAAATAAGAGCGACTCACCGCCATCCTATTGATGGTTCACGGCCTACTATCATTGTGAGTTGGAATGAATTAATATCATGTTTGCTCTGTAAGGGGGTAGAATGATATGAAGATGAAATGCACGCACCCTATTATCATTGTACTATGGAGGGGCATCACAATCCATAGTACTCACTCATGGCAGCAACATAAACCAAACACTACCAGCTGGCGTTTCTTACCTCAATAATTATGTCCTTGATAAAGAACAGCTCGTCCGAGTAAAGAACAGTGCATTTTATTCTTCCAAGTAAACATTGGAAAGAATTTAAACAAGAAAACCAATTACAATGCTCCTTCAAGAAGGATTTTAAAAATTAACCCTTCCACAGTTTGTGGAGGTTGAAAATCCATCTGTCATGTTGGATTTTGATTAAATCCTCGTTGGATGAGGGCTCATATTCCATCCAACAGCACTGACAGATGAGATCTTTCACTTTCGCCGGCCATGGATATCCTGAATCGAGTTCTACATTGGCCAGTTGCCTATGATACGCTACTCGTCGAATTGGAGTCGTCTTCTTGTGTCGCAGCCTCCTTCACTTGATGAATCATGTTTAAGACTTGCGAAGCATTTGGCCTCAACTCTGGCGGAGAACGTTTGCAGGCTAAGGCAATGCCAACGATCATCTTGAGTTGCTCTTCAATCATTCCCTCATCCCTTACTGATCGAACCCAAGCGGAGAGATCAGATGCCGTAAGAAGTGGATGCTCTGAATGTGGTTTCCCTGTGAGGATCTCCAAGAGCAACACACCGAAAGCATAGATGTCGGAACTCGGCACCGGCTGTCGGTGAGACTCGATTTCAGGTGATTGATATCCTGGCTCTACACTTTGCTTGTCTGATGGTTGCAGAAAAAATGAGAGACAGTTGTCTGTGAGGCGAGCTTCGAAATCGGATCCGAGAAGAACATTGGAAGACTTTATGTTGCCGTGCACCAAACCGCAAGTTTCGTGGAGGTATGCAAGGCCTTGCGCCACATCATCTGCTATCTTTAGACATGAGGTCCAGTGAAGAGGCTTGGATTGTGTGGACTTGGAACCTACAATGGCAGAACTAACATTATCATAGACTCATCAAGAAATCTTGCAGAAGTAACAAACAGCAAGAACAAGGTGTTGGAACAAGAAAGTGAAAGGATCATACCGTGAACAAGGGAGCATAAACTGCCATTTGGCTGGTAATCATAGACAATCAGCCTCTCTTCGCTTGCTCGGAAATATGCCCGTAGAGGCACCAAATTTGGATGCCGCAGACTGCTCATTCTCTGCATAAGTTGCTCGAACTCCTCCTTTCCGGCGGCCGCAAGCTTCTTCTTGTCCAGCCTCTTTACGGTGACGGTGGATCCATCGTCGAGGACGGCCTTGTACGTTGATCCGATGCTCCCTCTCCCCAGATTTTCCGCTGAAGCTCTCATCAGCTGTTCCACATCGCAGAGCGGCTCGTCGCCGGTGCAGAACACCAAAGATCCGTTTTTTCCTATTCTCTCCGCCCTCTCTTCCGATGTTGCCATCGGCGACTCCAGGCCGCCGTTGCTGGTGTTGTCGATCTGTTCGCTGCTGTAGCTTTTCGCATTGATCTCGGAGATGCTGGCAATGCTGTTGCTCAGTGTGTTCTTCCCCGGCATCTCGATATCACTACCTTGCTGTCTCGATGTGTTCTTCCTTTTAATGACCAACGAAGATGCAAAACCCCCAATTAACACAGTCGCCGCTACCAAGAGCCCAATTGCCACCGCAGTCTTCTTGCGGGAAGTTCCTGAAGGTGAAAACGAGCTAGGGAGCAGGGTTTCCCCGTTGATGGAGGCAGGCGTATGGGTGATGGCGGTTTGTGGACTGCCTGCCGGAGGAAAGAACCTGTACGTAGGGCATTCTTTCCGCAGGAGCGCGCCGCAGAGGCCGGGGTTGTCGGCGAAAGCCGAGGGATCGAAGGAGGCGAGCACAGCGGTGACGGGGACAGCGCCGGACAGGTCGTTGACGGAGACATTGAAGCTACTGAGCAACGACTGGTTGAAAGCTGGGAGCGAACCGTTAAAGAAGTTGTCCTCGAGGCGGAGCGAGACGAGTCCCTCGAGAGCGGCGAGCGCCGGGGGGAGAGGCCCGCCGAGGAGGTTGTGCGACAGGTCGATCGCGCGGAGTTCGGGAAGGTGCAAAAGTGCGTCGGGGAAGGGGCCGGAGAAGAGGTTGCGGTCGAGGAAGAGGGCCTGAAGGGATCGGAGGCGGGAGAGGTCAGCGGCGGGGAGATGGCCAGCGAGGGAGTTGTTTTGGAGGTCGAGAACGCGAAGGCGGTCGAGGCGAGCGAGGGCGCCGACGGGGAGGGGGCCGGAAAGGCCGGAGGAGGGAAGGAGGAGGCCGTCGACGCGTCCGTCGAGGGCGCATGACACGCCGGGCCAGTGGCAGTGGTTGGAGGCGGGGAAGAAGGGGAGGCTGTGGGAGCGGTCGACGGCGGCCTTGATGGCGAGCAGGGCGCTGGCGTCGTCCTGGGCGAGGAGAGTGGAAAAGGGGAGGCAGAGAAACAGAAGGGATAGTTTAAGAAGCAGCATTATGAACATTGCGAAGGAAGCAGAGGAAGAGGAAGAGGAAGAGGAAGAAAAAAATGGAAGGAGAAAGACAAAAGGTAAAGCAAAGGGTGGGGTGACACTGACGTCTCGTGAATGCAGAACATAGATCGAAATAGGACTTTCTTTTGATTTTTACTTATTTCTTTTTTAAAAAAAATATTCTTTTTAGATTTTTTTTTTTTAGTGTTTCGGTAATTTCTCTTACACAGTTACACACATGGGTCGCGCTGGATCTCTCAAAGAAGGTACAAAATATTGGGACAATTACTCCATTGGCATGTTTGAAAACAATTTCACTTTGTGAGTTAGGACAATTTTAATCACATGAAAATGTAAAGAAAATTAAGATATCACAATAATATTAATTTGAGGTTTTTTTTTTTGTATATTTTTATCTACATATATAAGTATCGTATTTGTTTTGATTCATTTTTTTTTTTTTTTTTTTTTTTTTTTTTTTTTTTTTTTTTTTTTTTTTTTTTTTTTTTTTTTTTTTTTTTTTTAATATTAAAAAAAAAAAAAAAAAAAAAAAAAAAAAAAAAAAAAAAAAAAAAAAAAAAAAAAAAAAAAAAAAAAAAAAAAAAAAAAAAAAAAAAAAAAAAAAAAAAAAAAAAAAAAAACATAAGTATTGAGTATTATTGCAATGATCCATCACATCATTAAGTATCGACCCATGTGCTACTTGATTCATATTCAATGCCTCCGCATCCTCAACTTTTTAAGCACAAGCAAAGCATTAAATATGGTAGCGCAAACTTAAGAACTTGGAAGCATTCCAGAATACTCATTCAATTATGCCTTGGGATCTTAGATCTGAAAGCTCAAGCTGGTCAATGACAAGTAGTGCAGCCTTATTATTTCATCTTCAAGCTGTTGAAATTTGTGTATATACTTGTATCCATAACAACAATTTAACAATCAGAGAAAGCACAAAAGGATTACATTTATATATTCTTGCTTGCTAATTGGAAGGTTTCCAGACTGCTATTGAGCGCCCATTGGAAGTTCAAGCCTTGTGCTGCTTTTTCTTCTCCTTTGCATCAAAAGTTTTCTCAGCAGACTTGCACCTCCATCTTGTTTCTTAGCCATAATCATGAGCATTCCTTCATTGGCCTCGCCTTGGTCCTTCTCGGAAGCATTATTTGCCGGTGACATCTGAACTATACTTGTCAATGAGCTTTTATCGCTGAGGTTTGTGTTTTTGGAAGCTGGAATCAGCGGATGTGGTGGTTCGGTTGATGGATTTTCCTCTTCTCTCATATGGTCGACCAACTGCAGGCGATGATGGTTGGACTTCACGGTTGTAGATATCGCCTTGTCGAATAAAGGTCCATCATCTGTGGATGCCAATGCTTTCAACTGCTTCCCTAAATTTAGGAAACTTTCCTGACAAGTGGAAAGTTTTTCTGTCGTTGCAATTATATCACATTCCTGCAAAAAGATTAAAGACTTCAATGATCAAGATCTGGTAGCACTCTTGATCACTTGGAGCTTAAAGTTATAAACAAGAAAGTTAACTTAAGATGTCTGATACTCCATGATCAGAAAAAGTTTAATTTAGTAAAATTAAGTTGTGAATTTTTCCATCCAGTTTCAATCAACAATGCTTACCATCTGGATTTGCTTGTCTTCTGGGTGCATGATATGTTTTGGAGTTTCTTCAGATGAAGCTCTGTGCCACACATAACTAAAGATCTCAGAGGAACTTTTAGAATTACAGCTAAAAGACACACAAAAATAGTATCCCGTACCTTTCTAACTCTAGCTGTAGATCATGGCAAGTTGCCTCCAGTTCTTCACAGCAATTGTTTCTCTGAGCAAGTTGGACTTCGAGGGCTGCAAACTTTTGAAGAGATTCATTCAATTCTTCCTTTGCGAATGTTAACTTAGTCGCAAGGTCTTCATTAATGGATTTTTTATTTGCAATCTGTTCTTTAATCTGCTCCCTGTTTTTCTTAAGTATTCCAATTTCTTTCTGTAAATTTGAAACTTTTGCTTCTGATTCCTGCAGATGAGCTTTCAGGGCTTCATTCTGAGTACTAGATGTTTTTAGAATGTCCTCCAAATCTTTCCTTTCAGACTTGATACTAAGAATCTCAGATTTTAGTCGATCATTTTCATCCTTCAGTTTGGATTCGATGTGTAGACCATCTGATACAGATACAGATTTAACTCCATGCTCACTGTATGATTCATCAACAGCCATATGTTTCCTAATAGTCGTTTTCGTGTCTGAAACATCTTGAATTGAAAGGGAATGACTTATAATTAAGTCCAGTGTTGAAGAAATCTCTTCAGTCAGCTTTTGAAGATCAATCTTACCAGTCAAGAGATCATTGCATGCTGCTATAAAATTCTGTAAAACAGAAGTAAGATTGGAGATTTCCAATAGAAATGTTCGAGCCACATATCCATTTTCTGATGCAGAATTATCATGTAAAGAAGGATCATCATCATTTCCAGATGATATGCCTTGACCAGTTTTACTCTCATTACTTTTCTGAATGATCCCTTCAGCTAGTTCCACAAGCTTGCGAACTGATTTCTCCAAGTCAGACTGACAAAATCGGGAGCTCCTTTTACTGTTTGGTGAGTCTGTGGTGATGGCTACATCTACTGAATCTGACAAAGTGTTTTTGGTTTTTATAACTTTCTCGCTGTAGGATTTTGCAACAATAGAAGAATCCCAATCACCGAGAGCACTTTGAACATCTTCAAGAATGGCATGGAAACTTTTTTGCATGATATGATGCTTTTGTACAATAACCCTCAGAATGTCCTGAAGCCAAATAGGATAGTTCTCCAGGGACGAATACTTATAATCAGAGACTTCCATGAGAGGAACAAGATCCTTGCATTTTGGTTCGGATTCTTTAGTGGCCACACATAAATTGTTATCACCAATCACACTGCGTGAGCTATCAAAATGTTTATCCACAGTGATTATTGCTAATTTCTCCATCTCAACAAAATCATCCATCAAACTTAAATCTGATATTGCAACACTTTTGCATGATGGAGCAGTTGGTTTCCCACTTTTGAAGTGTTCCAGCTCAGAAATTAAAGCGGAAGCCCATGATTCAGCCGAACTAAGATTGTTTTCATTGCCACCATGCTCTGAAATGGATGAACATGGCAGGTTATATGACATCGGACTGCTCTTTGCTAGTTCATTGCTTGTTTTTCCTATAGAAAAATCCTCAAGTTGGGTCTCAACCTGAGAAAGCTTGGATGCAGTGCGCGCGAACATGATGCGTGATGCTTGAAGTTCATTGGTTTTCTTGGTCAGTGTAACTTTTAGAACCTTGTTTTCATTTTCAATTGCATGAAGTTTCTTGACAACAGAAGAGGCATCCTTGCTTAATTCATCATAACCCAACACCTCGACCTCGTTTCTCATTTTAGCTAAAGCTGCTGGCCCTGGCAAGCGCTTTCGAACCATGACCCGTAACCGTTGGCACTCAGCTTCAAGCTTTGCAATCTTCTTGATGCTCTCTAGGTGCTGCCTATGAGCAGCATCAGTTGATCGCCGGTTGAAGTCCCTTTCCTCGTTTCGAATCTCAAGCTCCTTCTGAAGCATACAAACCTCATAATTCAGAGACACATTGAGTTTCTCTGAAGCATCAAGTCTGGACACCACATCAGTAAAGTTTTCTTCCAGATTTGAGTTAGCCTCATTCATCTCTGCAAGCAACTGTTCTTTGGCCTCTAGGATTCTTTTCAGATTTGCATTTTCAGTGACCAATTCAGCGAGCTTCTTATTTGTCCCGACCAACCTTTGTTCTACCATACGTGTCTTCTCCAATTCTCTAGTTATTTTCATGGAAGCGTTGTTAACTATGAGCTGCTGGTCTTCCTTAACAACACATAGTTGCTGTCTGAATTCTTGTAATTCTGTATCCTGTTCGGCTAATCTTTCTTCTGCCATTTTCTTCTGAAACAAAGCATCATCCAATTGTTGCTGTAAAGCAAGAGCTTGAGCTTCTGCTTTCTCCCATCCTAACAAGTAGACCATGCATGGTTTGTTCTTAAAACAACATAGTTTCTGTGTTGGGAAAAAAATGAAAGGAAAAAAAAAATCTAACCTGAAATTGCTTCCTCAGCTACTTTTGCTTGCTTTGCCAAAAGATCATCTTTAGCATTGGACTCGCTGCGGACAGAAGATAGTTGTTCGTTCAAGTTTTCTACAGATTTCTCCAACTCCAGGGTCTTCCCTTTCTGAGAGAAATCATAGGCATTTACAAATTGATTCCCAACATAAGAAGAAACATATGCTCAGTTTAGAAGAGCTGAAAATTTGTTTGCTACTGATGAGTTGTTGCCTTCTTTTATTATAATCCAAAAAATTAACAATAAAAAACCAGTAATAAACAATCAAAATCAGTAATAGAAGATAATGATCTTTGAGTCTGAGAATTGCTTATACTGAAACATTGGTTGTGCAAAAATCAGTAATAAACCATCAAAAAGTTGATTTGATTACTGCTAACCTCAATGTTCTTCCCTGTAGACTTCCTGTTCCATATCCACGTCTTGCTCTCCATGATTCCCACAAATTCCTGAAACACATAAAGAGCTTGAATTAAGAGGCCACTGAAAAAAAATGTCTTGTTTAAATTAAGGACGAAATTGAGAAATCCTTTGACTCTTCATCAGTACTATGTCAAATAACTTATAGACCACTTGATGCACCAAGTACTACAATTCACGTCACATCTTATTTATTGCAAAGTTCAACTCTTCAGATATATACAAGTATTAGCTCCAACGCACGTTGTATTTTTCACTTTGCAAGCTTTGACCATACAAGGATATCGACTAACTTTCTATCGGTTTATATCTAAACTCTTAAATCTCCTCACTCAAAACTCATCCTTTGTGCCTGTTTTTAACCCTAGTTTCCACCTTTAGGGCCATCAGTTTTGGAACCATAGCACTTTGCTAATTAAATTCCAAATCGATTCCACTGATACAAACTCAAGAAACTGAGGATATATAGTTGGGATTTCCACAGGTAAAAACATATATGATCATAAACCCAATCATCACCATCCTGCAGGCTCAGACCAAAAATATTCTCTAGCATATGAAATCGTCGAGGGATAAATAAAGTTTTCCTCTTTTCTGAAGAAAAAGAAGCAACAGCTAATGTACCTTGCAAAGCTATCACATTCCTTGAGAAGGTGAGCAAAACCAGTGAAACAAAGTACAAGAACATAGAAAACTATCCAAAAAAACCTCACTTTAAGTCAACACCCCATTTTTTATGAGAGAGAAGCGACACGCAGAGAGGAAGGAAGAAACGGAGAGAAGAAAAGAGTGAGAGAGCGGAGGTGAAGATATGTCGCCACGAGAGTACTGAAGCTGCTTTTTTTCCCTTTTTTATTTCATCCTCTGTGAGATCATGGTTTCCAATAATTGTATACGATGGTTTTTGCGTGTTCTGTGTCGGAGTGGGAGCTGGCGCATGTACGCGGGTGTTGGTGGGGGCGAAGAGAAGGAGCCAAAGCACGCGAATACCAAAGTATAGAAAGGAAAGGAAGACGGGAGATGGAAGGGAAAGGTCGAAAAGGTGGGGGGTCGAAAGCTGCCTCTCCATCAGAATCGATCGCTTTAGAAATAGCTTTCAGTGGTTCAATGGAACGGGAGAAGAAGGGCATAACAGAATCCAAGAGCAAGCGTCGCCGGCCGCGCGCGCGTTCTTTGTCGGGTCCTCGGTCTGGCGTCTCGGGCAGGACGCCGCTCGAGGCGCTCCGTTCCGTGTCTGCTGTACGGATGAGAGAGATGATCGAAACCTTGGGTGATGGAGTGTTCAAAATATGGGACCCACGGTATCCTCCAACTGCAAGGCAGGTATCATTTAAATACAAAAAAAGTGGGTAGCGGAAGTGTAAGTTATCTTAATGCAATGCTAAGATAATTAATCAGTATTTTCCCTAAAGAGCTTTGTTAGTATTTAAAAAAATTAACTTTTTAAAATACAATTTAAAGTTAAAAGGCAAAAATACAATAATTTTTGTGAGACCTTTATAAATAAGGTCAGCTACATTAGTAATTATCTTAGAATTGATTTTACAGATGAAAAAGTCAATTCAGATATATATAGACGAAAGACACATTGTAAAAAAGTATTAGATTATTAATTCTTTGAAATTGATCCCTAATTATTCTATAAATGTTTATATATTCATCATCTGTATTCCGTTTTGAATTTTTTTTTTACTTTTATGTAAAGACTAATGATAAATACAAAATATATCCAGCTTAAAAAATGGTAAAATTTATTTCGATTGAATTATAAAATAGAGAATAGGAAAATAAGAGTATGATAAAAAAAAGGGAAGTTAGTGTTTTTCAAATTATATAGCAAATGCAACAAATTAATGGAGAATGATAAGATTTTTTTAATTTTTTTATCAGAAAAGTATAAAGCAATTTAGATTGGGACATGGTAGGTCGAACATTCTTGTCGAGTGAGTGATGGTGATATCATTAATTATGGCTTACTCTTAATAATAAGAATATCTGTCTTACCTAATCGATTAAATATGGAGTGGTTGAAGAAGACAATATTTTGTGAATTCATAAAAAGAGTTTTTTCTTTATTGTTTGATTTAATTAGGATTTAGTCTCAATGGATGATGATTAATTAACAAACAGTAAATGCGAGGTATATATATATACCTCATGCTTAATAAATATCAAAGTTAATTGTGCATTTAAAGAATAAAGTGAGTGGTTGGGTAAATTGTCCCTCGTTTTTTTTTTAGTTGCAAAATTAGTAGAATTGCAAAAGGATGAGAAAATGATTGAAGCCCATAAAGGCATTCAACAATGAATGATTCTTATTTTTGTTTTTATTTTCCCCTTATCTTGGACATTCAAATATTCATTGTTTGAGCAAATGAAGGTCCACAAACTAGAAAGTTTTAATGTTTGAGAACATCTTAGATAAAGACTTTGATTATAGAATGATCCAATTTTTTCCCTTCATAAATTAGAGGTTTAAGGTGTTGATGATATGTCAATCACTAAAACTCCACCTAAATTTTAGCAATGTTAAAAACAACAAGTGACTGCTCACCTTCAAAATGAAATATAATCTGATTTTAATCCATAATATATTCTTTTGCAAATATACTGTGAGACTGTGATTGTTGGAAGATTATTTGATTTTGATGTTGATCCGGGGAGGTGTGGGAGACCCTCCTTGAAAAAAAGGTCAACAATAGAATGAGCGGAGGTCAACGAGGACCCCTTTTTACTGCCGACCCACCACACTGCGTGGCCAACCTGCCCGCCACACTTCGTAGCCGACCAGCCACTCATCTCGCCGAACGGCTGACCTACCACTCACTCCGACGGACGGCTGACCCACCACACTTCGTGGCCGACCAGCCACTCACTCTAGCGGACGGCCGACCTACCACACTTCATGGCCAACCAACCACTCATCCCAACGGACGGTCGACCCGCCACTCACTCTAGTAGACGCCCGACCCGCTACACTTCGTGGTTGTCCTACCACTCTTTGTGGCTGACTAGCCGCTCATCTTGGCGGAAGGTTAACCGGCCACTCACTCCGGCGGACGACCGACCCACACTCTTCGTGGCCGATCAGCTACTCATCTCGGCGAATGGCCGACCCGCCACTCACTCCGGCGGGCAGTGACCCGCCACACTTCGTGGCCTACCCGCCAAACTTCGTGGTCGAGTATCCACTCATCCCGACAAACAGCCGACCCACCACTCACTCGGGCAGACGGCCGACCCATCACACTTCGTGGCCTACCTGCCACTCTTCATGACTGACCAGCCATTCATCATGGCGGACGACCAACTCGCCACTCACTTCGGCGAATGCCTGACCTGCCACACTTCGTGGCCAATCCGCCACTCTTTGTGGCCGACCAGCCACTCATCCTGGCAAAAGGCCGACCCGTCACACTTCATGGTCGACCTACCACTCTTCGTGGTCGACCAACCACTCACTTCGGCAGACGACCAACCCGTCACACTTCGTGGCCGACCAACCACTCATCCTAGCGAATGACCGACCCGCCACTCACTCCGGCGAATGACCGACCCGCCACTCTCTCCGGCGAATGACCAACCCGTCACACTTCCTGGCCAACCTACCACTCTTTATGGCCGACCAACCACTCATCTTGGCGAACGGACGACCCGCCACTCACTCCGGCGGGCCGCCGACCCATCACACTTTGTGCCCGATCCGCCACTCTTCGTGTCCGACCCGCAACTCACTCTGGCAGACGGTCGACCCGCCACACTTCGTGGCCGACCCGCCACTAACTCCGGCGGACGGCCGACCTGCCACACTTCATGGCAGACCCGCCACTTTCGTGGTCGACCCGCCACTTTTCGTAGCCGACCAGCCACTCGTACGGAAGGTACGGTTTAAAGACAGTAGACGTATGAATAGATTCTTCTGATTGGCTAAATCTTGCGAGGGAACAATAGTCAGTGTGTGTCTATCGACGTGTCAGACAATTAAAAAAGTGGGTGGTCGTACTGCTAGGCCTGACACCCAGTCAGTAGAGTGATAGATTCATCCCTTTTTGAGCCAGCAAATCCTGCCCTCGGTCTGAGTATTTGAGTCTGACAGGATACTTTGGCAAACTTTGGTCTGCCACCCTCGCCTATATAAAGTTTGCTTCCGTGAGAAGAGGCTGAGATAATCCACTTCTGTTTACTTTCTCACTAATCTCTCATGTTGCTTATCTTTTTCATTTGTTGGAGGTCTAACTTGAGCATTGAAGTGCAAGACTGGGGCACCCCCGGTCTCTTGTAGGTACTTCCGACAACGGGGCAGCTCTGACAGTGCTACCTACTTCCCTTTGGGTCATGGCGATCTGGTCAATATTCAAGCCACCTCATCGGTGCTCCGCTCTCCACCGCTTCCATGCAGGATCAGATGTGGTGGAGATAGCAAGGACCACATGGTAGGTTCAAGACTTGATTAATATGGATTTTGATTAGTTTGAGACAAACTCAAATTTAGTCGAACCAACTCTTCCGACGTTGGCTCTTATCGATCAAGCCTAGGACAATTGGACAATGCACCAAGTTGAGCAATCAATTTATGATCAAACTCTGGTCAAGTTAGCCAAGCTCAATTCGAGTCCGTCCAAATCCCATTCAAGTTAAGTCTACCCAGTCAGACCTCAAGTACGACACAACATGACACGATAGTTATAATAATGCAAAGAAACACAACACTTATAATAGAGCAAGTTACATAAAGGTTTTGCCCTTTAGTTAAGAAAAATGACAAATTAATGAATCACTTAACCAAAGTTACTGAATACTTAAATTACATGGATAACTGTCAAAATTACCAAATGACATCCAATTTCTCTTTTGCCCCTCCACATTCGCTTGTGCCAACCCTAATCGATTGCTACAATTTAGCAATTGATTTAGACACTATTTATCAACGCAGTTGTCATGTCTCATACGAACTAAGCTTGCCACAATGCTAGTTTCACTCTCCGTGCATGAACTGCAACAATATCATAATAAAATATAAACAAAAAAATAATTGAACTAACTACACGCATACCTCTGAAATAACTCTATTAGTGTCATGTATATATCCCAGTAAATAACTTGGAGATCAAAGAAAAAGAAGAGTGAGCACAAATTGCAAAGTGAAAATAAGAGAGATGTGCCTGAAAATGTAATCAAAGAGGGCAACTACATAATTTACACTTTTTGTCTCCCTATTCTTAAGCGTCATTTGATTATTGCACCTTTCTTGTCATCCATCTTTTATTCTCCTTTTAATTAATTTCATTGGTCCTTCTTAATTTTCCATTTTCAACATTTCACTCATAATACTCATATTTTATCCGATAAATCAATATAATTTATTAAATGAGTGAACCACATGTGATATACCCATCAAGGACATGTCATATAAGTAAAGGTGAATAATATGCAATCCACCTAATATGAATACATATGTATAAATGTAAATATAAGGATGAGTGACCTAGAATCCTCCTGATAAAGATGCATCGTATAAGAGTGAATGACCCACAATTCACTCGTAATGAAATACGTCGTACGTATACATCTATACATACATAAATAGGGTGAATAATCTGTAATCCACCCGAAAGAGATGTATCATATATATATCGGTAATTTACCAAAAGGCGTACCTAAGAATTGGTATTTACCAAAAGGCGTACCATGGTTTCATTGTTACCAAAGGGCGCACATATTTTAGTAAACTTCCTATTATACCCCTACCGTCAAGTACTGCATGCATTTCTCTTTCTCTTTCTCTTTCTCTTTCACATTCTCAATAACGAATTCCGAGACGGACCATAAAGAGATGTTCCTTTATATTTTGATTTTTATATTATGGAACCTTTCTCAAAACAAAAAAATATTTAAATTAATTAAAATATTTTTATTAAATTAAAACTAAAAGAACATATCAGGCCCAAAGCAAATTTGAACTCCTTGTAACCTCAGAAATCCACGGGAACTGAAATTTTTACAATCGGAGCTCTCTAAGTCAATCAGTGGGTTTTGGTCAAAACTCATTGATTGACCTAGAGAGCTCCGATTGTAAAAATTTCAGTTCCCGTGGATTTCTGAGGTTACAAAGAGTTCAAATTTGCTATCCAGTATTTATTTGGACTTCTTCATGGTGTTAATATGTAATAACAAAGAATTAAGAAAAGACCCTTAATATTGGGCACGTTGGGCCTGAAATGTTTCCATTTTAGGCCCAACGTGCCCATTATTAAAGGTCTTTTCTCAATTCTTTGTTATTACATTTTAACACCTTGAAGAAGTCCAAATAAACAATGGATAGCAAATTTGAACTCCTTGTAACCTCATAAATCCACGAGAACTGAAATTTTTACAATCGGAGCTCTCTAGGTCAATTAGTGGGTTTTGACCCTAAAAGGTCTAATGTGTGATATCTTCTCGGTTCTTTATTATTACATTTTAACACTTCGGAAAAGTCTAAATAAACAATGGATAGCATATTTGAACTCCTTGTAACCTCAGAAATCCACGGGAACTGAAATTTTTACAATCGGAGCTCTCTAGGTCAATCAGTGGATTTTGGTCAAAACCCACTGATTGACCTAGAGAGCTCCGATTGTAAAAATTTTAGTTCCCGTGGATTTCTGAGGTTACAAGGAGTTCAAATATGTTATCCATTGTTTATTTAGACTTCTCCGAGGTGTTAAAATATAATAACAAAGAATCGAGAAAAGACCTTTAATATTGGGCACATTGGGCCTGAAATAGAAACATTTCAGGCCCACGTTGGGCCTGAAATGTTTCCATTTCAGGCCCAATGACTCTAAAAGGTCTAATGTGTGATTTCTTCTCGGTTCTTCATTATTACATTTTAACACCTCGGAGAAGTCAAAATAAACAATGGATAGCAAATTTGAACTCCTTGTAACCTCATAAATCACGGGAACTGAAATTTTTACAATCAGAGCTCTCTAGGTCAATCAGTGGGTTTTGACCCTAAAAGGCCTAATGTGTGATTTCTTCTCGGATCTTCATTATTACATTTTAACATCTCGGAGAAGTCCAAATAAACAATGGATAGCAAATTTGAACTCCTTGTAACCTCAGAAATCCACGGGAACTGAAATTTTTACAATCGGAGCTCTCTAGGTCAATCAGTGGGTTTTGGTCAAAACTCACTGATTGACTTAGAGAGCTCCGATTGTAAAAAATTCAGTTCCCGTGGATTTCTGAGATTACAAGGAGTTCAAATTTGCTATCCATTGTTTATTTGGACTTCTCTGAGGTGTTAAAATGTAATAATAAAGAACCAAGAAAAGACCTTTAATATTGGGCACGTTGGGCCTGAAATCGGCACGTTGGGCCTGAAATAGAATCATTTCAGGCCTAATGACCCTAAAAGGCCTAATGTGTCAAAACCCACTGATTGACCTAGAGAGCTCCGATTGTAAAAATTTCAGTTCTTGTGGATTTCTGAGGTTACAAAGAGTTCAAATTTGCTATCATTGTTTATTTAGACTTCTCCGAGGTGTTAAAATATAATAATGAAGAACCGAGAAGAAATCACACATTAGGTCTTTTATGGTCATTGGGCCTGAAATGGTTCCATTTCAGGCCCACGTTGGGCCTGAAATGATTCCATTTCAGGCCCAACGTGGGCCTGAAATGTTTTCATTTCAGGCCCAATGTGCCTATTTCAGGCCCAACGTGTTCAATATTAAAGGTCTTTTCTCGATTCTTTGTTATTACATTTTAACACCTAGAAGAAGTCCAAATAAACAATGGATAGTAAATTTGAACTCTTTGTAACCTCAGAAATTCATGAGAACTGAAATTTTTACAATCGGAGCTCTCTAGGTCAATCAGTAGGTTTTGACCAAAACTCACTCATTGGGCCTGAAATGGAACCATTTCAGGCCCACGTTGGGCCTGAAATGGAAACATTTCGGGCCCAACGTGCCCAATATTAAGGGTCTTTTCTCGATTCTTTGTTATTATATTTTAACACCTTGAAGAAGTCCAAATAAACAATAGATAGCAAATTTGAACTCCTTGTAACCTCAGAAATCCACGGGAACTGAAATTTTTATAATCGGAGCTGTCTAGGTCAATCAGTGGGTTTTGGTCAAAACTCACTAATTGACCTAGAGAGCTCCGATTGTAAAAATTTCAGTTCTCGTGGATTTCTGAGGTTACAAGGAGTTCAAATTTGCTATCCATTGTTTATTTGGACTTCTTCAATGTGTTAAAATGTAATAACAAAGAATTGAGAAAAGAACCTTAATATTAGGCACGTTGGGCCTGAAATGTTTCCATTTCAAGCCCAATGTGAGTCTGATATGTTCTTTTAGTTTTAATTTAATAAAAATACTTTAATTAATTTAAATATTTTTTGTTTTGAGAAAGGTTTCATATTATAAAAATCAAAATATAAAGGAACATCTTTTTATGGTCCGTCCACTACAAGAAAAAATGCTTTTAATGACATTGAAAAGTGTCATCATATATTACTTATGATGACATTTTTGATATAGTGACATTAAGTTAAAATGTCCTCTATAGTGATGTCGTCTAAAGTCTTATCACTTATGACAATTCTTAATGTCACTATAAAATACAAATAGTGACAACACTAATAGCATAAATAATTGTTATAGTGACAAAAAATAATGTCACTGTAAGATTTATAATGACATTTATATATGTCGCTTTATTATAGTAATGATGACAAATTTGTATGTCCTTTAAAATTATTTATCAAGACAATTATAAGTGTCTTGAATTTTATTTATAATCATAATAAAAAATGTCACTAATGATACTTTATAAAGTTAATTTAAAATGCCTTGTTATGTAATTTATAGTGACACATACATAAAGTTAATTTTAAATTAAAATTAAAATGCTAATCAATAATTGTCAATTTTTTTGCAATACAAGACTGTCAAATTGATCACCTCAAAAAATATCTATGCACTAATCACAATCACAAATATACCCAATGTATTTAGTTTAAGAACTAACAAAAAATAAAATCTCTCCTAAAGCAATACATAACCAAACTTCCAAACTTTGCTGCATCTTCAATCTTCAACCATCACATCTTGAACAAAATACAATATTCTTATCACCTACAAAAAAAAATCATATATTAATTTGTGTAAATGAAATAAAATTAAAACAAACAAATATCGACAGTACTGATATTGGCTCTCCAAAAAAACTCATTGATCTTGATAAGTGAAAGATGTCCTTCAGATTTGCCAAATCTGAAAGATATCTATTCATATCGCTATTTAAGTTTTTTCATATACACTATTACAAGCAAAGTCACATAGATGCACATGACAATGAAAAAAGAAGCTAGGCATGAATGAATGCAATTAAATTGATATATATGGTTTATGGCTTGTCATATGAATTCCATGGCTCACGTACAGAAAGACTCATATGCACAATAACTTTTATTGTTATATTTAAACACTGTGCATCACTGTTTGTTTTCACTGTCTGCTAGCTCCAATTATTATAACAAAAAGTTTTCAATTCTTTGTTACTTCAAGAGCTGTGCCAGTGTGAATCTGGTAGCAACAAATCAAATTAATTAATATATTCTAGCTAGTCTCCATCTGTAGTTGGTGCAAGACAGTGAAACTGATGATGACATCAATGTGTTTAGGTATGGAGTTGCGTTGTCAAACTGAAGGTAAAGCATGATCGATCATCCTCGTCCATGCACTAACAAACAAAGAAAAGTTTTGGCAATCTAAAGATGTTTTACCTCACTGTACAAACAAACCAAGAAGGTTGCTAGCTAACTAGCTGTTTCATTAATTTCACTGATTGTATCTCTATATCTATAGATATATATATATATATTTACACAGGGTAGAGTAGAGATTTTCACAACAAGCCAAAAGGCATGAAGAGAGATTCGTTCAATTTGATCACCAAGTCGATCAATCAAGAAATAACTTTGTGAATCTAAACATGCTTATCTTGGAGATAAATCTATTTTCTTTAGGAGATAGACATTTATGGTAATGTTTTTCCAATCTAAAATTGAAATTTCTCCCAAGAAAAGATGCACTATTGTAAAATAAATCTTTTGTTATCTTGTTCATTGTCAACGAGTCCTGGAAGCTAGTTAGTAAATGTTTGTGACATCAGGTAATCTTTATGCTATGTGGTGAAAGAGTTGTACTCTACTAAGATGGTGTTGATGTTCAGTAGCCTTGTGATATGGTAGATCAGTTACATGCCCTAGAGTGTTTTCAAACTTCGTCATTCTGTAATTTTGTCTAGCTTGTAGATAAATTCATACCACAAATACCCAATCTACATGAATCAAAGTATACTTTTCTTTCTTTATTGAAGGAAGTGGTCAACCAAACCAGAGTTAGGGTTTCAATACTAACCAACAAGGATGACGAGGCTACGATTGTCTTTATGTACAATTTCCTTCTAGTTTCAGATTCCTCGAGCTTCTCCATCCATCTTGCAACCTATTTTTGGACATGAAATACAAGCTGCTTTAGGAGGAAAAAAACTATATAGAACATCAAAGTTAAGAGTAAACCAGAATATTAAAAATTATCACAATTTCAATTAATATGGAAATATGTCAAACTTATAACTGCATTAGAATAGTTCATGAGCTTCAAGTGTAGAGATGAACAGAATGAACATAGAAAATTTACCAAAGTTAGTAACCAAGTCTTGATCCATATGACACCTTGAGGTTTCAGATCTTAGGGAGCTGGATGCAGGAATTCTGTTTTTTGAGCCAATGTGTATAACAAGCTCAGTACTTCTTGTTGTCTCCGCCTCAATTGTACTTTTAGCAGAACATTCCTTAAAACGAAGACGTTGTGATTTGCTGCTCTTTATTTTGAGTTTATGTAAGGTGGAGGATGAAATTATATCTGAACCATCATGTATGAAGATTTATCTCACTGACATTCTGATTTCTCAGACTTCTCTCTAGTGATGTCAACTCATTCTGTCCTTCAAGTTTAGGATCTTAGCCAGGAACGCAAGACTATTAAACCAAGCATGATAAAAGTTAAGTCTTGCAAACAGCAGATAATACCTGGTAACAATCATCACGGCATGCAACACATTAATATTGTAGATTTTGATCTGTTTGGAACTCCTGATACTTTTCATCACTGCATAACAAGGAAAAAGGAAATGCTAAAACATGAGTTATCATTATCTAAGAAAAGAAAGGTCCTCCAACATGAGAAATGATAGTATGCACTGGACATTGCACAAGTTTATGATAAAATAAATTGCAAATCAGGAAAGTTGCGAAAAGCCTGGAACTCAATTACAATGATTGAATCATTCATTGCTCCATCTAGCTGTTTTTTTTTTCTTTTCAAAATAGCAGCAACAAAAAAGCCTACCTCTTGTTATATGTTTCACAGGACCAGCTCCAAGTACATCATGGTCCAATAAAAGAACTAAAGACGCATAAACCATAGGTACCAAGATCTCATTTAAAAATCAGAATCATTATGGATATGAATGCACTTTTAGTAAGGAGAAAAGGACCAAATTTATCAAAAACTAAGATTATGGAAGGATTCACAATTAAGTGCTGCTCATGAAAAAACCAAGATTGGCAATACAAGATAAATAATAAGTTATCTGAATTAAACATCTTGCAATTACTGATGAATAGTCCAGTAATCTGAATTTAACTGTTAAATGGTTGATGTCGAAGAACAAGATAAATACTAAGTTTTCATGATAGTATTGATAGAACAAGATAACAAAAAAAAATCCAAGAGCAAGGATAACAAATGACATTGAAAGAACAAGTTAACAATAACAGGAGCGAATAACATATATGAATAGACTATGTATTAGTTAAAGCATACAGGATGAAAGAAATAAACTAAAAGGAACAGGTCATCATATAATTCCATCACTGAAGCATATTCCAATTAATAGAACTTAGTTAAGCATAATATCACCCTTCCAAAGAATTTTAATTAAAATATAGATGACAATCTCAAGGTGCATATGGTTATTGGGAAATCAAAATGAAATACAAGTACAATTTCAGAACAGTGTGTCATCTAACAAAGATGAAACTTCTATGACATATATGAGCTTCTAGTGGAGGTTTAACTACATATTAGATGGACTAAATTTAAATTTACAAGTGCATAATTTAGGACTAGCATACTCCAAAAGAACAAAGATAGACATTTAAAGATAACAACATTTAGGTATGCTTTAGGAAAAAAATTCGAAGAAAAAAGTCAGAGATATAAATATTAAGCATGGAAAACGATGCCCTAGGTATGGTTTAGACAAAAAAAAATCAAAGAAAAAAGTCAGAGATACAAGTATTAAGCATGGAAAATTATGCCCATTTAGGTATGCTTTAGTCAAAAAAAATCGAAGAAAAAAGTAAAACGATGCCCATTTCAAACGATCGTCATATGTAGGTATGCTTTAGTAAAAAAAAATGGAAGAAAAAAGTAAAGTGATGCCCATTTCAAACGATCACCATATGCTTCATGTTTCTTAGCTCATTAAAGAAGAAAATGAAAGGTAACAAGGAAAGAGCAGATGACGGCGAGAAATCGTGCAGTAGAGGCAATATTGAGGAGGAATCCTGGTGGAGGAGCGGCGACGGCGAGAGCAGGTGACGGATGAGAAAAGGAGTGCGAAGCGAGGCGATGGTGGGTGCGTTGGCAGAAATCGGCTTCCGCTCGCGACAAGGTAGGAGGAGCGCCGCGCGTGGGGAGGTGCGCGTGTGGCGAGGAGGGTCGAGTAGGGTAGATGACCGTGCTAATGGGGAGGCGCGCGAGTAGGGCAAACCGCGTTGGTGGGCAGACGGTGTGGCGGGGAGGAGCGCCGCGCGTGTGGAGGCGCTCGCGCAGCCCAGACCACGCTGGTGGAGGTGCGCTGGTTGGAAGCGCTCACGTAGGGGGAGGGCCGATCGAGCAGGGAGTGAGGGCACGCTAGTGGAGGTGCACTGGTTGGAGGCACTCGCGTAGGTGGAGGGGCGATCGAGCAGGGAGCGAGGGAGAAAGGAGGGACGACGCACTAAGGATTGCACGCTGCGATTTAGGGTTCGGCGCTGGCGGGCGAGCGAAATATTATTGGCGCTGTATTTGTTCGCGGTGTAATTTGTTCGCGCGGTTAAGTTCGAGAAGGAGCAGGTGATTAAGATTTGGGTAAATTTTCCCGCAATTTGTTCGCGAGGTTAAATAATTTGGAAAAAGTTTAATTAAACAAATTAAATAATCTGTTTTAATAAAAAAATATTTAGATTTATAAGGACATTTATAAAATGTGTCATGATAAAAGATTTAATCAAATACTTTATTTATAAAATCAATAAGTGTCATTATAATTAGTTTATAATGACATTTACTACTAAGTGTCATAAAGAAAATGTCACAATAGGTGTTTTTTCTTGTAGTGGTCTCGGAATTCGTTACTGAGAATGAAAAAAAGAAAGAGAAAGATAAATGCATGCAGTACTTAACGGTAGGGGTATAAGAGGAAGTTTACTAAAATATGTGCGCCCTTTGGTAACAATGAAACCATGGTACGTCTTTTGATAAATATCAATTCTTAGGTACGCCTTTTAGTAAATTGCCGTATATATATATAAAGGGTAAATGACCTGCAATTCACCCAATATGAAATATATTATGTGTATGAATATACACAAACACATATACAAAGTGAAAAGTGGCTCACATAAAATATACAGAATGACCCGCAATTCATCTTGTGAGGTGTTTCACATAAGCATAGGGTGAACGACTAGGCCCACAATACACCATATTAAGAAAATCATCTCAATTTGGCTGAAGCCATGAACGCACAGAAAGACTCAAAAGTCACATGTAAAGCATGGAACAAATACTCTTTATTTATAAAGAGTTACTTTAATTATTCATCTATCATAAATAATTCATAATTTTAGAATCGAAGTTTTACAAAATAAAGATTACACTCATTTCTTGATTAATTTATTTGAGAAGTATCATACTTCTTACGAGCACTGAGCCGAAGTTTAAGACTACAAACAATCACACAACTCATAGAGCACGAAGCTGAAGCTCTACACTCCAAATAATCATGCAACTCTTAAAGGACGAAATTGCAAGTAGTCATTCATCTCTTTTAGAGGGTGGAGCTGAAGCTCTAAACTACAAATAATCATGGGACACTTTTAGAAGGCAGAGCGAAAGCTCTACACTACAAATAATCATGCAACTCTTTTAGAGGACATAGGCAAATAATGTAAGCGCTATATTTGTCATACAATTTAATATCAATGCATGATAATGCATCTCTTTCGAAGGGTAGAGCCCCAAACTCTAATATAAATATTGTTGCATAAGTAATATCAGTGCTTGAGTAACTCCTAAAATAAAGAGCTAAACTATTGATATATTAAGTTTTTATTTTATTATTTAGCATAAGTAATTAAGTAATACAATTTATTATGAATCTCAAATAAAACCAAACAAGATAAAAATCAACTAATAATAAAAGGGCAAGCAGGCCGTCAAGCATTAAGAGTAGAGATAAGATTAGAATTTACTCTATTTTCCATAACATCTACTTTCATAAATTTACATCATGCACAAGTAAGTGTAGCGAAACAAGCAAGAAAACTCCACCTGACCGAAGACTCAATTGACATTGGCTCGTTTCAGGAAACTCTTATGGTCCTTCTATTGGATTTTATCAACAATAGGTGGTTGCACAACATCATAAATCCAATGTGGTCTTCAATGTCCTTACAGCCGTTAGACAAAAAGATTTTGAATAAGAAAAAATGATGAACCAGGCAGTAGACAAATTGAACCTGAGGTGACCGGCCGGCCCACGGAAGTTTCCACCGGTCACCAGGGTAAATCGGGAAGCGTTCGCGGTGGCCAGTCTAGAAGCCCAGCGTCCCAGGGTTCGCGCCCCATTTGGAGGAAAAATTCCTGCAAAATGCGCCGTAGCTGGGGATCGAACCGCGGATGCCTGGGTTAACTACTAGTGACCTTACCGCTGCACCATAGCCCCGGGGGCAAAAAAAAAAAAAAAAAAGATTTTGAATAAGAAACCAAAGAGAAAAAGGAAATCAGATTTTAATTGAGCGACGATAAGTTGACCTGAACGACAACACGACGGCTAAGGGGTCTCCCATTAAGTTCTCTCTCTTAAAAACAGCCAATGGAATGCAGCATATGGCGACAACAACGCAAGCAGCAACGTCGCTAGCGGCAGTGATAGTGGTATCGCAGGCGATAGCAACACCATGAGGTAGCGGTATATAGCAAACACAAGGCCACTGTAGTGCAAGGTTACGGCGGTAGCAAGGCAAGACTACTACGACGCGAGGCTATACGACAACGGTACGTGAATGGAGAGAAATAAATTAGGGTTTTAGGGTGAGGGCATGGCAAGCACCGAGAAAAAGGAAAAATAGTGGATAAGTTATTAAGTACACTTTTATAAAAAGTCTTAATATTTTTAAAAGTTACAAAAGAGTCCTTTGAAATTTTCAATGATATAACAACCGTAATGTCTCGAATCGATTCTTACAGTATAGTAATTGATCAAAAAATATGATTCATGTTCAAAAAATTAATGGTCTCAATATGTCGTATAGAAATAATCGATGTTTGAGGCGTGAATATAATTAGAAAAACTAAACAAGCATATAGAACTTGGTCATATCATTTCGAGGTGGCATCTAAACGGTCCATATCATTTCGAGCTCTATAGGTCCATCAACTAATATTAGTCGAAATCGATTGATGGATCTAAAGATTTTGAAATAATATTAAATCGGATCTTATATATTCGTTTAGTTCTACTAATTATATTCATACCCTCAAATATCATTTCCGTATGTCATATTAAGAGAAATAATTTTTCGAACATGAATTTGATCGAATGATTGTTATACTATTATAATCAATTAAAAAATCTGATTCGTTTTCAAAAAATTATTACTCAATATGTTGTATGGAAATAATGTTTGAGGGCATAAATATGATCAGGAGAACTAGATTAGCACATAGATCTAGTTCATATCATTCCGAGCACTCTAGATCATCCGTTGATTTTGGATAATTCTGATAAACCTAAAAAGCTCGTAATGACTTAAAATAGATCTTATGTGCTCTTTTAGTTCTTCTAATTATATTTATACTCTTAAACATTATTCCATATATCATATTTAGAGTAATAATTTTTTTAACATGAATCAAAATTTTAAATCGATTGCTACAATGTAGTACTCGATTCGACACGAATCATCAACATAATAGTGTCCCGAATCAATTGTTATACTATAGCAATATATTGGGATAGGCATGAGCGAATACAAAAAAGCAAAGTAGAATTGAATATGTGATTTGGTAATTTTGAAACTTACCTACCTGATTTGGATATTCGACAACTTTATCTATATTGTTACATGGTTCAATAATTTGTTGTAAGAAAAAAGAGGTAGTCCCTGGAGAATTTGATCGACGTAATATTATTGAAAGGTACTGAGATTTAGAATTTTTACTCCATCATTATCATCTATCTCCTCCGGATTTTGACTTGTGGAAGAATCTCCACATTATATCTTGGCCTCCTTTTCTAATTCATTATTAAATCCTCTTAGAGAGTGTTTGGGAGAGCTTCTGCTAGCTGTTTTTTAGATTCTTGCTACACAGAAGTACTTTTGAATGTTTATGAATGTCAGATTCTGTTTTAACTTCAGCAACTTTTGGCCAAAAGCTGAAAGCAAGAATTTGATACTTTTTTTTACTTCTGCTTTTTTGTTTATGGTCTAAATTAAAAGTTGACATTTATATTCTTAATAAATTTATCATTTTACATAATTATCACCACACTTTTAAATAAAATTTTATATTTTATATAATTTATATTTTCAAAATTTTTTATACATATTTTTATAAATTTTATAATTTTTTATATTTTTATTTTTATTAATTTTATATCTTTTTTAAACCTACATATTATTAAAAAAAATTAATTTTGATATAATATTTAAAATATAATAATAAATATATAAAACTTATTGATATCAAAATTATATTTAGATAATTAAAAAATTAATTTATATAATTTAAGAATATTATTATCATTTAACTAAAAATTAAGTTTGAAAATAATTATTTATCAAACACTTAAATTTTATCATGTATCAACTTTTGACTTTTATTTCTAAATACTCCATGTTTTAGTTTGATTTCGAGATAATCTCTATACGAATTATTTTTTAAAAATCAAAAGCTCACCCAAACACTCCAGGTCCAACAACTCGGCCCGACAATCGACGATCCTTGCGTTACTCAGCCCGACAATTGACGATCCAGCAACTGCCAGATCCGATAGAACTTGACACTACGAAAGCCAATCTAACAGAGCCGACCAGATGCGCATCCGACCTACACCGAAAGAGCTCGGCTGCGGATACATGAAAAGCCAACCCATCCCTTGATACGGGATCAGATTCTATCCTCAGGAAGAAATTACATAAACATATTTTAAAATTACAAGTCTGTCTGTTGTCTGCGTTTCATATTTTAAATGAACACATTCATGGAGGAATGGTGGCCCCTCGAACATTCTTCAGAGCAGCAAACCTTGCCGCCAGCTGATCATAATCTGGCAGTCTTGGATGAACACGGCCGCGCTTGGGACTCAGTGGATCCGACTGCAACGATTTTCCTCGAACATGCGTTTTAGCTTCAGATGGACTGCCCGATTCGTGCGGCAATGAGAAAGTTCTTTGCGGCGGCGGCACTTTTTTAACTGCTCCGCCATCATCCAGTTCAGTTGCCTCTGTATCTGTCCCTTTTCTGCTGTAGTGCTGCAGCAGCTTATCCAAGGCCATTTCTTCCTCATCCTTCGTAGCTGCATGATCTAGAGAAAGGGGCATTGGCTTCTCGATGTGAAGTTCAACCTCGTTTGAAGTGTCATGGATTTTTGGCTGAATACGATAAGGTGGATTCAAGTATCTTCCTCTCCTGTTCTGGTTCAGTTCTTTTTCTAGCTGGTTTTTGAGACCAGTTTCATCCGATCCTACATGCATTTCCTCATTGTCAGTCTCTTCGTCTAAATTCGGAACTCTTCTGTTCGTTACATATGCATTCGAAGTTTTTACTGAAATAACTTCTTTCTCCACTGGGCTACAATCCATCTCATGCTGCTCCTCATTTTCGCAAGCTTCTTTGTCCTTCGGACCGCATGAGTCACTGGTTTTGATTGTGGAAATCACATGAATTTCCTTTGGCTCCAACTCGACACTTGTTAAATTATAGTCATTAATCTCCTCCTGCTTTGGTCGATCAAATTCACCAGCAATATTTTCCATCAGCTCGAGCTTCTTTTGCTTCGAAAAAGTTTTGTTTCTTGTTTTCTCAGCGAACTGCCAGGAAATTTATGGTTTTTAGAGAGTGTGAAAGAATGGAGATCTACAAAGAAAAAGTTTAGTACTTGAGGATTCACAGATGACTCCATGCAATTCCCGTATCGTTCTGCGAATAGAGACCTCAGATCACGCAGCTCCGGCAAGTCTGGGAATCTTGCAGCAGCGAAAATTAGGGTTGATACTGCTTCCATGGCTTCTTCAGGACAGTCTCTGTTTACCAAAACGAGCAAAGAGCTCATGGAGTGAGGAAAATAAAGCAACTTGGAAGTTGGAAGAGCCTACTGAAACATAACAAGGAGATCGATGTTCTAATACTTTGTCTTTTGCAGGATTGGAAGCTGATTCATGATGCAATCACAGAATCCTTCAATCATGTCGTAGCATGATGCGAGGTTCATCTCAACGATGAGTGCATCCACCTGTTTCAGCAGCAACTTGGTTCATGCAACAAGAAGCGACCAAGGTATGTAACAACAGGAAGAAACTCAAGAATTCAACCCTTTTGAAGGCGTCGGCTTTCCGGCCGCGGGCAATGAGGTCGGCGATGTCCTTCTTGAGGATGCACACTACCACCTGCTTCTTCCTCTTGATATGCTCGATCCTCATCTTTATGAACTTCACCGCCTGCTTACTGCCATGCACCCACCCACCCAAGAAGCCATGAGAGAAATTATACAAGATGAGAACCATGAAAAGAGAGTTCAATTCTCACCATTTCTTGGAGAAGTTTCCACCCAGTAATCCGCAAAACATCTCTGCTTTCTCTGTTTCAGATTTACTCGGAGTTGGAAGAAAAGAGAAAGAAGAAGCCAAGTGATTTGGACGAGCTCAATCTGATGTTCTATATATGTGGATGAAAATCAGAGTTTCAGAAGCAGAGAATAAGATGGAGTTTATCAGTAAAAGAAAGAAATACAATTATTAAATGATTGAAAGTGCCTTTATCAATGTGCCGTATGCATAGATCCTTGATCAATTATGTAGTCAATTCTTGCAAGTTTATACTGAGCGCAATTTAAGCGCAATTAAGGAGTCGTGTGGGCATGAAGTGCTTTTCCATGGACTGAGCTGAATCCACTGAAGCTTCACATGTTGCTTGCCAATCTTGCCTTCCTAACTCTTCGCCATTAAGCAATGCAGCTTTGAAGTGCCCTCTTTTTGTCCAAACACCACAGTTCAAAAGCAAAACATACAAGCAAACCTTCACCATAATGAAACTGGAAATGTGGAAAGGGAATCAAAGTGATGCAGACAACTTCCTCCGAAAGCATACGTTGGCTTTCTTCACCCTCGGATTGTATAATTGTATAGCTTATTGGTCTCTTTACTTAAAAAACATGTCGAACAGGCACTTTTCTTTACAGGCTGCTGCTTTTAAAGGAATCAGATTCTAGTAAGACATGGAAAGTCCCTGTTTATGTCATGACTGAGTGACCTCACAAAAACATAACATCACATAGCCTGCGTGCAGGCCATCTGTTCTTATGAAATGGCAACTTGAAGCTCTTGTTCAGCTGCCAAAACAAGAGTCCCTTACGACCCTTAGCATGTCGGAAAGTGACACGACGCCATTCAGCGATCCTTCCTCGTCGATCACCCACAGCCTGTGAACGTGGTTCGACACGGCCGAATCGATCACGTCGCGCATGCTTGTCTCATGGTAGCAAGTGATGAGTCTCCTTGTGTCTGAGCCGGGATCATCCCGATCGATTGTTGCAATGGTTGCGTTACTAGCACTGACAGAGAGCCTTTCTTTGAACTGGATCACACTGATGGATAGCCATGACTGCAGCAGAGCAATCGGGCAGCTCCGCAGGTCTGTTGCTGAAAATGTCTCCACGAGTTTCTTTCCCTTTCCCTGCAACTCAAATGAAATAGAACAAGACCAATCAAGTTTACAAATCAAAGTAATTGGTTGTTAGGCCAAAATTGGATACACTTATTGCATGTGTCATAACTGATTTGCTACTGAAAACTTACATCTTGCAGAATCTGATCGCCAAGGAGATCATCGACGACAGGAACAGCACTCAATCCTGCAGCTTTCATAGATTTGATTGCGTCCATCACATTTGTGTGCTTCCCTACCGCGAAAACGATCTCGCTGATCGCTCCGAGCTCCGCGACACTGCGCGATAAGATCTCCTTCAGAACAATTTTCTGTTCTCTCAGGAATCGCAACACGTCCATTTGCGTCAGCATTCTGTAGCCCGGCGACTCCTCGACGAGCTCCACCGATACTGTCTGATTCGTTTGGCTCTCGACAGGAACCAGAGCTCGGTGAACTCCTTTGCTCAATGTTTCCATGCAATCTAATAAGCTGCAAATTTGAAGCAAACAATATGTTCGGAATCAATTATGAGCATGAACTCGAGTAGGCGTGCCTTGTTTTTGGTGTATTTTTAAAACAGAGTTCTTACCTGGTGTTGGGATTCAAAGTCCATAGGCTGAGGCCTTCGAGCGAGTGCCCGATGATGGTGGAGACCGGGACCGCCATCCACTGGTCGAGGTCTTTGTCGTCTTGGTCGCCGAGCTCGGCGATGTGGGAGAGCACGTCGAGCATGGTGAGCATACCGATGTAGTGCTTGCGGACGGCTCCGGTGGCGGGGTCGGACTCGAGGATCATGGAGCCGCCCGCGCCGATCCACTGGCCTGGCGGGGCCGCGACGGGGACGGCGAAGACGCGGTTGGCGAGGAGGGCGTTGAAGGTGTTCGCGAGGGTGGCGGTGTAGGGGACCTCCACAAGGCGGCGCTGCTTGTCGCGGACGAGCTCCCGTACCCAACGGTCACGGAGCCAGCCGCACGCGCCGCGCCTCATTTTCTTGTTCTTCTTGCTGATGTTGCCTTCTCCTCCGACTCCTTGCCGTGTCTGGTCTTCGTGGTGATCGTCCGCCATAGCTAAGTGTTCTGCCGGAGCGCAACAAGATCGAGAATCGAGGAGGGATGGGGTTTTCCTGAAAAAGCTTAGTTAAAACGATGAGGATGAAAGGAAATGAAAGGTGAAGTAGGTGGAGGTGTCAAAAGGCAGGAGGCATGGCGGACTACGTGGCGGAAGAAGAGACTGCACGATAGAATCCATGAATAGCAAAAGAAACAAAGATTTTGTTTCTGTAACATCTTCACTTTTTACGTGAAAATATATAATTATTACTGTTTATTTTTTTTTTTTTTCAAAAATGCACGTACAATCATCTTATTTCTCTTTTATCTTCCCACCAATAATCCTCTTTTGCAATTATATTTTAAAATATACGAACTACTTAAAAATAATAGAGTATGATTCAGATATAAATATTTTCCCTTTTTTCCTTTCTCTCTCAATGTAAACAACTTATTTCTTCTTGTCAAAAAATGATAAGTATATTATAGTCGCAAGCTCATCCCCCAATCTCCTAACTAAAATCCTAAAAGTCTGTTCGTGTCAAACTATAGTTATGAATTTAAAATGAACTATAATAAGATAAAATAGGGATAAAGATGACTGATATATTGTCATATCAGGCTCAAAGAGGGCTTGATATGAGATCATATCAGACCCTCTTTGGCCTGAAATGAAATTATTTCAGGCTCTCTTTAGGCCTAAAATTATTTATTTCAGGCTCATGTTAGGCTTGAAATTATTTCATTCCAGGGTCATGTTAGACCTGAATGAGATCATATCAGGTCTATCTTCTCGGCTATTCATCCATATCTAGAAAGTCATCATTCCTTAGACCAATGGGTTCCCTTAGAGTAAATTGCCCAAACAAGAAGCTATGTAAGTAAATGAGGATGAGTTTCAATTGAAAAGTATTTTATAAAAATATAGAAATTTAAATTGCTGATGTTTTTTTAGTGTACTGTGGCTTCTTTGTGATGCAATACATTCGATGTCTCATATATTATGAGAAGATAACTTCAAATAAGAAGACATGACAAAAATGAGATTTAATATAACATTATCATTTCTGAGGGACATGTTCTGTAAAACATCGAATTAATTATCCATAGTATTGTAAAAAATATCAAATGGTGTTGCAAAAAAAAAATTGTGGTCGTGTTATCACATATATATAATTGTATGTTAAGAAAAATAATTATATGTTGTTTATTGAAATCTAGTTGTGCATTATTTTGTGCCATCTGACACGGTATGAAACTTCATTGCTAGTCGTTAGAACTAAGTTTTGACACTATAAATATCTTTTCGTAGCTCAATCCTACCTAATGATATCGAGTATTAAGAAATTCAAATATCCTAGTCTATCAGTGGTTTCGGTGAAAACCACTGATAGATTTAGAAAAGTATAATTGTAAAATTTCAAATATTATGAGTTTATGATGTTACAAGGACTCGAATTGTGCTATCCATTATGTATTTAGGGGTTTTCAAATGTTGTTCAATAGTACAATAAGTTAAGCATGTTTAAAGTTTAAATGAATGTAGCATATGATCCTACTTTAATATTTTATATTTTTTTAAAAGATTAAGAAATAATTAAAATATTATCATATAAATAATTAATAAATGATGATTATATATGATGGGGTTGAATAGCCTTTGGCAAGACACGTGGCTGAAGAAGCTGGGTGGCAAGATGTGGCGAGTCTGAGCGACTCCCCTCTCAGAGTTCCGGGACACTCTCGGGAAGGGGATCCGTGGGGCCCTCCCTCGGTAAGCACGCTCTGGAGATTAGATCAGAAAACCCCTCCCGGGATCACCCTGGGAAGTCAGGTCCCAAGACCATCTCGGGGAAGTGGAACGCCCGCGACCTCCCGGACCTGAAGACCCCTCACCTCGGGGAAGTGGAGCCCAAGTAGCATTCGACCTCAAGTGATGGTCCCCCCTTTTTTCTCGGATCTGTGGATAAGTATCCCCCCTATCGCGGAGTTATCATGACCCTTAAATATTGCAACGGGTCACACTTAATGACGGCATGGACCGTTTCAAAGACTATCCTATAATCGATGAAGGGGGGGACGTGGCATAGATCATGGGACGCCCCAAGGCAGCCACCGCAAGTATAAAAGGTATTCCATCCCCTCCGGTAAAGGGGGTTATGCACTTCTACTACTCGTACCTTTTTCTGCCTTCTACTCTTCTCTATCGAGGCACTGACTTGAGTGTCGGAGTGGGCTCTGTTCCCCTCCGGCGTGTTCCCCTAACGCTCGAGTTGATCTCACAGGACGCAGAGTTCCTCCCCCATCGTCAACATCTACGTGAGTTGAACCCCGGTGACTGGCTGTCAACGTCGATTCCTTCCGGAACAAGTTTGGCGCCATCTGTGGGAAACCAGTAAAGCACTAGAAGCAGCATCAATGGCAGGGCCAGAGGGACAATCCATTGTCTTGACGAGGGAGGAACTGGATCGCTTGGTGGCCAATGCCATTAAAGAAGTGCTCGTGCAACATCAAGTCGAGCAAGCCGCCTTACAGCGAGGGGCTCATGCACGGGAGGAGATCCCCAGAGTCTCCATCTCGCACTCGCGAAGATCCGTCACACCATTGGGGCTGTGGGATGGAGCAGCCCCAGACCCCCGAAGAGACTCTCTCGGAGATATCGAGAAAGCCAACTCGGTAGCCTCCAGCGTGCAGAGGCACGAAGAGGGACAAGGGAGAAGGGACGAACCTAAGGTCTCCCATAAGGTTCCCTTTACGCCCTTCTCATCTGAGATTGTGGAAGACGCCATGCCGAAGCAGTTTCGTGGGCCTGGGATTGTTGATTATGACGGGAAGACAGATCCGGAGGATCATGTCTGCAAATTTGAGAACGCGACACTCCTGCACCAGTATACTGATGGTGTAAAGTGCCGGGTGTTTCTGAACACCCTGTCTGGAGCAGCCCAGCAATGATTCCAGAGACTGCGCCAAGGTTCTATCAACTCCTTTGCAGAGTTTAGAACCGCCTTCCTCCACCACTTCACCAGTAGCCATCGCTATCAGAAGACGATACTCAATCTGTTCACCCTCAAGCAGAAGCCGAAAGAGCCGCTCAAGGAGTACATCCAACGGTTCAACAGGGTGACACAAGACGTGCCCAGTGCAACGTCGGAAATCCTCGTCAGTACCTGCACCCAAGGGCTCGCTAAAGGGAATTTTTTCCGATCCCTGGTGAAGAAGCCCCCCATCAGCTTCAATGATCTGTTGGGGCGTTCTGTTAAGTACGTTAATGTGGAGGAGGTGCAATATGCCCATCGCAAGGAACCAGCCGGAGTCCTCCCTCAAGCTGTTCCCTGGTCTGAAAGGAGGGAGCCCCCAGCTCCAACCCAAGGAAAAAACCTTCACCTTGGGAAGGACCAGTGGGCTGGTAGGCAAAGGCTGGTCGAGACGGTGGATACTGAGCAGCCGGAGCCAATGCCGAAGTACTGCGGTTTTCACGGCAGTACCACACACTCCACCGAGGAGTGTCACGCCTTGAAGAAGAAATTCGGGAGGAGGCAGACACCAAACCTCGGAGAAAGTGGAATAAAGCAGGGTATCACCGAAGATCTCCACGGCGAAGCCTTTCTCCTCGGCGGTAGTAGGCCGGGGAAATCGAGACCCGACATCGGTCTCGGTCACGGACGCGAGGAAGGAGTCGAGGGTCTGCACCCCGCAGATCTCCCTCCTTAAAAAGAGATCCCTAGAAGGGCAAGGCACCTGTGCGTGGCCCACCCTCGGGGCATGTTGGAGTAATCTCCGGGGGACCCACCGGAGGAGATTCCCACCAGGCAAGGAAGTCTCATACCCGGCGACTGGAAAACTACTCAATCAGGATGAGTCGGAGCTAGGAGCATGACCCTACAATTTCTTTCGATCCAACAGACTTGGAAGAAGTGGAAGCTCCCTATGAAGACGCCCTAGTAATCCTTGCCCGCATTGTCAACTACGAGGTTAAGCGCATCTTCGTGGACACAGAAAGTTCCATGAACATCCTGTACAAGGCGGCTCTGGACCAGTGATAACACCCGCGTGTTGTACCGCGAGTATCAAATACAATTTAAGTATCGAACTCCTCTACACTAATGTAGCATAAAGTAACTCGAGTCGTCTCCCAACGAATGTAGTTGGTGCATGATAAATCTCAGAATCGTAATTTATTGCTTTTGGGTTTTTGGATATGAAACTGTGTTTTGGATTTGAGAGCTATGACTACGAAATGAATAGCAGAGCAAGTATGAATCTAGTTCTAATTAAGGAAAGACAGTGCAGGTAATGAAATCTAATTTAACCTAACTACAATTGCAGCAAAGAAAAGGATAACTAGAAATTAAGCATTAACGAAACTAAACATAGAGTAAAACTACTGCATTGAAGAAATCTAATCCAACCTAACTTAATTGCATTTAAATGAAGTACAAGAACATTAAGCAATTAAAAGAGACAAGACAATTGAGAACTAAGTAAAACAAGAGGCATGAAATTAAATCTATCTATAGAAACATTTTGTCGAACAACTTGCGAGCATGAATCAAAATAACAAAGGTGTGTGCAATTTGAAATGGGAAAATTCCATCTAATACAAGCAATCACTCAAAGATGCACATAACAACTCAAACGTTATCAATCATCAAAACAATCAATAATTGAATCAAGTTGAAGCATGCTAATTGACCCAATGAACTAAACTGCTCTGAAGGGATTGAAGCTACTGGAAATTGGCCTTGTGAAGAAGCTGTGAAGGAAGACAAGAGAACTGCTGGAAAACCATTGAAGATGAAGCTGCTGCCGTAATTGATGAAGAAGAAGTGGAATAGATCTGTGCCGAAAATGGAAGAAGCTGCTGTTGAAGAGGAATGCTGCCGGAAATGGAGGAGATAGAAAACTACTGTGAAGTAGAACTGCTAGGAAGTGCTGCCGATCAGCTATGAAGAAGCTACTGCTGAATTTGAACTGAATTGAAGAATTGCTATATGGAAAGAAAAGTTGTTGATGAAGAAGAAGAACTGTGGCGGTGGAGTGGATGGTGAGATGTCAGCTAGGGTTCGGAACCCCCAGAGCCCTAGCTGTGGTGGTGGTGCTGGAATGCTGCGACGACTGCGTTCGGCTAGGGTTCGGAACCCCCAGAGCCCTAGCTTGTCCGGCCGGCGGCGATGAAGTGCGATGGAATGAGATGGAGAAGTTCAGCTAGGGTTCGGAACCCCCAGAGCCCTAGCTTGTGGTCAGCGTTGATGGTCCGTCCGGCGGCGATGAGGATGGAGAGGAAGTCGCCGGCGGTGAGGGTGGAGTGGATGGAGTGAGTCGGGAAAAATCTCGTCTACCCTAGCTTCTCTGCGCGATCCGCGTTTTGTCCCTGGCTGCGCGTGGTTCGGTCGGCCAAGCCAGCTCAGCGGTTCGATTCAGCAGATTGAGTCCAGTCAGCCAAGCCAGAGCTTGGTTCAGCCAATGCCTTGGTTCAGTTCAGCCCAGCCAGAGCTCAGAAGTTGGGTTTGGTTCGGCTTGCGCTTGAGTTTGGCTTAGCTTGCGCTTGACCCAGCAGACCAAGCCAGCTTGGGTTCAGTCCAGCAGCTCACAACTCAGCTTGAGTTCAGTCCAGCACAAGGTTCAGCCAAGTTATGATGGAAGCAACAGATGGCTGAGATCAATCTGACTTCATCCAACGGTCGGATCTCTTCAGATCAGAACCAAACTCCACAAATCCCAATCAATGGTCCTGATCTACCTATCCCCAACTCAGATTAACCAGATTAGTGGCGGATGGTCCAGATCTTCCTTTTTCTTGAATGGATGGTCTAGAACATCTTGAGCTTGATCCAACGGTCAGATTAATTCTGATTTGGCTGAAATTTTCAGATCTTGATCTATAGTCATGAGTGATTCTATCTTGAACTCGGATTGACCAGAAGTTGACCGATGACTCTGTTGGGACCGGGTGCATGTTGACATGGATACGGGTTCGTAATTTTAAAATTTAATTACGTGCAGCGGAAGGTTTAGCATAAATAATTTCTCAAATTATTTTAACCACGTATCTAGCATGCAACCTTATGTTGTGGAGACATGATCATACATTTAAAATTTTGCAGAAAGTAAACTAATTTACTTAATACCTCGCGTAACTCGTAGAAAGGGACGAGATCCAACCGTAGCGTCCCTTGGAAGCTCCGCCTCTATTCGCGTCCACGCCGAGTTCTCTTCGGGATGACTTCGCAAAGCCACGAGTTTCGTGCCGACAAGAACTACTAGATTCTCCAAAGACACGACAAGAATATCAAGAGAGAGAGATGGAAACTAACCACCAAACTAAAAACTGAATCAAGATTCCGGGAGGAAGGAAGGAGTCGCGCCCCGCTTCTTCTTCTTCTTTGGCACCTTCTTGGTGGAGGTGGCTCACGGCAAAGGAGGTGAGGGCAGCCGGCCCTAGAAGAGGGAGAAGGTAGCCGGCCCTAGAAGAGGGAGAGGGAGAGAAGGAGAGGAAGAGAGGCTAGGCAAGAATCCTTGATCTCTTGAATTGAATTTCCAAGCCTTGCCTAGGTACCTTTATATAGTAGCCTCTTAATCGCCAAGTCTCCTCTTAACGGAATAAATTTTTCATAAGAAATTTATCTTATAAATTTTTCTATGAATTATTCTGTTATGCCAAGTTTTTATTATAACTTAATTTATAATAAAAACAACCATGTCTCCCCTTTTATTATGGAAAGAAATTTCTTTATATAAATTGCTTTATATAAATTTATTTATCATGGTAAATCAATCCATTATTGATTTTATAAAATAAAATAAATCATTTAAAGTTTATTTTAATTTCCATGAAAATAAATTTCTTTATATAAATTTCTTTATATAAATTTATTTATCATGGTAAATCAATCCATTATTGATTTTATAAAATAAAATAAACCATTTAAAGTTTATTTTAATTTCCATGAAAATAAATCTCTTTATATAAATTTCATTATATAAATTTCTTTATCCATAATTTTATAAAACAAACCTCGCGCGGTTTATTTTATAATTTGAACCAAAAATTCGGTTCTCCTCGTTTTAATTTGGCCGGCCAAACAAAGAGGGTGGGGACCCTCTTTGGCCGGCCAAACCCAAGCCACGACCTCACGAATTAAACTCATTTAATTCGTTTAATAAGTCTTCAAAAGACAACCATTTTATGCTTCCGATGCGTCTCTGAAAAATTCAGATTCGACTTATCTCTCTTGATCGGAAAATCCAATTTTCAACTCGTTTTAAATCCCTCGGATTACTCGTAGTGCGTGTGACTAAATAGGCTTTCGATTTATGTTGGCCGTCTATAATCAACCAATTATAGAATGATCATGAGTGGCAACTAGTAGTACATCATGACCCCCAATTAATCGAAAGATCAACGGTTGACCTCAGATATAATTCTGAAACCCTTCAGCAGCTTTAATGAATCGTGCCTCATTCCCTTCACCATCTTATACCCACTTGGTTCAGGACACGGTCTATGTGTGTCAGTCCCCACTAGGCTGACTACGTCACACCTAGCCCAAGTAATGTCTTTCTCGTCCAACGGATTCTAATTACTCTCATGTATCTGAGATATTCATACTCAGATCATGTGATGCTCTGGCCAGAGACTTCGAGTAATAATCCGACGATAGGCCTTGGGTATACATCTCTTCGCAAGGAGTGGTGAATCCTTTGTAGGCTGTTCAAACATCTTCGGGCACTTCGGCTTATACCCAACCATCCTGGGTCCACACCTCCATGAAGATGCTTGCTTAAGATGTCAAAGTATAAGTCTCCATGACCAAGATGACTTGAACACCGCAAGTCAAAGGAACATCGCACTTAAGCTACAGTAAAAACTTCACTGACATATCTATATATAGACTACCATATGAAGTTTTACAGCTAGTCACTCCAATGAACTAGTTCCCTTAACTAGCATTCATGTTTATCTCCGGACATCCCAATGTCTCCAGCCAGTGAGAATCAGCTGATTAGAGAATAACCTATGCTAGTCTCAACAGAATTGATAGTGTCCGTATTTATCAATTCATCGACTAGGGACAATTTCAATACTTTACAATTGCACATGTAGAGATAATCACTAGTTGTGAATTCATCACAAATTCTCTCATGCTGTGAATTGTATTGCGGACATTCAGTAAATGAGTTTAAGATCTCAATCAAATACACGAACATGTATACTCAAATAGTGAATATTCATTTATTAAAGTAAATGATTACAATCATAAGGCGATTGCCTTAGGACACTTCTCTCATATTACTAACAAACTCCCACTTGGCCTAATGCCAATCGCTACGGTATCCAATACCACAGGCTCTAACATGACCCTCAAACTTGCTTTGAGGCAAGGCCTTAGTTAAAGGATCCTCTAAATTCCTTTCAGTGGAAATTTTCTCAATTTGTATATCATTCCTACTTATAATCTCTCTGATCAGATGATAGCGGCGAAGCACGTGTTTGGATCGCTGATGAGACCTTGGTTCCTTTGCTTGTGCAATAGCTCCATTATTGTCGTAGTAAACCGGTATTGCTTCATCAATGGTTGGAACCACACCAAGTTCCGAGACAAACTTCTTGATCCAGACTGCTTCTTTTGCTGCTTCCGAAGCCGCAATATATTCCGCTTCCGTGGTAGAATCCACTACAGTGTCTTGCTTGGAACTCTTCCAACTTATTGCGCCTCCATTCAAAGTAAATACGTATCCAGACTGAGATTTGGAGTCATCCTTATCTGTCTGGAAACTGGCATCTGTATACCCACGTATTACCATATCTCCTTCTCCATATATTAGGAACACATCCTTAGTTCTTCTTAAGTACTTAAGGATTGTCTTGACAGCCGCCCAATGATCCATTCCTGGATCAGACTGGTATCTGCTCGTGACGCTCAGAGCATACGATACATCGGGCCTAGTACATAACATAGCATACATGATAGATCCTATCGCGGATGCATAAGGAATCTTATTCATGCAAATCCTCTCGTCTTCTGTGCGCGGACACATAGACTTTGAAAGGTTGATCCCATGCCTGATGGGAAGGTAACCTTTCTTGGATTCTGACATGCTAAACCTTTTTAGCACTCGGTCTATATATGTAGACTGCGAAAGACCAAACAACCGTTTTGATCTATCTCTATAGATTCTAATCCCAAGGATATAGGTTGCTTCTCCCAGGTCTTTCATGGAGAAAGTTTTGGACAACCAAATTTTAACCGACTGTAAGACTGATAGATCGTTTCCTATAAGTAATATGTCATCGACATATAATACTAGGAATACGACTGCACTCCCACTAACCTTCTTATACACACAAGGTTCGTCAGGATTAGGTGAGAAATCAAACTCTTTGATTGTCTCATCAAAACGAATGTTCCAGCTCCTGGATGCTTGCTTCAGTCCATATATGGATCGTCGAAGCTTGCATATTTTGGTTTTATCAACCGATGTGAAACCTTCAGGTTGTATCATGTATACATCCTCAAGCAGGTTTCCATTAAGGAAAGCTGTTTTCACATTCATTTGTCATATCTCATAATCATAATGAGCTGCTATGGTCAGGAGCATCCGAATGGATTTAAGCATAGCTACTGGCGAATAGGTTTCGTCATAATCAATTCCTTGTTTCTGACAATATTCTTTTGCCACTAATCTAGTCTTAAAGGTAACAACATTACCTTCCATGTCAGTTTTCTTCTTGAAAACCCACTTGCACCCTATGGGCTTAATCCCTTCAGGTGGGTTAACCAAGTCCCATACTTGATTTTCGTACATGGAATCCATTTCCGACTTCATGGCTTCAAGTCATTTGTCCCTTTCTGAACTTTTCAGAACATCTTCATAACTGATAGGTTCGTCATCGCTTATGAGTAACACGTCGTTCGATTCACTTATGAGAAATCCGTATCTCTCTGGAATATTGCGTGTCCTATCAGACCTACGAAGAGGTGGTGTTGTTTTAGGTTCAACTGATAGCTCATCATTATGAGTTATTGGTTGTGGGTCTAGACTAGGTGTCTCTGTAATGTCTATTGGAGTTTCTTGAACTTCATCAAGTTCGATGCCACTCCCACTGTTTTCTTGTAAAAGAAATTCTTTTTCCAGAAACACAACATGCCTTGAAACAAACACCTTTTGTTCCAAGGGATGATAGAATTGGTAACCCTTCGTTTCCTTAGAGTATCCAATAAATAGACATTTATCAGACTTAGCATCCAATTTGTCTGATACAGTCCTCTTCACAAAAGCAGGACAACCCTATATTTTAAGGTGAGTTAAATGAGGTTTCTTACTATTCCACGTCTTATATGGAGTAGTAGAGACTACCTTGGTCGGGACTCTGTTTTGCAAGTAAACAGCTATCTTAAGTGCATAGCCCCAAAAGGATTTTGGAAGAGTTGCATGGTTCATCATAGATCTAACCATGTCCATCAAGGTTTGGTTACGCCTCTCAGATACACCATTATACTGTGGTGTATATGGCGGAGTCCATTGAGACAATATCCCATTGTCCCTAAGATAATCTTGAAACTCTTGACTTAAGTATTCACCACCCCGATCGGATCGAAGTATCTTAATACTTTTGTCAAGCTGTTTCTCTACTTCATTTCTGAACTCTTTAAATTTCTCAAAAGCTTCAGATTTGTGTTTCATCAAGAACACATACCCGAATCGTGAGTGATCATCGATAAAGGTAATGAAGTAGCTATAGCCTCCTTGTGCAAGAGTTGACATTGGTCCACATACATCAGTATGTATTAGACCAAGCAATTCTCCCACTGGATTACCTTTTTCGGAAAAGGGTAATTTGGTCATCTTGCCTTTTAAGCATGATTCGCATGTATCAAATGAACCAGGTTCAAATGATTCCAGAATTCCACATCGGTGTAATTTGGTCATGCGTTTCTTACTTACATGGCCAAGACGACAATGCCACGTATAGGAGTCTATTCGATTATCTATTCGAGCATGTTTGTTGCTAACTTCGATATTGAAAACGTCACCGGATAAAGCTAACGTGTAGATATCATTGCACAAAGTTCCGGTCCCATAAAGAACACCATTTAAAGTTATGTAACAACAATTGTTACTAAAAGTTAAATGATAACCATTTTCATTCAAACATGAAATAGATACAATGTTCTTTATTAATGAAGGAACAAAATAGCAATTATCCAATTCTAAGACACGTCCAGTAGGGAGCTTTAGCAAATATGTTCCGATGACAACAGCAGCAATCTTTGCTCTATTTCCAACTCGCAGATTCGCTTCTCCTTTGACGAGTCTTCTTCTATTCCTTAGCCCATGTATGTCATTACATATATGTGAGCTACACCCAGTATCAAGTACCCAGGTGGTTGAGGAAATAGAGTGACATTCAATAACGAAGATGCCTGAAGAGGATGGGGCATCGGATGCCTTCTTCTTCAAGGACTCAAGATAAACCTTGCAGTTTCTTCGCCAGTGGCCCTCCTTGCCACAATGATGGCAAGTGTCTTTTGGTGCTTTTTCAATCCTTTTGTCCTTAGTTAACTTATTGGTGTCCAAAATGGAACGCAAATTCAGAGAAGACATAATCGAGTGATTATCCTAAAAATACAAATTGAGCTTATGTGAGAAGAATGATAAAGAATGCATCAACATACATTAATAAAATCCTATTTATTTTTCGAATTGAATAACCCTTTTTATCAATTCGGGAGATCATAGGAACATCTCCAAATAGGTCGATATCCAACCATAGATAAGAACAACCATGGCTGTGGCCATCAAGTTATTCTTGGCTATGAAGGTAAGTAATTATACCGATTACATATCACATATATGTAACTATCACTTTATGCTATTAACTAATTGAATGTTTGCATAAATCATTGGGTTGTTAACTCATTAACAAGTATGCAACATTATACATAGCACCCAACTGCACCTCTCTTTACATCGACCTTGGCTGTGGCACAACAAATCGATGCTCCAAGCTTAAGGCTGACCCATTAATCAAGAAATAGTTTTAATATGGTTGGAGCTCATTCAACCGTTTAGTCAGGCTTGGATGTATCCAACAACCAAAACTAAGGATTGACCTCTGACTCCAGCTATATTAATCATAAACTAATTCCATGGTTTGAACATGTTGAGGTTCAAGCTGGGCATGGACGTGTCCATCAACCCAAACGAGAAACAAAACTCCGATTCTAACCATATTAATGGAAGGTGTTGGCCTTAATATTTTGTAAGGGGTTTTGGGTCTTATCCTTTCTTTTCTAAGCACATTCATGACATATAATTATGTCATGTACTAACGATTTCCTTAATAAAGTATGTATGTGACTTAATTTATCAAGTCTCATTAATTGAATTAGGAATTGGATTTCCTAATTCTAATTTCATACTTTATTCAAGGAATTGTTTTGGGAAACAATTTCCTAAATTGTCATAATCAATTTCGGAAATAATATGTTTAAGACTTTGATTTCTCTAAATCAAATCTTATTAAATTAAGAGATAGATTCCCTTAATTCAACCACATATTATTTTCATGAAAATCTTATTTAAGAAAACTCTATAGGAAACCATTTTCCTAATTAATTTTGGAGACAACAATATGTAAGAGCATCACCTCTTAAATCAAATAAGGAAATTATCGTTTGAGAATCACCTCAAAATTTCCAAGATTTGATTACATATTTTATTTATGGATTTATTAATTACAACAAAATATTTTCTTTGGGTGGCTCCCCGAGGCTCAGATACCCAAAAAAAAGGAATTTGTTGTAAATTTAATTTGGTCCGCTCCCCGAGGCGTAACCAAATTAAACATGACAATTTTATTCAAAATTAGGAAATTAAATTACAACAACTAACTTTAAATTGGACGGCTCCCCGAGGCTCAATCCAAAATAAAGAAATTTGTTGATAATTTAAAACCAATTCGAATTTAATTATCAATTAATGATCCATAAATTTGTCTAGACTTTCTTTGAAAGAAAGTGCCCAAAATTGCGAGATTTCATAATAGGTTTTCAGAATAATTGTAAGTTTCTGGTACAAAGAAAACTTACATATTTCCAAAATTGGAAAGTTTCCAAAAATGGGAAGTTTTCACAATTATCATAAAATTTCAAAAACTAGGATATTTCAAAAGTTTGCGAAATTTCATGAGGATTTCCAAACTTTGAAATTCCTAAATCTAAAATTTATCATAATTGGAAAGTTTCCATAATTGAAAATTTTTCCAAAATTGAGATCATGACAAAGTTTTCCACAAAACAATTATATGATTATGTCGAATACTAATTGGCTCTGATACCACTGTTGGGACCGGGTGCATGTTGACATGGATACGGGTTCGTAATTTTAAAATTTAATTACGTGCAGCGGAAGGTTTAGCATAAATAATTTCTCAAATTATTTTAACCACGTATCTAGCATGCAACCTTATGTTGTGGAGACATGATCATACATTTAAAATTTTGCAGAAAGTAAACTAATTTACTTAATACCTCGCGTAACTCGTAGAAAGGGACGAGATCCAACCGTAGCGTCCCTTGGAAGCTCCGCCTCTATTCGCGTCCACGCCGAGTTCTCTTCGGGATGACTTCGCAAAGCCACGAGTTTCGTGCCGACAAGAACTACTAAATTCTCCAAAGGCACGACAAGAATATCAAGAGAGAGAGATGGAAACTAACCACCAAACTAAAAACGGAATCAAGATTCCGGGAGGAAGGAAGGAGTCGCGCCCCGCTTCTTCTTCTTCTTTGGCACCTTCTTGGTGGAGGTGGCTCACGGCAAAGGAGGTGAGGGCAGCCGGCCCTAGAAGAGGGAGAAGGTAGCCGACCCTAGAAGAGGGAGAAGGTAGCCGGCCCTAGAAGAGGGAGAGGGAGAGAAGGAGAGGAAGAGAGGCTAGGCAAGAATCCTTGATCTCTTGAATTGAATTTCCAAGCCTTGCCTAGGTACCTTTATATAGTAGCCACTTAATCGCCAAGTCTCCTCTTAACGGAATAAATTTTTCATAAGAAATTTATTTTATAAATTTTTCTATGAATTATTCCGTTATGCCAAGTTTTTATTATAACTTAATTTATAATAAAAACAACCATGTCTCCCCTTTTATTATGGAAAGAAATTTCTTTATATAAATTTCTTTATATAAATTTATTTATCATGGTAAATCAATCCATTATTGATTTTATAAAATAAAATAAACCATTTAAAGTTTATTTTAATTTCCATGAAAATAAATTTCTTTATATAAATTTGTTTATATAGATTTCTTTATATAAATTTATTTATCATGGTAAATCAATCCATTATTGATTTTATAAAATAAAATAAACCATTTAAAGTTTATTTTAATTTCCATGAAAATAAATCTCTTTATATAAATTTCATTATATAAATTTCTTTATCCATAATTTTATAAAACAAACCTCGCGCGGTTTATTTTATAATTTGAACCAAAAATTCGGTTCTCCTCGTTTTAATTTGGCCGGCCAAACAAAGAGGGTGGGGACCCTCTTTGGCCGGCCAAACCCAACCCACGACCTCACGAATTAAACTCATTTAATTCGTTTAATAAGTCTTCAAAAGACTTAGCCATTTTATGCTTCCGATGCGTCTCTGAAAAATTCAGATTCGACTTATCTCTCTTGATCGGAAAATCCAATTTTCAACTCGTTTTAAATCCCTCGGATTACTCGTAGTGCGTGTGACTAAATAGGCTTTCGATTTATGTTGGCCGTCTATAATCAACCAATTATAGAACGATCATGAGTGGCACCTAGTAGTACACATGACCCCCAATTAATCGAAAGATCAACGGTTGACCTCAGATATAATTCTGAAACCCTTCAGCAGCTTTAATGAATCGTGCCTCATTCCCTTCACCATCTTATACCCACTTGGTTCAGGACACGGTCTATGTGTGTCAGTCCCCACTAGGCTGACTACGTCACACCTAGCCCAAGTAATGTCTTTCTCGTCCAACGGATTCTAATTACTCTCATGTATCTGAGATATTCATACTCAGATCATGTGATGCTCTGGCCAGAGGCTTCGAGTAATAATCCGACGATAGACCTTGGGTAAACATCTCCTCGCAAGGAGTGGTGAATCCTTTGTAGGCTGTTCAAACATCTTCGGGCACTTCGGCTTATACCCAACCATCCTGGGTCCACACCTCCATGGAAATGCTTGCTTAAGATGTCAAAGTATAAGTCTCCATGACCAAGATGACTTGAACACCGCAAGTCAAAGGAACATCGCACTTAAGCTACAGTAAAAACTTCACTGACATATCTATATATAGACTACCATATGAAGTTTTACAGCTAGTCACTCCAATGAACTAGTTCCCTTAACTAGCATTCATGTTTATCTCCGGACATCCCAATGTCTCCAGCCAGTGAGAATCAGCTGATTAGAGAATAACCCATGCTAGTCTCAATAGAATTGATAGTGTCCGTATTTATCAATTAATCGACTAGGGACAATTTCAATACTTCACAATTGCACATGTAGAGATAATCACTAGTTGTGAATTCATCACAAATTCTCTCATGCTGTGAATTGTATTGCGGACATTCAGTAAATGAGTTTAAGATCTCAATCAAATACACGAACATGTATACTCAAATAGTGAATATTCATTTATTAAAGTAAATGATTACAATCATAAGGTGATTGCCTTAGGACACTTCTCTCATATTACTAACAGACTCAGATCTAGCCGTTCTCTGGAATGGACGACTCCTAATAATCCGATGCTTGATCCCTTTGATCTGGATCCAATGCTGACTCAAGTCTGACCCGATTTGATCTAGGTCCATGATCAATTGAAGCCTACAAAATGATATTCAAATTTAGTGCAAAAAATATCCCAAATTTACAAAGATTTGAATTAAAAACCAAAATAGAGGGAATACATGAAACCTAATACAATTGCAAACTTAAGCATATAAAATGTGGATCAAACATGGATTTTAGAGCCTAAAATAATCAATAAAATGATGGTTGTCAACCAGATGCAGATCAACGAGGATGAGCTACTCCCGGTCTCGACCCCACTGTTCGGTTTTACAGGGTATCGAGTACAACCGATAGGGCAAATCATCCTATCGCTATCATTGGGCAGTGATGTGCTGGAGAGGACTAGGAGGACACCTTTCCTGATTGTGGATGCTCCCTCATCTTACAACGCCATCTTAGGGCGCCCGACATTGAGTGTCTTCCAGGCGGTGGTTTCTGTCTACCACCAGAAGATACAATTACCCGTGGGCGACCGAGTGGCTAAAGTCAAGGGCAACCAGTTGGTGTCTCGGCGATGCTACAATGGGGAAGTCAGGTCAGAGTCCCAGAAGAACCTAAGAGCTCCGAAGGCTAGCTGGAGGAGGCGGTCATGCACAGAGGGAGAGGGACAAAAGGCTCGAGAGGCCAGGGCAGGCCAACTATCTCCGACCCTTTCGTACCCGGTAAGATTTACCTTGCGTATTGTGTACCCGCCTGTGTATTTTTGCTGCCTTGTAGCGAATTCAAGTAATAAAGGAAGGTGTCCTCTCCAAAATACCAATGTACCACCGAAGAAATAAAAACCCTAATACCTCGCGGTGCTGCGGATGCCCGGGGTAATTAGGCTTGGTTTAGGTGTTTTGACTCCCAACCAAGAATAAAAACCCTAATACCTCGTGGTATTGCGGATGCCCGGGGTACTTAGGCTTGGTTTGGGTGCTACGGACGCCTAATCAAGAATAAAAACCCTAATACCTCGTGGCGCTGTGGATGCCCGGGGTACTTAGGCTTGGTTTGGGTGCTACGGACGCCCAACCAAGAATAAAAACTCTAATACCTCGCGATGCTGCGAATGCCCGGAGTTCATAGGCTTGGTATGGGTGCTACGGACGCCCCACTAAAACTAAAAACCCTAATACCTCACGGTGCTGCGGATGCCTGGGATACTTAGGCTTGGTCTAGGTGCTGCGGACTCCCAACCAAGAATAAAAATCCTATTATACCTCACGCTGCTGCGGATGTCCGGGGTACTTAGGCTTGGTCTGGGTGCCACGGACGCCCAACCAAGAATAAAAACCCTAATACCTCGCGGTGCTGCGGATGCCCGGGGAGGCTTGGTCTGGGTGCTATAAATGTCAAACCAAGAATAAAAACCCTAATACCTTGCGGTGCTGCGGATGCCCGGGGTACTTAGGCTTGGTCTGGGTGCTACGGACGCCCAACCAAGAATAAAAACCCTAATATCTCGCGGTGTTGTGGATGCCCGGGGTACTTAGGCTTGGTCTGGGTGCTACGGACGGCCAACCAAGAATAAAAACTCTAATACCTCGTGGTGCTGCGGATGCCCGGGGTACTTAGGCTTGGTCTGGGTGCTACGAACGCCCAACCAAGAATAAAAACTCTAATACCTCTGGTGCTGCGGATGCCCGGGGTACTTAGGCTTGGTCTGGGTGCTACGGATGCCCCACCAAGAATAAAAACCCTAATACCTCGCGGTGCTGCGGATGCCCGGGGTACTTAGGCTTAGTCTGGGTGTTGCGGACTCCCAACCAAGAATAAAAACCCTAATACCTCACGGTGCTGCAGATGCCCGGGGTACTTAAGTTTGGTCTGGGTGCTACGGACGCCCACCCACGAATAAAAACGTTAATACCTCGCGGTGCTACGGATGTCCAGGGTACTTAGGCTTGGTCTGTGTGCTACGAACGCTCAACCAAGAATAAAATCCTTAATACCACGCAGTGCTGTGGATGCCTGGGGTACTTAGGCTTGGTCTGGGTGCTACGGACACCCAACCAAGAATAAAAATCCTAATACCTCGTGGTGCTGTGGATGCCCGGGATACTTAGGCTTGATCTTGGTGCTATGGACGCTCCACCAAGAATAAAAATCATAATACCTCACATGTTGCGGATGCCCAGACTACTTAGGCTTGGTCTGGGTGTTGCAGACTCCCAACCAAGAATAAAAATCCTAATACCTCGCGGTGTTGCGGATGCCCGGGGTACTTAGGCTTGGTCTGGGTACTGTGGACTCCCAACCAAGAATAAAAACCCTAATACCTCACGGTGCTACGGATGCTCGGGGTACTTAGGCTTGGTCTGGGTGCTACGGACGCTCAACCAAGAATAAAAACCCTAATACTCCGCGGTACTGTGGAAGCCCGGGATACTTAGGCTTGGTCGGGGTACTATGGACGCCCGACCGAGTAGCCGAGACCCTGATGCCTCGCGGTGTGGCAGGTGCCCGAAATACTTAGGCGCTGCGGAAGTGAGGTTAACACAATCTACCAAATAAAAAGGGAAGAAGCAAGACATCAGAATATTAATACAAGCAAGTGCACATCAAAAGTAACAAATCTTTTCCTTCATTTATATGGGAAATACATTGATGCCAACATCTCAGAGGAATGTCAAGATTCAATCAGAGGATCCGGTAAAGGAAGTCACTCCTCTACTCGGGCTTTTCTCCATCACTTCATCATTCCCGCAAAGTCGCTTGGCTCGAAACCGTCTTCCAATAGCGGGTGAGCGGGGATCCACGCACGTCATGGTCAAAATTCTTGAATCTTCGACCTTAGGGGAAACCTCTCGGTCCTTCATCCTCGTAATCCTTAACAGATAAAACAATTGGGGGAACACATGGGTGTAACAATTCCGTCCAAAGACCCCGACTACCTCTTCCCACAAAGATGCATCCAACAACAAGGATGACTACCACATTCAAAAGGAAGAGGAGGGGGAGCAGTAGCTACAACTCCTCTCCGGGTGATGGTACTGCACCATCCTCGGCAAACGCCATCCGATGCCCAAAATTCGGGAAAACGAGCAGAAGTGGATGGCGTTTGAGGTGGATAGGGGACGAACCGCCTGAGGAGGGGCAGAAGATGAACCATCAGGAGATGTCATCTCCGCTATGCTCCCGGTGGAGCACATGATATCCCTTCTGGACTCCTCAGCCAAACCCGGGGTCCCACCTCTGCCAGGATCTTCAGCGAGACCCCGGACATCATTTCCGCTATGCTTCCTAACAAACAGTGTGAAACATGTGGTTCCACCCCACTAGGCCCTTCGGTGAGAAACACTACTACGTCTCCGCTATCCTCCCCGGCGGTGTCGACAACTCCTGCCGTAAAAAGGGGCGGAGCAAAGGGCGCTGGCATCTCGCCACAAGAAGTCTATCAGGAGAAAGAAAGCGAAATAGAGGGGGAAGGACGGTTCACCCTTCTCCCCCTCTTTATAGAGACCACCGCTTCTCTTCGCATTTAATGCAGGAGTGGCGCGGGAACAACAACGGACGCCAACCCTGAAGCGTCGCGTCGATTGGTATGTCTCTGCCGCACCTGGGAACTCGCAACTCTTTATGGGTCAATTCAAGAGATCGCTTGGGATGCGGAGACGACGGTTCGGAGGCCACCAACACTCTCCAAAAGAGAAGGGTCGATGGGGGCTCCACGGGGGAATAAATGTAGGCCTGGTGCTTGGGCTTGCGGGGTTATCTTGGGAGATCCGTACTCAGGATTAAACCTGAAAACTCCCGATCTTGCTACTCTCTGAGCCCTTGAGGCGAAGACATATGACACAGGGAGCCAAACGCAAAAGCATGCACGAGACAGTAAGATAAAGAAATGTTATCATTTTAATCAAAATAGGTACGGCAGGGCTAAGCTCCCTGGTAAACACCTAATCCTACAACTCTTGGCTCTCGGAGGTAGTTCCTCCCAAACTCGGCTGACACTCATAAACTCGGATCAGCATCTGGAGGCAGAAGTTGAGTCTTCTTCAACTGGTTAATGGCCCCGTGGAAGCCTTGCTTCAAGCGCTTCATTACCTGGCCAGCAAGGATATCGCCAAATTCATTCGATTCCAGGAACTTAGCTTTGAAGTCTGCCTCAGACTCTCTGGTGCTAGAAGCCTCAGCAGCCTCCTTGGCGCGCTTCAGCTGTTCCATCTCGGCAGACATTCTATCTTTCTCTGCCAGGGCCTCCCTAAGCCTGTCTGACACGGCCTATACCTTCGATCGAGCCTGGGCCAGGTCATCCTCGAAGACAGACAAGCGATCAGTCGCCATCATGAGGTCGGACTCCTTCTGGCCGAGCTGCTGCGCTTGGCTCTGAACGCGTGCATTCAATCTCTCGGTCGAAGCTTCCATAAGTCGGATATCGCCCGACAACATTCTCTCTCATTTGAAGCTGATCCCACTCCTGCGTTACCTGGAGCAGATCATTGGTAATGGCCACTACCTGCTCAGAGACCAACCGTTCTCAGTGCGGGGAACTATGTAGGGCGGACTCCTTAGCCATCAGGGTATTCACCAGATGCGCCACCTTCACCTGTAGAGCCCGGCTGACCTCCGCTTGCATAAGTCCCACCCGATACTCGTGGTCAGCTGTGACCTCTGATCTCAGGGCCCAGCCAGTCAAGGCTTCAATCTGAGGCCAGACGTACAAGCCACGACCGGCCATCAAGTAGTCTTCAGCCGCCTATCATTGCACCAAGGAATTATAGAACGTACAAGGAAACATCCTATATACCAGGAATATACACCTTCAGAAGGGACTCGCGGAGATAGGTTAGAGGCCCCGCAGAGACTCATACGACTGCTCCTCCTTGAGACCTCAAGACGTCGGCCCGACCCTCAGAAGGCAACGAACCCCTACGCGGAGGAAGTAGCTGGACAGCAGGAGCTCTAGGGAGCAGTGCAGAGGGGCCGGAATCACCCTCCTCAGAGCTGGAAGTCTCCTCGGACAAGGGCCCCTTGGCAGGAACCTCCTTCAACTGCACTGGTGGGAAAGATTGTATGGAAGCCTCCAATGCTGCATCTAACCTCTTTTGAATGCGGTCGAGTGCCATCTTGTATTGGGTGCACAATACCTCCTTACCCTTAGGAGCCTCGGCAGGGTCAATTGAATGAGAGCTGGCGCCACCGGAGCGCATGCTTTTCCATCTGGGGCTCGAGCCTTCCGGAATCCGCCTCTTCTGCCGACTAGCGAATTGTATGGTTGAGGGGGTAGTAGGGGGTGAGGACCCCTCGCCGGCCCCTCCGGATGAACAGCAGCCGGGGACAGTCACCCCTGAAGGAAGATCCGCCTGAGGGTCAACCGATGGACCGGAAGGCCCTTAGCTCGCAACGGGCGGAGGCACAATAGTAGCTTCTGCCCTCCCGGGTGAAGCAGGCCCACGGGACGATTCGACGGTCCTCTCCGAGGACTCGGCAGGCACAGGGGGTGCATCAGGAGTAGTTAGGGGAGGAGTCAGCGCCTCCTGGTTGGCCTCCTCCCACTTGATAAGTCAGCGCATCACCCTGGGGAACATGACTTCCTCTGCAATAGTCAGACAAGGAAACATCAGTCAGAACTAACAGGCATTGATGGAAAAGATGAACATACCGAGGCTGGGGCTGATCTGGGTCACTTTGGGGCTAAGGCCCGCCCAGTACATGAGCTCCTCACTCTGCACCAGTCCAGGGCCACTAAACTCCATGCTGAAGAGTACATTCCTAGCGCGCTGGTACGCGGGACTCTTGAGAAACTCCCCTAGAGAGGGAGTAGTCGGTAGAGCCTCTGTCCAACGCAGAGGACTGAAGGGCAGCACGGGCTGTTGGATGAAGAAGAACTTCTCCTTCCACCCTTTGTGCGAAAAAGGGAACCCTCCTAAGAACCTATGGCTCGGACGCGCCGAAAAGCTAAAGACCCCTCGTGAGCCGATCGGAACAAAGAAAGAATAAAAGAGACGAGGAGTCAGGGGGAGGTCGAAAAGCTTGAAGATAATATACGCCACCCATCTGAGTAAAGGCATTGGGAGCCATCTGGTGAAGGGGGATATCGAAATAGGAGGTTACATTCATGAAGAAAGGGGGAATGGGGAAGCGGAGCCCTGACTCTATTTGTCCTAAGAAGAAGGTAGAAAAGCCTGCGGGAGGCTCCACTGCGTCTGGTCTACCTTAGGGATAACCACCGCCATCTCGGCCGGGACGCCGTAGGCCTCAATGGCCGCTTGTAGAGCCTCCGGCCTCACTCTCGAAGAGGCGGACTTGTACCACTCCGCTCGGTAACCTTCCATGGTTGCTAAGGTAAAAGATGAGAAGGAGGCAAATTACTTACGTTAAGAAGAGTCCTTAGATAAGAAGAGGAAGACGAGGTGCACCCAGCCACGAAGCCAGAAGTCGGTTGAACGTCTTCGTCTCCACTTCTTATATGGAGAAAGATGCCTGCATGAGTGCAATGGGGGTAGGGCACGTGGAAAGCAAGAAACCGCCACATCGGGGCAGCACCAGAGAACAGCTGTCTGACGTCGTGAGCCAGCTACAGCGATGCACGTCAGTAAGAGGCCGTGAAGAGAGCCGTTGAAGCACGTGGCGATGGGGTATTCGCGAAAGGAACTTGTTTCCATCAAAGAGTATCATGCACCTTTATAACGGATGGACAGGTATCAGTGCGGTACTTCGAAAGCCCTAGAAGCCTTTTGGGAAGGACGAAACCAAAAAGGGATTTCCTCGGGACCCGGGGCAACTTCTACAATCTTAGGACCCCGTATAACTACCAAAGGAGCAGTAACGGGTGCAAGGACCCACTGGGACATAGCTTCTTCATCGTCACACTAGTCCGATGAGTCAACAACACTTCCTTCGATTAGACTTGAAGGGAGGGACTTGTGATGGGGTTGAATAGCCCTTAGCAGGACACGTGGGCTGAAGAAGCTGGGTGGCAAGATGTGGCGAGTCTGAGCGACTCCCCTCTTAGAGTTCCCAGGGCACTCCTGGGAAGGGGATCCCGCGGGGCCCTCCCTCGGTAAGCACAACTTGGAGATTAGATCAGAAAACCCCTCCCAGGATCACCCCAGGAAGTTAGGACCCGAGACCATCTCGGGGAAGCGAAACGCCCACGACCTCCTGGGTCAGAAGACCCCGAGATCACCTCGGGGAAGCGGATCCCAAGCAGCATTCGACCTCAAGTGACGATCCCCCTTTTTTGTCGGATCTATGGATAAGCATCCCCCCTATCGCGGAGTTATCATGACCCTTAAATATCGCAACAGGTCACACTTAATAACGACATGGACCATTTCAAAGACTATTCTGTAACCGACGAAGGGGGGGGGGGACGTGACATAGATCATGGGACGCCCCAAGCCATCCGTCGTAGGTATAAAAGGTATTCCAACCCCACTGGTAAAGGGGGTTATGCACTCTCTACTACTCATACCTTTTTCTGCCTTTTACTCTTCTCCATCGAGGTATTGACTTAAGCGTCGGATTGGACTCCGCCGGACAACCTCCGGCGTGTTCCCCTAACGCTCGTGTTGATCTCGCAGGACGCAGAGTTCCTCCCCCATCGTCAACATCTACGCGGGCTGAACCCCGGTGACTGGCTGTCGACGTCAATTCCTTCCGGAATAATATATTTTAAAATATATTTTTAAAATAGAATAAATATCAGACCATGTTGGACCTGAAATTCTAGTATATCATGTTCTCGTTGGGCCTAATATTCTTTAATTTCAGACTCAACGTAAGCTTGAAATCCAAGAATATCAAGTCTTCTTATATTCAAAATTAAAATATTTTTTCTAAAATAATTTAAATAAATATTTATAATAAAAAATAAAAAGACAAAGATGAAAGAAATATATAAAAAGATAAAGAAAAATAAAGATATAAATATAAAATATAGAAATATATTAAAAAATAAAAAAATAAAGAAAATAAAATATATGAAAATAGACATATAAATAAAGATATAATAAGAATAAAAAATAAAATAAATAAATAATATGAATAAATAATAAAATAACAAATATAAAATAGAGTTAATGATAAATGAAATATATCAAAAGATAAAGATATAAATATAAAATATAAAATTTTCTTTCAAAAGAATATTTTCATGATTGTGAATCATCATGGAGTTTACAAAATAATTATCGCACCATGAATTTCTATCATTTTCTCTTCCAAATATTTCTTTACTGATATGATTTTTTTTAATGATCTTGAGGATCGGAAACTAGATTGACTCAGGCACAAAATAAGCTATTTGAAATCCCTTTTAAACTATTGCATATCCTAGAAGAAGAAAACTAAGTTGATTACTAATTTGAAACTTAAACATATCAAGTAGGTTTTGTTATGATACAAGATAAGCTATTTGAAATCCCTTTTAAACTATTGGATATCCTAGAAGAAGAAGAAGACTAAGTTGATTACTGATTTGAAACTTAAGCATATCAAGCAGGTATTGTCATAAAATTTATTTTTCTTCAAAGTGGGTCTGAAATGAAATAATTTCATTCCTAACATGGGCTTGAAATGGGAGGGTCTGAAATTATTTCATTTCAGGCTCAAAGATGGCCTAATATGATCTCATATTAGACCCTCTTTGAGTCTGATATGACAATCATATTAGGTCCTCTTTATTCCTATTTCATCTTATTACAGTTCATGTTTAAAATTCATAATTATAGCATAACACAAACAAACTTGCTTAAGGTTTTGGTTGGGAGAGTTGGGAGATGAGCTCGTGACTATAACACAACTATCACTTTTTGGCAAGAAGAAGTGGTTGCCTACACTAATAAAGAAAAAAAAGGGAGAATACTTGCATCTGAATCATAATCTATTATTTTAAAATTAAAACGATAAAAAAATGATTCGGATATTTTAGAAATGTAACTACGAAAGAGAATTATCGGCGGAAAAGATAAAAAAGAAATAAGTTAATTTTACATTCTTTGATAAAAAAATATATCATAAAATGTTTTTTTTATAATTATATATTTCCACGTATATCTTTTCCTAAAAACCTTAATATCTTTATAGTTAACGCTCTGTTCGCAGTTGGTAGCTTTACCAAAGATTACAATGTGTTTTTTTAAATTTTTTTTAGGTAGTTAATTTATAAAAAACAAATATTAAAGAGAGGTTCGATATTTTTCTTTATTTTAAAAATATTTTTATTTTAGTTTTAAAAAATAATGATAAAACACCTATCTAATCTTACTCTAAGAGTATAGAATTAGAGAAAGGAACTCTCTTTCTCCTCACCTGAATATATATATATATATATATATATATATATATATATATGAGTGATCTCCTGAGCGATAAAACTTGCACGCCAACGTGCGACAAGCTTCCTGATCGATCATGATGACCGATCAGGCACTCTTCGAGGGCGGCGAGTTCCTCCGGTCACCCCTCCGAACACCATACTATAATCAAGAGAGACACGTGAACCCGTCGAGACTTGCTGACCAACGGCGGTCTCCAGCCGCTGCCTCGAACACCATACTATAACCAAGAAGGACACGTGAACCCGTCGGGGCTTGCTGACCAACGACGACCTCCAGCTGCCGCCCCGAACACCATACTATAACCAAGAGGGACACGTGAACTCGTCGGGCTAGTCGCACCCTCCGCTCGTCATTGCTAGTCACCGGCTCGCCGCCCCCGGAGAGTGCCTGATCGGTCACGTGACCGATCAGGAAGCTTGTCGCTCAGGAGATCAAATCCTCATATATATATATATATATATATATATATATATATATATTCAACTGATTAATTTAAAAAACGAACAATTTATTTTATAAAATTTTTTCATTGAATCATCACTGAAGTAAATTTAAAAGTATAAAATTTTTTCATTGAATAATCACTGAAGTAAATTTAAAAGTATAGATGGATCTTAATGGATAATTCAATATCATAAGCGGTTCAATCTCAAGAATAAGATATATTCTATGAGAGATTCAAACTCTCGTTGTATTTGAGCTCATCCTATCTTTTATCATTGTATCATGCCCCAAGAGTAGGAATTGAACAATTTTTTTTAATAATACAAGCATCCAACTATTCAAACTAACTAATTTTAGATGTGGTAGACCTAATTTTCCCTTGGTCAGTAGGATAAATCAGGAAAGCACGGATAAGTTTTAGCGAATGGCCAGCATCATGAGTAATTTGAATACGTGGGTGTATGAGGTGTGATTTGAATACCATGGACGTATGAGGTATCGATTGCTAATAAAAGAGAGGGAGGAATCATTTGAGTTTTGTTCTGATCAATATCGTGAATAATAAAGCCACTAGCTCGTCAACGAATAGGCTGACATACGTGCTCTCTGAAGATCGTCGGTGAAGGAGATGAAGGGACCTTAAAAGCAATCTAAAAGAGGGTTAGAATGACGTCAAAGGTAGATCCCAACATGTCACTCCAATGCTTAAGTTAGGATTTATTTGAGACAGTATCTTAGAGGAAAAGAAGGATGAGGAAGAAAGAGAGAATATAAAATATGGTAGAAAATAAAATAAAATAATATATAGACCATAAATAAGAGTTGAATAATGAAAATAACTTTATGAAAAATTTTGGAATAATTTTCAGAAATTTTTTGAAAGATTCGTGGAATAAATAGACGCGAGATGGACTAGTTATAAATTATTTAAGGAAAAGTTTAATTTACAGAATATATATTATATATATATATATATATATATATATATATATATATATATATATATAATTGATCGGATGCGGACGGTTGCTGCGGACTTGCTGCGGACGTCCTGCGTGGATGCCAGCGTGGATGCGAGAATTGTCCGAGGATCTAGGGCAAAACAAAAAATCACAGCGCGAGAAATTTTCGCGACAAACCATTCCTCGCGCCCGCTCGGCCGCCAGCCCTCTTTCTCGCAGCGTACCCTTTCCCTCTTTCTCGCAGTTCTCTTTCCCGGAGTGAACCCTCGGCCTCGCCCTCGGCCTCGCCTTGCCCTCGCGTCCCGCAGCGTGCCACTGAGCTCGTGCCGACGCCTTCCCATCCCTCGGCACTGCACATGTCTCGCTTTGCGTTCTGAAACGCCTTCCCTTCCCACTGAGCTCGTTCCGGCGATGAGCTCCGTCGTCTCGCGTTCAGCCTCTCGCTCCCTGTAAGCGCCCCCACCCCCACCCCATTTCTTTCCGCCCAATTTACGATCGATCATTGGCAAATCGCGACCTAAGTTTTTGGTCTTCCATTTGGAGTGTGAAATTGGGAAGGATGCAAGGGTTTAAGGAAGTGTCTTCGTGATTGTTCTTTTGTATGATAGTTGATTTTGTTTTGAACTGATGCAAACTTGTTTTCTTTATTTTTATTTATTTATTATTATTCTTTTTTATGAATGTGAAAAACAGTCGTGCTGGTCTCTCCAGATATGGAAGATCATTGTCAAGCGAATCAAATCGGTTAGATGAGCCTCTGAAAGCTGAGGAAGCAGGAAATGCGCGATCATCTACGAAGGTGTTGTTGGATTTCATGCTCAGACGAGCTTTTTGCTACTTCCCCCCTTTTTCCCCCTCTCCTCCTGATATTATGTCTGTTGTTACAGCTACTTGTACTGGGTGGTAATGGTTTTGTTGGATCACACGTCTGCAAAGAGGCGTTGGCGCAAGGATTATCTGTTTCTAGTCTCAGCAGGTGGTTTCTTTGATGCACTATGATCATTTGGTTTTCCTTAGCTTCCTGGGTAGCTTGTCTATACTGCAAAACATTCTGATGCTGTTTTAAAATATTGTCATTATTCTACAATGTGATCGTTTTCCTTGCATGAAGAGTGTCGAGGTTTTTTCAAAATGGCTAAGCGAATGGGTGGCCCATTTTTTACTTTTAGGAGCAGTGTTAAAAGTTCATCTGGTCAGCTATCTAGTTTTGCGCTTCATATTCTCTGGCCTAAAGTGATGTCATTTTTTTTAACCGATGAACACATTGATTTAATATTCAGTAAAAGAATCTTATGAAAACATAGTGTGTGTTTGAATGGAGGAAGAGGTTGAAAAGGGGTTAACCCTTGTATGGAAGTCTTAGTAAGGGATAGGCAAGGTTTGCACATTCTTTTTTCCTCCAAACTTAATTATTGCCAAACTGAACTGATGATAAAAAAGGAAAATAGAGAAAGTAATGAGAATTATTATTTTATTAGGTTACTTGTACATCTTTCTCTACGAGTTGAAGAATGAAAATTTTGCTCTCTCCCTTATTTACCTTATTAATAGCTTCCAAACAAGGGATACTCAATTCATATCCATTGCCCTCACTGTCTCTTTCTTTCTCAAGAACTGCCCACGTGGTCAGCGTTGAACGAAGCGGTGATTAGAAATGTCAAATCGGTTTTCAAATCCTGGGATCGTCGATTAGATACTTCCGAGGTTAGGTCTATGTTTTAAATTTGATGATGCAAATAGTAGATTAGTCTTTTGCTAAAGCTCTTTTGTCCTCGCCGCATCGCTTCACATGAAGGAAACAAATGAAAACCTTTTTGGAGTTTAACTTGGTTAGTTTCTTGGACATTTTGAGTCTTCTCACTGTGACGCTCCAACAACTCAACAAATTATGAAAAAAAGGAAAATGAAATAATGTTGAGAGTTCTGAATTATGAAATGTAAATCAAAGATATCAAAATTGTAGAGAAGTGTGGAATTCACATATTTGCTAATTATTTCATTAAGAGAATGTACATGGGTATTTTCCATTTCTAATGATAATGAGTGACACTTTTCTTGTTTTAATTTATCCATCCAACAGGGCCTTCTTGAAAGCATTGATGGTGATCCTGAATTGCTTGTTTTCATACCGTAAGTAACCATACTACTCTTGAAATCTCTCTCGGAACTTGATATATTATTGCATGTAATTTTTAGTTTGCTGTATGCCAATCTCTCGTTGGATTTGATCTTTATCTTACTTCATTGATGAGTTTTAGATCCCTGCACATGATAAAATTAGAATACCATTTCTTAAAGCGATAGCATTTGTTTAACAACAATATTTGAAATTTATTTACATGCTATTATGATAAGGTAAACTCAGATAATATGCTATATTTACCAAATTTCACGAACCATTTCATTTAGTAGCCTCTGATCATCAAATTTCCCATACCATCTACTTTTCTCAGTGGACATGGGCAATTTACACAATACTTGAATCCTATCGAATTGTCTCTTTTCTATGCAAACGTTTAGGAAATGGACTTGTGAGTTGTGACTAAGATCTTGTTCCATCATTATGACTTTTGGTAATGCAGGTTTACCTCAGACGTGAAGATCAAGAGTATCTCTATTGTTGGTGGTTCTGGAGGGAAAAGTCCGTCGAAGATGAGAGCGTATGTATAGCGCCAAATGGAACTTTTGTCATGTTTTCTTTTGAACATATTGTCCTGATAATTTCGGTGGAGAAACTACGCAAATATATTACATTGGACATAATTTCTGTATGAATCTTTGTTGAATGTTGTAATTGGATTCTAGTTGAAATATAATTTGCTTGGAAAATCAAAGTGGAAGCCAGTATCAACACAATTTAACATTTTGCTGCAGTCAGTTTGATCCTCGGTAAATTACCTGTTTGGTTTGCAGGACGGGAGCTGATACTGGTTCTCTATCACACGTGGAGTGAAATCTAGTAGTTAAAGTATCCCTTCAACATTGGAAGATGCTTGGTGAACTTTTATTTTTTCTAACAGTTGTTTGGTTGCATCTTTCTGCCAATTCCAACTAGTTATTTTTTTCCCACATGGCGTTCTGTGGTTCAGATTGTTTTCAATAGATTTTATTGCAGCAACATGTTTTAGGTGGAGGCTTTAATAGTATTTTGCTCACAATGTAACTAGAGGAAAAATAATCACAGACAATTCTCTGACGGGTTTATGCACTGCAGTTCCTACGTAATCTTTTGTCAAGGCAGAATGGGTGTAGAAAGATGTTGCTTGTGTTTTCCTCGTTCGAGGGCATCTCTTTATGGTTGTATCCGGCTGGACGTTGTAAGATCAAACGAAACTTCTATGTTCATTTGACTTTCTGGGGAGTTGCTAAATGCCAAACATGCATGTGCAAAATTTATCGTGGAGTTCCTGAGTATCTTTTGCAGTATGGAAGGGAGTACAGTTTTTGATTTTGCTTTAAGTTCGTCATACGTGTTGAGAAATAAAAAGGCAAAAACTCATACAATAAATTCCTTAATTTCACAAAGGGGTTTCTTTATCTCTTTTGACGTCAAACATTTAGATACACACGCAGACATAATCATTGAAATTTAGATTATACACAAGACACCATAGGCTATACAATCGTTTGCCTTTTTTCTTAACAATACTTGTTTAATAATGCTCAAAAGCGAACTCTAATGGTATTAGTATAGCAGATAGCAGATGGTAATGCTAGCGGATGACGTCTGGTGTGTGTACAAAAGTTGAAAGATAGATAATTATTCCAATGCACATTGGCCAACCAGCGCGATAATTTGCTAAACACCCACTTGATATGCCACCATGGAACACTCTTCGGGCGAATAACAATCCAATAACATCCGGTATATACTGGAACTGGAAAATGGTCCGATGTTGGAGAATAAACGGAGGCCAAAGGAATCAATCTACAATTCTTGTATCCACACTATCATGTATTGGGCGGACCAGCTAGAATACAAAATCTGCCGAAACTGAACCAACCCAAGTGATCAAAATGCAGCGTTAAGAAATACTCATGACGTGCATGTCATGGAGGACACGTCTGAGCTGTTTGTCATCCTCCTAGAACAATATGCATGACAAAAAAGATAAAGAAATTACATATTTAATCAACAGCCTACACTGTCATAGGACACCTGTAGTGCGATACCCAGTTTGGGTATTTGAAAGACCAATAGCAATAAATCCCTTGAAAAACATTCATATGAAAGATGAATACGACACAAAATACCATCAATAAGCCTTACCTCCAGATTACTCATTCATATTTTGTCTGTCTTGTTCTTCCTGGAGAACATAGTTCCTACCAAAAAGTAATTAGAGAAAATATACTAGACCCTTTTCCATGGAAAAACATAGATAGTATGAATTTTGAAAAGCCGGATGACAGATTTCTATCAAGTTGTACATTGATTTAAATATTACAACACATTTAAGAAGCTTTTGAGAGAGCTTTTGAGTGTGAAGGGAGAAAGCTTTTAGATAAAGTAACATTATAAGACATATTAGTTCTTTATCCATAGTCAATGTGAAGTCTTAACATTACATTCTCAACAATTACATGTCCATTCTGCGAAATTAAAACCAAGAGGGAGTATTAATACAGTCTAAAAGCAACATTAACTATTTCCCTAGTCAACGAACTTGAGATTGCATTGTTTCTTTATGCAAAACTTACCAAATTATTGGAAAAAATGTTCAAGCAATTTAAATAAATACTGGAACTCCAAGTTTGATACTTCGTTAAGCCACTAATGTATCAATAGTCATTGTACTCCTTGTACGAACACACAATAGCTCAAGTAAAATCATGTGGCCATAGCCATTACCAAAGGGGAACAGCTGAGAACTTCACTTTCATTGCAATTGCTAGAATACCTATAAATAGATAGGCCTCAATGTTTGTTATTACCAATAAAAATTATTAGATGGCATCATAAAATTAGTATCTTGTGAATGTTATTACCACCTAAAAATTTTACCAGATGGAAGTTGAGAAAACAATGTCTTCAAAAGCCATTATTTTCTATCAATCTCAATTCCAAGTCCACTTGAATGCCACAACTTTGCAGCAAACACAACTAAGTGATCTACTATATCTATTACCACTTAGTTCTTTTTACATGACCAAAACATTCATATTCATATAAGCTTCATTATCTGATAACATATGTTAGTTCAACAAGTAATAGAAGATAGAAGAGCTACCCAGGAAGCTAAGGAAAACCAAATGATCATAGTGCATCAAAGAAACCACCTGCTGAGACTAGAAACAGATAATCCTTGCGCCAACGCCTCTTTGCAGACGTGTGATCCAACAAAACCATTGCCACCCAGTACAAGTAGCTGTAACAACAGACATAATATCAGGAGGAGAGGGGGAAAAAGAGGGGAAGTAGCAAAAAGCTCGTCTGAGCATGAAATCCAACAACACCTTCGTAGATGATCGCGCATTTCCTGCTTCCTCAGCTTTCAGAGGCTCATCTAACCGATTTGATTCGCTTGACAATGATCTTCCATATCTGGAGAGACCAGCACGACTGTTTTTCACATTCATAAAAAAGTATAATAATAAATAAATAAAAATAAAGAAAACAAGTTTGCATCAGTTCAAAACAAAATCAACTATCATACAAAAGAACAATCACGAAGACACTTCCTTAAACCCTTGCATCCTTCCCAATTTCACACTCCAAATGGAAGACCAAAAACTTAGGTCGCGATTTGCCAATGATCGATCGTAAATTGGGCGGAAAGAAATGGGGTGGGGGTGGGGGCGCTTACAGGGAGCGAGAGGCTGAACGCGAGACGACGGAGCTCATCGCCGGAACGAGCTCAGTGGGAAGGGAAGGCGTTTCAGAACGCAAAGCGAGACATGTGCAGTGCCGAGGGATGGGAAGGCGTCGGCACGAGCTCAGTGGCACGCTGCGGGACGCGAGGGCAAGGCGAGGCCGAGGGTTCACTCCGGGAAAGAGAACTGCGAGAAAGAGGGAAAGGGTACGCTGCGAGAAAGAGGGCTGGCGGCCGAGCGGGCGCGAGGAATGGTTTGTCGCGAAAATTTCTCGCGCTGTGATTTTTTGTTTTGCCCTAGATCCTCTCTGGCGGACAATTCTCGCATCCACGCCGGCTTCCACGCAGGACGTCCGCAGCAACGGTCCTCATCCGATCAATTCTATATATATATATATATATATATATATATATATATATATATATATATATATATATATATATATATATATATCTGCTCTTTTTATTTCCTCTCCCGTGCCTGTGCCCTAACATCCCGTTTGGAAAGTTTTTAAGAAATGGAATTGAATTGAATTCCATCAAGAATTGAATTCCAGCGGGAATTGAATTCAATTCTTATGTTTGGAATGAGCCGGTAAATAAAGGAATTGAATTCAATTCCTTTGTTTGGAATGAGTCTAAAACTAAATGAATTTGATTGCTTTTACTATTTTACCTTTCATTTATAGGTTATGAATCAAACATTATATTTATACGAGGTTATTTTAGTATTTTCATTTGTTGGAATTCAATTTCCACACCAAATCACACCTATTTGGGATGGAATTGAATTCCTTAGTTTTGTTAGATTTTAATTCTCATGAGAATTCAATTCCTTCACTTAAGTTACTTCCAAATCATGAAATTGAATTCAATTCCTGGATAGGTCTCCAACAGGGTGTAAACGCGTTGCTGCCGCCCTCTCCCCCTCCTCCTCAACGACGCCGCGGATCGATGTGCCACCCCGACCACGAGACGCCGGTGCCCTACCCCAGTACATAGCCGTCGTCCACTCATCCTTTCCCCTTCTTTTCCACTGGATCAACTCCACCGATCTCCTCTTCTTCCTCCCGAGATCATCCCTCCTTGTCGCCGACTGCCTCAAGCACCGACGCTAGATCGTCGCCACTCTCCATCTCATCGTTGCTGTAGGTCGGGGTCGGGGCTCGAGGAAGCTGTGGGAGCTAGAGGGAAGTACGGGGAGAGACTTTTTGGCCGTGGATCGATTACCTTCTCTTGATCTTTGATCTCGTTACCATCGTCGGGTTTTCTCCGGCCAAGGGCTAGAACTATTCATCATCGCTGGCTGCCCACCATTGGATTTAGGATTTGGGGTGGCTTCCTTGAAGCAAGGGACCTTTCTCGGTATTCATTGGGAATTAATTCAGAGTTGTCGGGTTTAAACAGTGGAGATGTGCACATCGGACGATCGCAACTCAGGTAAGGCTTGTGTTGGTTTAGGGTTTATTCTAGATGAAATGATGTTGGAATCGAAATTGGTTTAGGGTTATTCAAGGTTTGTAGCTCTATTTTCTAGAATTTGATGTTGTGTTTTTGTGTTGGCTGGTAGAAGTTCATTGAAAGGAGGCTTGGTTACCTATTTGGTTTAAAATTGATGAGGTAGGGAAGGTGTGCCATGAACTACACTTGAGTTTGGAGTTGATTGAGTTGTGGGTTGGTTGATTGTGGGTATGATGATGTGCTATGAAATAAGCTTAGCCTAGCACATTGATTGATCTGCCATGGGCTATCAATGACGTTGGGGTCTTGGATTTGTTCATGGATTTAAGGTCGTGTGAGGTGTTTTGGTTTATTCTTGAGGATTCCTGCCATGGGCTGTTGGGATTGAGTGCTAAAGGACTTAGTACCCCTTTGTTTTGTAATGCTCTTACCGAGAGCTATACTGTGGGGTTTGGTCATGTTGGGAATAAAGAGATTCTAGATTTATACTTAGGTATTTAGTAGTTTTGCAAGTAGCCAAGTTATACTTTTGACACAGGACTCTGATTGGACTCGGAGATCTGGACGAATTCTCTTTGGATATAGACTTCACTCACTAGAGGCGGGTACTTCTTCTTTGATTATTATAGATTTATTTACCTTAAATGCATGATTATTTTATTATCTGAGTAGATTGCTTTACCTTAAATCTATTTGCCTTGTTTTCCTGCTTGATACTTATTCTTGCTTGACCTTCGAGTAATAATTCCAAACGGTTCAATTATACAGTCTTATCTCTTGATTTTTGATCTAAAGGGTATTGTGTGTACTGTAAGATTATCATTTGACCCGTCTAGGATTTGGTTGGCATTAGATAAACCCTACCTTGTAGATTAGTACATGTTTATTTACCCTGGCGTTGGTTGTGTTTTGTTTCGTATTGATTGTGTTTCGTATCGTATGGATTGCATGGTTTTGGATTTATTGAGGTTGTGCATATTAGTGACATGCATCATAGCATTGTTTTTAAGTCGACGACCACTGACTCTCTTGTGGTTGAGACGGGTCGTCGGGTATGCTTTCCTATTGTGCCACGTTCAGTTGGAGTTGTGTGCAAACAGTTGATACTCCCCAAGTGTTTGGAGTCCCCATAGGTGCTTCGGGGTTTTTCATTCGGGGCCACAGATATTGAGGTGTATTTACATAGTCACAAGTGCTCGGAGCTTGTATCATGTCCACTCAACTTACCCAATGTAGCAGTGGTTGGTGTGCGTACAGTATAGGTCATGACATCATGCGCATATTATGCATTGTGCATTTGTTTGTGTTTGCTGCACTTGTTTGAGCTATGATTGTTGTATTTGATTGACATGTATATATTGTTATGATTTACATTTATTATATTATTTGGATCTGTTCGACAGTATATAACAATTATTGACGTATTAGGGGGTTTTTGATCTTTCCCCTACGTGTTACATGGTTTTCAGGTATATTTTGTTCGTACATATGCATTTAGTTTATGTTCTTTATTTCAAAAACTGTATACCTTTGTTTTCTTTATGCTTGTTTTACCCTTTTATTATACCATGCATTTATCTATTTTTATACCCGCAGAGTTCCACCCGGGACTCACCACCCCTCGTTCTTTTTTTGTTTCAGGTAGTTGATAGTCGCGTCTCGTGCCGTCAGGAGAGGATCCAGCTGTCAGTCCCTTGTTCGAGTATTTTCTTATCGTTTCTGTACTTTTGTAGTAATTTTATAGTATTAGTGTCACTTTTGATTTTGTTATTGTTTCGGATGGTATTTGGCTTTTCGATAGACGTGTATTTATTTGCTTCCACTGGATTTTGATTTGCTGCGCTTAGATATGGAGATTTATTTATTATATTTATCATTTGTCAGTTATACTATTTAATTATGTTGTTGTGATTGTATGAATGCCAACCGAGTGTGGTTAAGCTTTATATGTGTGGGATGTGTATGCATAAGTTTCAGTTGTCTGCTGTATAGGAGAGGTGTTGTCTGATATTCGAACGAGTACGGACGGGCCTCTGGGGGCGTGATAGAGAATCTGATGGAGTTGAAAGGAAAATCCAAATCCATGCACTTACCCTCCTTGTGTTCTCCATTATCCTCATATGAGTATCTAGGAGTTTAGCTCTAACTACCGCTTCTCCATTCACTTGTTGTCATGCTGATTCGGAAGCTAACAGGGAAGATAGTAACTGTCAGTGATGCGACAGGTGCACTGAGCAAGGAAGATGACCTGAGAAAATAACTTCAAAGAATGTTAGAAGGGTGCCGGAAAGTGTTCTGGCGATCCCACTCCGACGCTCAAGTTAGTCTAGGATCAAAAAGGGATGAAAGTAGTATATTGTGCAAGTGAGAGAGTCCAGATCTTTTTCTATGTCATTTATTAACTTTATATTTTGTGTTCTCCTCCTCAGGTCTTTCTAGAATTGAATTTGACCGTTATCTTTTTAATTATGTAATAAATGATACCATTAAAGCACTTAATCATTTTTCATCTGTTATTTAATACACAGTTGGTACTATTAAAAGTATTAATTACACTCTCAATAACTGGTCGCCACTTAATATCTCGGTTGGCAAAGGATATACTCCTCCCATGGAGTGTCCGTCTCGTCCCAGATCAGGAGAACTCAACTACCCCTCAGTCCGACCAACTTACCTAGAGTTTGTCCAACTTCCCGATTGGGAAAAAATCTCGGTTGGTAGTAGCGTAGTCTCAAAGGTAGGCTAAACATACCTGATTGGGAGAACACCCCAGTCGGGAGATGATTTCTGACCGAAAAATATGCTTTGTTTTAACAATGCTCAATTTTCCCTGCCACATAATATCCTTCTAATCAACGTGGCGACACATAGATAACCACCCTATCATGCATTTTAGAATATTCACAGACAAACAATTTGATCTTGAGGCAATTATGCTTCTTTCACATACACCCTACACATTCAATGGGCATGATCAAAGGATGAGAAAATGATATTAATGTTATGTGGCCTTGTGGATAGACAAAGTCGGAGACCTGCGTCGGAATAGGGAGGTTGCCAGGATCTAAGATTGAGGCATGGTAGATATTAGTAATTGAAGTTGAGACATGGATGATGTTGAGACCTGACACTAAAGCGTGGAGGATTTTAATTACTGGGGCCAAGAAATAGATGATGCCAGGATCTGAGACTAAGACGCGGAGAGTGATGATGATCTAAGGCTGAGATGTGGAGGGTGCCGACGATCTGAGACTAAGACCGGGTGATGCCTGGATCTAATGTTAACTTCGGCAACTCCGGAACTGGTCTAGAAAATTTTTCGGGATTTTTTCACTGAACAGAATGAGGGTTCCGGAACCATGGAGAAGGGCTAAAGGTCGCAGTTGGGATCACCTAAAAGTTGGAGGGTTAGATGGCTTAAAACCCAACTTAACAGGAGGTAAAATGAGATAAAAACCAAAGTTTGGGATGAAATTGGAATAAACAGATTAGCAAGGGTTGATTTGCAAAAGTCACAAGCTTAAAAGCCTTCTTTTTCCTCTTCCTAACAAATCTCACCGAGCAGAGTGGATTTCGAGCCTTCACCCTCGCGATCAAGATCCAGAGCCTCCTCACCGTTTCTTTCTCTGGCTTCATTGTTCCCCCGCACCAGCCCTCCATTCTTCGAGCTCTCCAGCCAAAGGTATGTAGAGAAGAAGGGTTTCCTTGGTGCATTGGGTTCTCTTTGGGAATGATCCCTATTGGATTTCGGTGACTCAGGGCCTTTGGGAATGATCCCTATTGGATTTCGATGACTCAGGGCCATCGATTACAGTAGGTTTCCAGTGGGGAGGGGGACTCTGTGCTAGGGATCGGGAAGCTATCACGCTGGATCAAGACACGACGATCCCTGTTTTGGGTGTTCCAGCGATCACAAGTCCAGCAGCAGGTAAGCTTGATTGTTTCTGATTGTTCCTTGAAGGAAATTGCTCTAGATCAGCAAAATGGATTGTGATATGATGTGGTATTTAATTGGAGCAAGATTATAGTTTCGGATTTGAATTCTCGATTTCTGTCAAGCGTGTCCTGTTGTATTGCACTGTGTGTGGTTTTGCATTTCCAATTGTGATCAAGGGGATTGACTTTGGGTTTGATTTGGAGCTTTGGTCTATGGAGTCATCTCTTGGCTGTGAATTGTGGTGCGGGTAGGTTTCTTTGTTAGAAGCTGATCCTTGATCTGTTTGAGTTTCTCCCTTGAAATGGAATTGGTGTTGATTTTGTCGTGTGGCTTGTGGAAATCCTAGGTTGGAATTTTGTTTTTGGATACCTGATCTTGAGCTTGGATCTGTCTTTCTGTGTCTTCGATTTATTGGATTATTGGATCTGTGAATTGGGGATTGAAGGTTGCCGTGAGCTAACCTTGAACTGATAGCTTGAATTGAATAGAGTTGGCAGCAGGTTGTAATGGGTGTATGATCCTAGTTTGGTCTTGAGCTTGATGTGGTTTAGGAAAGGAGGAGTTTGGGTTTTGGCTTAGGTTTAAGTTGAACCTAAGCCCTATAACTTAGAGTAATTGGGATTAACCCTAATACGGTTTGATTAATTAGTTTTAGCTAATTATCAATTATGTAAGTAGCTAAATAATTATGCTTTTGGATATAGGACTTTGACTTAATTGATTATTTTGCTATGGATTATTTAGACTGAGGGGGAGTTCTCATTGCTTTCGGACTACTACATCGAAGGCGGGTACCTTTGACTCTATCTCTATAGATATTGTCATTTTCGATGCATGGTTTATTATATGTAGCAGTAGGTTATACCTTTATCTGTCTCTTATTTTTCCTGCTTGATACTTACTGCTGTGTGATTTTTCCTGATTGATACTTATTGTTGTATGTATAGTCGAGGCTGCGGATGAGGAGTCAGTCGAGTCATGAGGGTATGAGTGCTATGTGATTGTACTCGGGAAGGGTTCAGCTGGGGACCAGTCGACTGCTCTGGGAGCAGTCGACTGGTAGGTGGCTGGTGAGTTGGTTGAGAATTCGAACGTTGGGGTGCAACGGTCGAATTTCAGTGACACCAGTCGACTGCCCTGGGAGCAGTCGACTTAGGGTTGGATCGTAGTGGTCATTTGTCTTTCAGCTCCGTAGACTCATTAATGGTTCGGGTGGTGAGCGGCGAATCTTGTTGGTTAAAGGAGATAGTAGCTTGTGCTCAGGTCTCTAAAGGTGTTGTGGTGAGGTTTCTCCACCCACAAGGAGTGACAGAGCTAGCCGGAGGTTATCCAGGGATTGATCCACCTACGAATTCTTGGATTAGTCACCCGTCCGGGGTGGATACCAAGTAAATCTTCCGTGTTAGCATTGGTTAGTATTTGTTTGATTATTTTATTGTATATTCCACTGCGCAAACTAACCGTGTAGGAAGAAAGGGGTTCGAGAATTGCTATTCGCCCCCTCTAGCAAACACAATCAATCCTACACTAATACCCCGCAAGTGGGACTGACACTGGTATGTTTCGTACATTCAGTATTATAGATATACATATTATGTTATTCCTATGAGGTTGTATCCGGTTGTTTCTACTCTGCTTATATAGCTTTTTGATACCATGCATATCTATCATTATTACTCTCAAAGTTCACCTAGACTCACTCCCATTTACTTGTTTATATATTTTAGGATGATGTTGCTAGGAGTGCCCAGTTGTTAGTCCCCGGTGCTCGACAACTTTGGCATTAGTTTCCGTTTTATTTTTGAGTTTTTACGTTATATTGATACATGGATTGTACTTTTGAGTCCTTTGTTGGACTTTATATGATGTATTTTGCTATGCGCCTGCCCAGATGGTAGATCAGGTGAGTCTTATTGGATTTTATATCGTGGATGCATTTTCTTTTATATGCTCCGACTGGAATTGATCGATATATTTTTATTTACGGCCAGAGGTCATATATTGTGATGATGTGTATGCATATTTATTTCAAGTCATTCGTCGTACAGGAGAGATACTGTTCGATTTTATATTGGGTCAGCGACTCCTCTCGGGGGCGTGACATATGAGGTTGAGGCATTGTGGGTTTTGGCAACTAGGGTCGAGACATGGATGATGTCGAGATTTCAAACTGAGTCGTGGAGAGTGTTGACGATATGAGGTCGAAGCGTGAAGGGTATCAGCAATATGAGGTCGAGACGGGGAGATGTTTGGATCTGAGGCTAAGGCGTGGAAGGTTTTGACAACTAAGACCGAGACATGATAATGTTGAGATTTGAGATTGAGACATGGAAAGTGTTAACAATTTGAGGCCGAGGTGTGGAGAGTATTGGTGATCTGAGACTGAGGCTTGGATGGTTTCAACGACTAGGGCTGATTTTCTTGGGATGAGTTTGCTGAATAGGTTTGATCAACTCGAATCTTATCTGGGCCGGATCCATTCTTTTTGGTCATGTTTGACCATCATGACTTTGATTGAAAGATTGATACGACTTCTAGGGAGTGTTTGGGAGAACTTTTGCTTCTTGAAAAGTGATTCTTATAGAGATTATCTTGAAGTCAGCGAGAAGCTAAAGTATGGAGTGTTTGGAAATAGAAGCTAAGAGCTGATACATGGTAAAGTTTGAGTGTTTGGTGAATAATTGCTTCCAAGCTTAATTTTTAATTAAATGACAACAATATCCTTAAACTAATTAAATGACAACAATATCCTTAAACTATATAAATTATTTTTTTAAATTATCTAAATATAGTAATATACACCATCAATAATGTTTTATATATTTATTATTATTTTTGAATATTATATCAAAATTAATTTTTTAATAATATATATGTTTAAAAAATATATAATTAATAAAAATATAAATATAAAAAAATGATAAAATTTATATAAATTTATAAAAAATTATTAAAAAATTATGAATATATAAATTATATGAAAATATAAAATTTTATTTAAAACTAAAATGATAAATTATTAAGGGTATAAATGTCTACTTTTAATTCTAGACCATAAGCAAAAAAGCAGAAGCAGAAAAAAAATATCAAATTCTTGCTTCCAGCTTTTGACTAAAAGTTATAGAAGTTAAAACAGAATCTGGTATTCATAAACATTCAAAAATACTTTTATGTAGCTAGAATCTAAAAAACAGCTAGCAGAAGCTCTCCCAAACACTCCCTAATTCCACGGGAGACGCAGCGGCAGCCGAATTCTGCCCCCATCAAGTTCAAAGTTCAAATTCAAGATTTGAGTCCTGTTCTTGCAGTGACAACATCAATCCATGAACTTCGTAGCATTGATCAGCTTGAGGTGTTGTCAATGTCAGGGACATTGATCATAGAGCCTGCTGATGAAGCAAAAGCCGTACTGCTTCGAGTTCCAGTCGTCGAGCTCAAAAAGTTCCCGGACATGGCGGCCAGCGTATCGAACGACGGCTGGTAATAGATCGGATGCGGCCTCGCCGGCGGCAGGCTTGGAATTGCCTTCTCCATCGACAGCACGTTGATCGCCTGCTGGATCGTCGGGCGGAGCTTGCAATCGGGATACGCGCACCACAATCCCACCACCATCAAGCACTCCATTTCCTTCCGATCGAAGTCGCCGGCGAGCCTCTCGTCCGCCGCCTCCAAGATCGCTCCTTTTCCGTACAGATCCCACACCCTGTCCACCAGCAGCCCGTCATCCATCACCGGCCGCCGCCCGCAGGCGATCTCCAGCGCCACGATCCCGAAGCTGTACACATCGGTTTCTTTACTAGCCTTGCCGTAGTGGTAGTACTCGGGGGCCATGTAGGGCAACGTCCCCGCCGGCATCGTCGTCTGCAGACCTCGGCTGTCGTCGGCGACCAGCCTGGCGAGCCCGAAGTCGCCGAGCTTGGCGTTGAAAGTGGAGTCGAGCATGACGTTGCTGGGCTTCACGTCGCGGTGCACCACCCCCGGATCGCACTCGTGGTGGAGGTAGAAGAGCGCTGACGCCAGCCCTAGCGCCGCCTTGTGCCGCGTCGACCACCGCAGGATTTCCGTCGAACAGTAGAGGTGCCAGTCGAGGCTGCCGTTGGGCATGAACTCGTAGACGAGGAGGAACTCGCCGCGGTCGTGGCACCAGCCGAGGAGCTGCACCAGGTTGCGGTGGCGGAGGCGGCTGATGATGGTGACCTCGGAGATGTACTCCTTCTTCCCCTGTTTGCCATCTTTGGACACCCTCTTGATCGCCACATCCACGCCGTTTAATCTGCCTTTGTACACCGATCCGAATCCACCTTCCCCGAGTTTGCCCTCTTCTGCGAAATCCCTAGTCGCCGAGGCGAGTTCCTGGTGAGGGAATCTCTTCGGCCCTCTTTCTCTCTCAAATTGGTCGTCAATGGCGTCGTCTTTGTCGTCGTCATCCTCCACCACATCGCTAACAGGGGGCTTCCCCTTCAGAATCAGACACCAAAAAAACCCCGCAGTAACCGCCACGAACGCAATCACACCGGAGGCCACACCGAAGGCGACTGCAACCACCGGTATCTTTCTAGCCCTTCTTTCTTCCAAGGTCGAATTGAATGACCAAGAAAGAAGGGTGTGCGTCTCGGTCAAGTTACCGGTGGTCGCGGAGAATCCCATCGTCACCTTCGCCGGCAGGACCTTTCGCAGGTCCACGACGAAGGATAGGGCGGCAGAGGTGGCGGACCGGAGGCCGGAGGCCGGATCCGGTTCGTAGTTCACCAGGACGCTCAAGTTGCATGCTTTCGAATCATAACTCACCCACGCCGTCGCCGGCTTGCCGCCCCTGATGTCGACGTTCCACGGCGTGGTCACCGCGGAGGTGATGTTGTCGACGTCGATCCCGAGATGGACGCCCTTCGGGTCCCAGTCGTTGCTGAAGGTGTCGAACTCCACTGCCACCGTGTCGGCGGGCGAGTCGGAGAACGAGCTGTTGCTGAAGATGCCGAGGAAGCCGCCCCGGGCGTAGCTGAGCTCGGTCTCTCCAGACGACAGGAAGAAGGCGAGGCCGTCGCCGAACTCCGACTTGTTGGATGAGTCGATGACGAAGGAGAAGCTGGTGATGAAGTCGGTGAGCTCGCCGGTGCCGGCGTCCCACAGAAGCAGCTCCTCTGCGTACTCCACTCTTCCGGTGGCGTATTGCATGGGATCCCTAGTGAGGTTGATGCTGGCGCCGTCCTTTCTTGCTTCGTCCTTCAATAAGAGCTGTGAATTGGAAACTGCTAGACTAAAATCGGTGAAGTTGAAGAAGAGGGAGTTCGCCAGAAGGGGCAGTGAGGTCGACAAGCAAAGGAGAACACAGAAAGCTCCGATGTCGATCTGCGCCATGGCTGATAGATTGACGGAGGAGGCTAAAAGTGGGAGAACATTGGCGGATGAGAATCTTATTAAAGGGCAAATTTTAAATACTATTTTTTAAATAAAAATGGTAAAAAAGGTTTTCAAAAATCCATATCATCTCTCTCCCACCCTACTTTTATTCTTTAAAAAGAAATGAAACTTAAATTTCCATGCATATTTATCGGATGACTCAGATCGAAGATAGGGAAAGATCAGCTTTACACTCCGTTTGAAAAGTTTTTAAATAATAAAATTAAAGTGAATTCTTTCAAAAATTGAATTTCAACAGAAATTGAATTGAATTCTTATATTTAGAATGAGTCGGTAAATAAAGGAATTGAATTGTCTAGAATGAGCTAAAATTAAATGAATTTGATTGTTTTTATAATTTAGAAAGATATTGATCAAATAAGAAAAATTAAGAAAGAAAGAAAAGACCAAATTTAATTAGATGAATGGTGTATTGTCAAGAAATTTCTCAAGAGGAGAGATTCACATTCGTTGAAGCTTCCATTGTCCCCTTCAAGAAAATGTGGTCACGCAATATTTTATATGAAACGTTTAAATATTTTTTTTCAAAAAGAAACTAATAATTTTTTCCGAAAAGAAAAAAATAACTTTATTTTGCCAGTAAAGAGAAAATGCATGTGACTTACCTTTTTTAAAAATGTTTTAAAGTTGGATAGTGACCAGATCAGTTGGGAATGCATACGTAGGCATCGTACTTAACTGTAAAACAGATGAATAAAAATCGATAATTTATTAAAAGGCGTATTTTCCTAACAATTGAAAATTATCAAAGGACGTCTCATGATTTCTATTTTATCAAAGAGCGTAGTCATTTAAGTGAACTTCCTATTATACCCTTGGCGCCACAAAATACCTTTTCCATTCCCATTTTCGAGACATCCGAACCACTTTTGCAGTAAAATAATAATATATGGTTCGGATGGCAAGGTAGTGGAAATTTTGTCAGCTTATATATATATTACTATCTTGCACAAGTCGAATTATCACGAGGGTACGTATATATTTCGACCTTGCACAACTCAATTCATCAAGGCAGCTGAGAAAGATAGGTGTTGAAGGAGAAAAAGCAAGCAACAGATTGGTAACAAATACAAATAGTAATATACGTATGATTGTCATCTTTGATATTGTATCAGACCTAGTTTTATACTTATCAACTCTTGCTACAATTTTTATGTTTGGAGGAGTCTAAGTGTGATATGCATTACATAATAAGGGCTCTCTGAAATTTGTTAAAGTTAAGATAAATAAATGCTTGAATTCGACCTAGGGGTGATATATTACCATATCAGGCCCTAGAAGGGCCAGAAATTAAAGGAGTTCAGTCCCTAGGAGTGCATGATATCATTAGATTTCAGGCCTTAGGAGGGACTGAAATATGTTGTTGTTTTCAGGCATTGGGAGGGCCTGAAAAAAAAGGAATTCAGGTCCTCCCAGGGACTGAAATGAAAAGATTTCAGGCCCTTACAGGGGCTGAAATCATTGGATTTGAGGACCTGGGAGGGCCTGAATCAATATAATGTTGGTGCAGGAAGCACCACATCGAACCTTGTTTTGATATTGGCAAAGGGTTCAAAGTTAAGTATTATTGGTGATCTAACAATGTTACTCAAGTGTGCAGGAAAAGTCCTAACGAAGGGCTGCTAGGCACCTGGCGAAGGGCTGCCAGGAAACAAAGTCCTAGCGAAGGGCTGCTAGGCACCTGGCGAAGGACTGTCAGGAAACAAAGTCCTAGCGAAGGGCTGCTAGGCACCTGGCGAAGGGCTGCTAGGATACAAAGCCCTAGCGAAGGAATGCTAGGCACCTGGCGAAGGGCTGCCAGGAAACAAAACCCTAGCGAAGGACTGCTAGGCACTGGGCGAAGGACAGCTTGGGACTGAAGCCCTAGCGAAGGAATGCTAGGCACCGGGCGAAGGACAACTCGGTATCCAAGACCTGGCAAAGGACCGCTAGGAAAAAGTCCAACCAAAGGAGCGGTTGGCATCAGGTACATTCTCCCGAGAGGAGTAGGTGAGGACGCGTTCCCCGTCGAGAGGGAACAGTAGGCGTCGGTTCGACCTAGGGCTCCATTTTGGAGGCCCAAAGTCAGAACCAAGATAGCTAAGGCTGTATATACTAACACATTATTATTTTATGTTGTTTTGGACTAACCCTGGATGCAGGATCAAAGGAACGAGTGTCTGCAGCTCAGAGAGCCTCAAAGGAGTGAGGCAGTGGCTGAGTAGGGCGCCCGGAGTGTCCCGGGCGCCCCCAAGGTGCATACAAAACAATGTAAGTAAGGAAGGCTTCGAACAACTGCTGGGCGGGGCGCCCCCGTGCTCCCGGGCGCCCCCACTGCTCCCGGGCGCCCCCAGCGCCAAGTACCGAAGCAGCTCCCCTCGAAGCCAGCAGATAAGAGAGCTGACCCGGTCAACCCGGGCGCCCCCAGCGATCAGGGCGCCCCCGTCAAAGCTTGATCCCGATTTTTGAGAGATCAGAGCTGACCGAGACCAAGGCGGATCGGCTGACACGTGGGGGGGCGCCCCCGACGTTCCGGGCGCCCCCAGGGCCTATAAAAAGGCCCTCGAACCAAGGCTTCAGGACATCAAAGTTTTCCAACGCATTCACGCTCTTCCGCTCCCGCGCTCTGCTCCAGAAACCTCCTGACTCGAGATACAAGCGCCGACGATGTCCATCTGCTCCGAAAATACCATCTACTTCGGACGTCGGTAAAGAAGAGTTGATTTTTAATTTACTGCACTTATTCTGTAATCAATCTTTGTAAACTGCTTTTGCGCCTCATATAGAATTGCCCAAAGTAAACAATCAACGATCGTGGGCCTTGGAGTAGGAGTCGACCTAGGCTCCGAACCAAGTAAAACCACTTGTGTTCGTGTGTTGGTTTTAATTTCCGCTGTGCAATTTCTCTCATATTAAATCCGAACGTTTTCCGATATTCACCCCCCTCTATCGGTTCTCTCGATCCAACATATAATTCAGGCCCTCGAAGGGCCTGAAATATACTGATTTCAGGCCCAGTCAGGGCCTAAAATAAAAAGATTTCAGGCCATGTGAGGGCCTGAAATAAAAAGATTTCAGGCCCTCCAAGGGCCTGAAATAATATGATTTCAGGCCCTGTGAGGGCCTGAAATCTTTTTATTTCAGGTCCTGTGAGGGCCTGAAATCAAAAGATTTCAGGCCCTCGTAGGGTCTAAAATCATTATATTCAAGCCCTCACAGGGCCTAAAATATAATGATTTCAGGCCCTGTGAGGGTCTTAAATCAAAATATTTCAGGCCCTCAGGCCTTCCTAGGTCCTTGATTATGATTTTCAAAGTTTGCTAAATGTAATTGTAATTTATTTTTCAGGGATGATAATGTTGTTGACGAAATTCTCTCCGAAATATGGAATACTCTTGATGATAATGCTGTCACGGGGAATGGATCAGAAATTACAAGGAATTTGACAATTGATCTAAATAAGAAGCAACTAATATAGAAGGTGAGAGTTTGAATTCTTCTACAAGAGTTGTTGAATTCTTTGAGCCAACCTGGAGTGGGGAGGAAGGAATTGAAATCCGGAATGTAGATGAATTAGAACCCATTACAAGTGTACTAGAATTCCAAGCCGATGATATGCAGATTGAAGAATATGAATTCCCCCCAAATGAGTACAGTGACTTAGAGGAGGAGTTTCCATTAGCTGAAGATCCTTATATTTTAAATTCTCGATTGCTTGCTGGGCCAATTGGAGTGGTAGAGGCAAGAGATGGGCATGAATTTTTTGTGGGGCAGATATTCGCATCTAGAGAAGAATTCAAGAATGCACTTGTCAAACATACCATGGTTAAACATATGAGATATAACCCAGTTGACACCCGAAAAAATAGAGTTAAAGCAGTGTGCTTCAATCAACCATGTACATGGAGAGTAGTAGCAAGGGGGGAAGTAGAGTTCACTGTTACAAAATATATAAAGGAACGCCAATGCGGAACTGTTAGGGAAAGTGCTGATCATCATGCACGCTCTTCATCATTTGTTGCTTCTTTTGTTGAAGAGCAATTTCTTCATAATGAACAATACAAACCAAGTATGATTATATCAGATATTAAAGCTAGATTTGGAGTGACCATATCATACAAAAAAGCATACATAGCTAGAGAGAAAGCATTGAAAAAGGTTGTTGGAGATTATGATGAGGCTTACAGAGATCTTCCACAATATCTGCGTGAGTTAAGAGCTAGAGATCCTGAAACGTATGTGGCACTATGCAGGAATGGTGACAATCAGTTCCAATGGTGTTTTTGGGGTTTTAGTGCTTGCCGAAGGGTGTTCAGGTCTTATTTGCGTAGACTTATCGGAATTGATGCCACACACCTAAGAGGAAAGTATCCGGGAGTAATGTTGATTGCAACGACTATTGATGGTAATGACAATGTTCTTCCAGTTGCCTTCGCAATAGCTGAAGTTGAATGTAGGTCTTCATGAGAGTGGTTTTTGGAGCATACAAAGAGGTTCTTTGGTGTCGATGATCACTCAATCACTATAGTATCAGATAGACATCGGGGCATTATATCAGCAGTTAGAAAAGTCTACCCAAACGCGCATCATGCTTTTGTTGCCACCACATGTGTTGTAATATGGTAACTGATACTGAAGTAGAGCTGCTGTAGGTTTGTTTTGGGCAACAGCACGAGCCAACACAACACTCCAATATGATATGATAATGCAGACAATGCTTAAAAAACATCCAGTTGCCCATAAGTGGCTTCACAACATTGACCCTAAAAGGTGGGCAAATGCACACTTTACAGGAGAAGGTATAGAATGCTTACCACGAATTGTGTGGAGAGCTTAAATGCTTTGTTCAAGTCTACACGTGAGCTTCCCATAAACAGGTTAATTGATAATACAAGAAGAAAAGTTGCTCAATGGTTCTATAACCGTAGAGAGGAAGTCTCCAAATGGCATGTTACTTTGACACCTTATGCTACAAAAGAAATGGATTCAAGGAGAGAGAAAGCAAGAGCTTATAAGGTTCACCCTTACTCTCAATCAGAAATGGAAGTAGAAACATGGAGCACTTCATACATTGTTGATTTGGAAAAAAAGTTTTGTCATTGTGGGGAGTTTCAAATTTCAGGACTTCCTTGCTCACATGCTATTGCCGTAATCATTCACAGGAACATGGATACACTTCCTTATTGTGAGCATTATTTTTATTCTGAAACTTGGAAGTGGGTTTACATGGATCGTATTTTCTCTTGTAGAAGCAAGCAGTTTTGGCCTACTGGAGTAAACGACATTACAGTTCTATGTCCCCGTAGCCTTGTGCAGCCTGTTAGACGAAAGAAGGCACGGATAGAGTTCAGACACAATGGCAAGGTCAAACTAAAATGTAGCCGGTGCAAACAACTTGGTTATAATAAAAGGACATGGAGAATGCCACCAGCCCCAAGGTCTTGAGTTAATTGGTATATGTAGTGACCCAATATTCTGATTGAAGTGTATATTTTGTATGGAGGATAACTGAATGTATATATTTTGTATATTGTACAGCTATAGTATTGTCAAAAAACTAGTTATTGTTAATGTTGTGACTTGAAGAAGTATTTCAATATTATGATACATTTCTTCTTGTGTAAATTTATGTAAGCAGAATTGAGCAGTTGTGAAGTTTTCGGATTTTGAAACCCACAATAATGTTATTTCAGGTCTTGAAGTCCTAAAGTCCTATGGTTTGTGAATATATGTCATTTGAGACCCTTTGTTTGTTTGCTTTGTTGAATCATTGTTCTGTGCCAACTGATACTGTATTAACACGTAATTGATAATCATTAGGACTATGTTTGGAGACCAAAAATACCATCTCTTAGCTATCTAAACTCTAACTACTGGTAATGAGTTTTGAGAAATCAAAATATCATAGGTCCATGAAACAAACCTCCTGCTGTGCCAAATTCTGAAAATATGAGGTAATGATGTGGATGGAATTAAATTGTGGTATGCAATGTCTATGTAGGAATTTTTTTTTGTTTAATATTAAAAATAATTTCATGACATGTATATTTATATAAAATATTTAGTCATTCTAATATTGAATTATTTGAAATCTGAAATGAGATTATTGTGTCAGGCCCTGCGTGGGCCTGAACATTATTGTTTCAGGCCCAGCTTGGGCCTGAAATGGAATTATTTCAGGCCCAGAGTGGGCCTGAAATGAGATTATTTCAGGCCCACGCTGGGCCTGAAATAATATCAATTCAGGCCCAGTGTGGGCCTGAATGAGATTATTTCAGGCTCACGCTGGGCCTGAAATAATATCATTTCAGGCCCAGCGTGAGCCTGAAATAATCTAATTTCATGCCCAGCGTGGGCTGTGATTTAAAATTAGGGTAGAGGAAAAGTAAGGTTCAATATTACTTATAGTATCGACAAGAGGACAGATTATAGATTACAGTTTAGACAATAACAAGGATCCAAAGCAATGCTCCATTGGTTTATCAAAATGGTTTACATACATTTTAACTACAAACATATATTGTTTGTCATTAAACTTACATTATACAACTGAATCATTTTGTTTCAGGCACTGACTGGGTTTCCTAAAATGCTTTTGTATCAGGCCCAATGTGGTCCTCATTTCAAATGATTCTAGCAAAAACAAGGTTCAATATTACTGAAAAAATTCGACAACATTTACAGATTACAGATCATATATGAGACAAAAATAATTCGAAGCAAAGTTTCATTGATTTGAGAAGGAGTACATGGATTGTATAATTACAAATACAATGTTTGTGCTGACAATTACATATGCATAGTATGAACAAAAACTCTAGTTACAGATTTAGCTTCCAACACTTGTCTCTCATTATTTTATAGCCCACTTGAAATCGATAATTTTTCATATCCTTTTGGCTAAAATCTGTAGATCTTTGGAAAACTAGACTTTCTGCATACCGCATCATGAAAAAGGCACAATCCGACCTGAAAAACCAATATTGACATTGTTGTCATCTTATAAGATCAACTATGAAATGCATTGTTATTTTTAACAAAAATAAACATCCTCTTACGATCTGGATTGGGTGGGTCCTTGTACAACAATTTTAGTAAACTCTGTCCCAGATATGGCAGGCAATCCTTTATGCCATGTCTTGTAATAATCCCAGGTCATATTTTTGAAAAACGCCACCTACACAGATATGACATTAGTAACAATTATATTGGTATGAACCTTTTTGTTGAGGTATATCTATGAAGTAGAAAACTTACAGTTTTTTCAAATTTAGCAGTGTACCCTTCTGTGGCGCCGAGAGAATTATAATGATGGATACAACCTTCCACGAGGTCAATAACCATTAGATGCCAATGATCGTCTGCATTATTTAGAGGACATATGATATATCTAATCGGCTTATCCGTATCAGTAGCAATAGTTTGTTCAAAAGCGTGAGCGTGAATCGCCTCAAAAAGATCCTATGGTTATTAAAAAGTAAGTGTCAGTGGACTAAATCATAGAAAAAAATTTATATTTTTTAAGTAGGTAATTCACTTACATCAAACCCCACCCCACACAATATGGAGGGCTGGTATGGTGAGTTACACGCTTTTGCTTCATTTCCAAGAATAGTCCAGTATGCATTGATGCAATCCCCGGTAGTGTAGTCATTCCAATCAAATATTGTCAAAAAAGATAGTATATCTAATGTAAAGGTCCCATTGGACCATACTGGGTTCAACTCATACCTACATGCAAATAAGATAAGAAACTTAATGAAATGCTTGAAGATTCAATTTTATTAATGAATGTCAATAATCATCATTGTTTTACAATATTTTTCCAAATGCAATAGCAACTAACTCACTTTAATTTACTAAGCTTTAATAATGTTTCAGCAATCTCTGAATCTTTAGGCTTCTTCTTAAAAATTGCCCTGGAATTCCTCAAGATTTTGCTTTTGACCTTTTGAAATTCTTTAGCTTTAGCTGCGTGATGTTCAGATATGTTTGTTTGTGTGGAGGTCTCAGATTTATTTGTTTGCGTTGTAGTATCTGAGATTGATGGGGCAGGAGCCGTCATCTTCATCATCATCTTCATCTTCATCCTCATCCTCATCCTGAACAACTTGTTTGCCCTTGCCTTTGGGCTGGTAGTCTTGTGTGAACTGAGTTTTTTTTAATTTTTTGGCAAGTGGCTCATCTTCATCTGTCCCTTTGCTTTGCAATTGTTCATACAGCTTCTTGATTCTTTGGTTACACTGAAGTATGATCTTCTCTCTTGCAGCTAGTTTTTTTCATTACGCTCCTCTTGTACTTTAAGCTGCGAAACTTTGTCACCAATTATTATATCCTTTTCAACAATGATGTCATCCTTTTGTTTAAGTTGCGACTCCTTCTCTGCAATGATTGTTTCTTTCTGAGCAATAATTTGATCCTTGGCACTGATTGTTGCTGTCTCACTTGTGGCTTCCTCCAAACTTTTAAGTGCTATATTTAAATCGTGCTGTAAGGTCTCAATTTGTTCTTGTTTTTGTATACATATATTGCAGGCTTCCGTTTGTAAGGCATGCTGCCTTCCTTGTGGTGCTGGCTTCCTTCTGGTGCCTGCTGTAATTCCTCAGAGTGTACCTCAAGTGGTTGAGTTGGAGGATAGTAGTCAGGTACCAAATCATGCTCTATATCAAACGGAATTAAATCAACAATAATTGAATCTGTGGCCACACGGTCTATCATCCTCTTGATACTCTCAACGTGGGCTTTAGGCCAAGTCCAGCGAAGTATTCTTGGCAATTTATGAGGATGTTGAGGAGCAGCAATACTAATATGTTCAGTAACCCATACCTGCAACATCATTATAATTAGTAATAACATCCATCATCAAATTATANATCTACACAATCAATAAGTGACACGGCAGGAATGGCAAGTATGCTGCTAGTACACAAAATAGCACTGTACTGAAAAAATAGAGTATATACAACTGACAGTACAGCTTGTCATTGGATGTAGACTTTATTAGCAGTTTCTCCAAATGTCGGGCAGAACAACTGGAATCTTCAAAATACTCCTTGTACAGTGGCGTGGAGGCCTCATTTAAATCAAGTTGGACTATCTCTCCATGGTCAGGTAGCCCTAGAATAAGTGATATATCAACCTTTGTGAAATTCAGATTTTTCCCATGGATTACAAAGCTCTGTTCTTCTTCATCCCAATCTATCAAACATGTTCTGAACTTGGGGTCTTACACAAGAACTAGTAGGAAGGTCGAGGACCCAAGAAAGGGTGTGTCTCGAAGCAACTGTTCTTGTGCTGGTGTGGGTGGAACAGAATCAATAAAATTTTGGAAATGCGATAGGCTACTTTTCCCAGTTCATCGTTTGCTTCGACCTCTGTTGGCAAAACTTGAATACTGGGTAGGCAATTTGATTTTTCGTTTTGGCAGCTGTTTTTTCTCATGACTTCCCCCAGAGACTGGCTGTTTCTTAGATTTGGTGGGAGCAGCTTTCTTTGAAGCTGATCTTTTTTGACCCATACCGAACTTTGCAACCATCAAACAAAAAATTATTTGACACAAACAAAATTGACACTTACAATTTGTTCATAAAAGGGCCTCCTCAAATTCAGTCTTTTACTGAAAACTATCGCTAACCCTAGCTGAAAGCAAGAACTCAAATGACAAACTAAAAATTAGGGTACGTACAAGTCGACTAGTGCGATGACGATGATGTCGCCCACAACTTCTCCAATCAAGACAAGCCCGCAACCTTCAAATCGCAACAAATCTGGAGCTAAACAAGTGACTGTTATACAAATGAGTGACTGCTGGGCCTGATATAAAGGGTTTCAGGCCCAAGGAGGCGCTTTTTATATGTATATAATTTAGGTTATATCTATTTTTATTTATAAAAATAAAACTAAATTTGGAATATATCATATATATTTCAGATTTTGGATTTGTATTTTATTGATTATGTATTTATATTTACTTTTCAAGGCTCTAAAATTCAGATATATTTAATTTTATTGATTATGTTTTTAATTTTATTGAACGAAGCTTGGCCTGAAATAAGATATATTCAGGCCCAAGTTGGGCCTGAAATAAAATTATTTCAGGCCCACCTTGGGCCTGAAATAAAATTATTTCAGGCCCACCGTGGGCCTGAAATAAAATTATTCAGGCCCAACGTGGGCCTGAAATAAAATTCTTTCAGGCCCACGGTGGGCCTGAAATAAAATTCTTTCAGGCCTAAGGTGGGCCTGAAATAAAATTCTTTCAGGCCCAAGGTGGGCCTGAAACAAAATTATTCAGGCCCACCTTGGGCCTGAAATACAATTATTTCAGGCCCGCCGTGGGCTTGAAATAAAATTATTCAGGACCACCTTGGGCCTGAAATAAAATAATTTCTGGCCCAACTAGGGCCTCAAAGAAAAATATTTGGAATTCTGAAAAATCTAGATCAGTGAGTTTTGGTCTATCAGTGAGTTTTGAGTAAAACTCACTGATGGACCTCCCATATCTGGAATTCTGAAAAACCTAGATCAGTAGTTAGGATTGAGATAGGAGATGAGATTTTGGGTGGCCAACCCTCTAATCTTGCTGTATCACCAAGGCTAGATCAGTGGTTTAGGTCTATCAGTGAGTTTTGAGCAAAACTCACTGATGGACCTCCCATATCTGGAATTCTCAAAAACCTAGATCAGTAGTTAGGGTTGAGATAGAAGATGAGATTTTGGGTGCCCAACCCTCTAATCTTGCTGTATCACCAAGGCTATATCAGTGGTTTAGGTCTATCAGTGAGTTTTGAGCAAAACTCACTGATGGACCTCCCATATCTGGAATTCTCAAAAACCTAGATCAGTAGTTAGGGTTGAGATAGGAGATGAGATTTTGGGTGGCCAACCCTCTAATCTTGCTGTATCACCAAGGCTATATCAGTAGATTTTTATGTGCACACTAAGTACCAATATTTATCAGTTATCTTCTATAAACGTCTTACACCTATACAACTACAAATTTATTATCCACCAACTTAAATCAGAAGAATTTAATGGTTAACAGAGACCCTGAAATTTTCCCAGTTGAGGCACACGGTGGGCCTGAAATGACTTGATTTCAGGCCCACCCTGGGCCTGAAATGGATCTATTCAGGCCCAACGTGGGCCTGAAAGTTTTTATTTCAGGCCCTCCTTGGGCCTGAAGTGTTTTTATTTCAGGCCCACCGTGTTCCTGAAAAGTAAATTTCATGCTCACCTTGGCCATTAAATAAAATCATGATTTATAGATTAATATTCTATATTTATCTACAAGTTGTGACCAAATCCTGTAATTTTATTTAATTATTAAAATTTACAATTTAAAACAAGTATTTTAAATTTATGGTAGAGATAATCCATCTTACTAAGTCAATACAGAATGCATACCAATTTTCAATTCCTTCGAGACGATAAAGTCATGTTTTCAAATTATGTATCAGAAACCCACTTATGGACCTTCGATACTTGGATATATGTCAGTAGTTAGAGTTAACCAAAGAGATGTTATTTCTGGTGTGCAAACTTTGTCCAAATCATTATGAGTTGTTTTCTTACCGTATCAGTTGGTACACTACATTGCAGCAAGTCGATGTGAATCAACATCACACAATTATTTTGTTTTTCTGGACAATAAATTATATTCATACAAATTACACAATTTCTATACAAATCGAGCCGAATCACCAGCAAAGGATGTTTTTTTACAACATTACTTGAAGAGATTGACACTCTCATGTTTTACAATACATGTCTCCCATAATATTTACTGTCAGATCAAATCTCATTTTCGTCATATCTCCTTGTTTGAAATCCATCTTCTCATCGTATAGGAGACATCGGACGTATTGCATAACAAAGAAGGCACAGTCCACGCTGAAAATAACAAACAGTATTTCAGATTTCAATAAGTGGGGTAATAAAATACTTTGATCATTTTCAAATTTTCAAACTCTTCCTCACTTACTGACCTATGTTCTTGTTGGGGACATTTTTGTCTAACGGAGGGCCATTTGTCCAAGGGATGATGACTTTGTAGATATGGATGAATAGCCGTAAGTTCCTCGCGAGTATATTGTTTGAGTTCTTTTACCTGTCAAATATATCATGAATTTCAATGACATTTTTTATCAAATGATGAACATATATATGAATAAAGGTAGGTAGCTCACCGCTGAGTCAAAATCATGCTTATATTTACGGCCACTAGCAAGAGAATTTAAATGAATGAAAGTCATTGCTGCTGTATCCACCGCCAACAAGTGAAAGTGTGTATTATCACTGCACAAAGGTATTAAAATATATCTAAACCCTTGTTCTATCATATCCGTCTTCATCACTTGTTACATGGAAAACTTTCTTGATGATCTTATTGAAGCCTAAATAGTTGCAAAATCAAAATTATTAATAACCACATCATAATACTAGGTCTTCTACAATCTATTAATTCTTACTAATTTACATCACTTACTGTGAAGAAGGTTGAACAATATATTGACTTGTGGTATGACCTACCAGATGTGAATGCTCCCCTAAATAACATTTTACAGAAGGCATCAATGACCTCGCCTTTTGTAAAAACCTCTCCATTGAGGATTTGTAAGAATGAATGCAATTTCAAAGCAAAGGGTGCATCCTCCCAGATAAATTCATTATCCAACCTGCCAAGTTAATTGATAAGATTATATATTAAAGCCCCAAATATATTAACTAAACTATCTTTCATAACTTACTTTAGGTTCTCCAATTTATTTATCACGTAGGCCACTTCTTTATCTTGATTTTTCTTCTTCGACTTCATAAAATGCTTCTTCACAAACTACATCGATACAATTTACACCAAACTAATTAATGACCAAATTCAATAAATTTGACGTAATTAATATGAAAATAAGTCACATACATCAATACCTTGAAGCCTCATTTTGTATAGTTCGAAGGTCCTTCTTTTCTCCTCCTCTATATCTTCTTCAGACATGACTTCCATTACAGTAATGTTTTCTCTTGCTTCATCCATATCCTCCTCACTAAGTTTCCTTTTTCCCTTGTCCATGACATTTGATATTTGTTCCTTTCTCCGCTTCCCCTTATGTAATAGTTGGTGTCATACTGGACTCTCAATTGAAGTATCCCTGTAATCATACCGAGTTCGGTCACGTCCTCTCCTTGTTCTACAAGATACTGGATCAGAAAGAGGACTGACTACAGGATAGCTTTCTTGAGCTTCCATGCCCTTTTTTTCAATAATTGAAAGTAATTCCTTAACCCTTTCATTCAAGCATATATTCTCCTCTGTTAGCTCTTTGATTAGGGTGTCTTTAAGAATGCATTCACCACATGGCCTGACATCTTCTGTGCCATGTCCTTGTGATGTCGCTATTGGCTGTGGAATGTCATCCCCAATCTCAAGGTTCTCAAACAATGTGTTTTCATGTAGGTTAGGAATTATTTCAACAATCACCTGTCAATTACCAAGTACACAAATTTTACTGCCTCTATATCAAACTAACAAAGATAAACTAACATAGATCACAGTTTACAATAATTACCTCTTCGGAGCTGATTTGGTTCATAAGGTCCCTCACCCTACTAATATGCGAAGGAATATTCCTCCACTTATTTATTCGGGGTCCTTCAACATTGTATGGTTTTTGAATGGGTACATGCTCCAAAAACCATGCCTACACAAAGTTTTCCAGCCAATTACATTAATAACAGCAAAATATTATAAAATATAATTTAGGTAAATTCTAATCACTGTCAAAAGCCCAGCAAATCCCTTTACATAAGGGAGGTTTGTGGTCCTCTGGTTTCCTTGACTTGATGAAAATAATTCCCCAATCTTAGGTAATTGGGGAGACAAAAATTTATGGATAGCTTCCACCCAGTTGAATCTACCAAGATTGTCATAATCATCTACTATATCTACAAGCCCTAGAGGGACCTTATATGTACTAGACGAAAATAAAACACAAACAAATATATACAAAATATAAAATTTACAAACTAATAACACATCATCCTCTGATTCAACACTTTTAGAATAATGTTTAAGTAAGTCCTCAATTCTTGTTCTAGTAGGTTGTTTTTCTTTTGAGAAGTAAGTACGATAGAGGTAACCCGATGCTTTAGTTGAATTAATAGGGATCGAAACTCCACGGTCCACTATACCCAGTACCAAAGCAACATCTCGTCTGGTGAACGCAACCGGTACACCTGAAACAATTAAAATATTTAGTTATCATCAACAATATATGCTTCAATTTATTTCTCGTTGGGCCTGAAATGAATTCATTTCAGGCCCACGTTGGGCCTGAAATGAATCATTCAGGCCCACGTTGGGCCTGAAATGAATTCATTTCAGGCCTACCTAGGGCCTGAAGTAAATTCACTTCAAGCCCTCGGTAGGCCTGAAATTATTTCATTTCAGGCCTACCGACCTGAAGTGAATTTCACCATAAATTCACTCATTTAAATTGATCAAATATCAATGATTTAAGGTTAACTATATCCAAGTTTTATCTTACTATAGATACTGTTTATAATTCATAATTAAAACTATTACCTGAGAATTTAAAAACTTGCGAGGTTGAATCCCAACTTTCAAATATATTAACCAAAATTCTCCGGATATGCTGCAATTCTTGAATGTCCAAGAAAATACTGAAGGGTGACTCTTTGATCTTCGCAATGTGTTGATCTTTTAAAATTTTAAATGCTTCAACAAAATGTTTAAAATGGCCTAAAACACTGCACCAATGTAATTTTTTCCCAAACTCATCTGAACCCTACAGTTTTTATACATTACAAATTTATTCAGCAAAAATAAGTATAAACAATATCACAAGCAGTGTTTATTCAGCAAAAATAAGTTTAAACAATATCACAAGCAGTGTTTATTCAGCAAAATTAAGTATAAACAATATCACATACCTTGGTGATTAATGCCAATGAAGAAGACGATGAGGAACCACCCACAGACCTTTTACCTGCCATTATTATGAAAATCAAACCTGCAGAAACCCTAAATCCTACTTTGATAGTGCCGAGCAGTATCAACTTCAACGTTAACACTTCAAGCAGCCTCAGGATCACACACTACCACTTTCCTGTATAGGAGCCTAGGTTTTGGTTGGGCGGAGGGATTCGAAGGAGTAGCAAACGACTAAAGCACAACTAGGGCACGCACAATGTCCTCCTTCAACAATACCATTTACGTTTTCGCGGTGAGAGATAGAATGACCTTGCCATCCGAACCACATATTCTTATTTTACTGCAAAAGTGGTTCGGATGTCTCGAAAATGGGAATGGAAAAGGTCTATTGTGGCGTCAAGGGTATAATAGGAAGTTCACTTAAAATGCTGCGCCGTTTGGTAAAATAAAAACCATGGGACGCCCTTTGGTAATTTCGTATTGTTACGTATGCCCTTTAATAAATTGTCATTTTTTTTTTACATTTTTAGAATCTTCTTATGTGAACAATTGTATCAAAGATAGGTTATCATAGTTACAATCGATGATCTTGAAGGTTGATGACTTCACCTTTTACTGCTAGATAATCTTGAAGCTATCAAAGGACCAAAAGATTTTAGTATAAAAATATATGACAAAGTTTGTCGATGAAATCAATTTTTTTTATGCTTGATGTTTGCCTTTTTGTCAAATAAAAAAATAATTTTCTTTTTAATCTCATGAATATTTTTTCTAAATATTTATGATTCTCACATTCATATTATCTATCAAATATCTAACTCCTTGAATATCCTAAATTTCATAATTAAATATTTCACAAATCAAATATTTATGAACTCGGCCTATCAAATATCTCACTCTCAAATATCTAAAATTTCACAATCAAATATCTCACCAATAAAATATTTATGAATCTCATTATTATTTTATTAATTTACATTTAATTTTATTTTTAAATAAAATTAAGTATCTTTATTAATTTTTCAATTGTTAAAAAAAAGATTAATAGAGTTCCAGCAGTACAGGTGGGCCTTCCACCCACACGCCTACGGCAGCTCATATTTCTTTTTTTATATATAAAAAAAGAGAGAAATTTGCCCAATGATTCCTAATACCTCTCAAATATCCCCTTCAAATAAAAAATATTTGAGATTGAGAGATATTTAAAGAATATCCATTCCAAGTATTTCCACTGTGATTGCCCCATTAGTCTCATGTTGTAATCATACCGGAAGAACAAATATATTTCTCGTATATATATATATATATATATATATATATATATATATATATATATATATATATATATATATATATATATATATATATATAATTGTTATATTACGGACTGATTTTTCCAGAACAGTGTGGACTGCCCTCGTGGCTCATCCGCGTCATATTTTTTTGGAAAGTTACATGCAAATTAAACTTGCTCTCGTGGCTTTCGACGAGAAGAGCGTCCAGTTCGAACCGTGTATTCTGGAGGCTCCGGCCTCGACGAGGAGACATGCCTCCCGCTGGCCAATCATTACATACTGCCGCGCGCCTCTTTGGAGGCGGCCCGCGCCGAGGCCGAGCTCGTCATCTTCTCCGCCGTCGACGAGCTCATCGCCGAGACCGGACTCAAGCCCAAGGGCTTGAGTTCATTCCTAAATCCTAAAATCTTAATCCGTACAGAATGAACTTATGGCTAGCGCATGCAATTTTTCTATCTTGAGGTTTAGAGGTCAAAATCTGATAAAGTCAATATACTTATTTCCCACACGTTAGCCACAACATTCGGATTAGTAGCTCCCGTGATTTACGTACCTTTTCCGTATTAACCCTGAGATGGGTTAGCAGGAAAAATTTTATTGACTTAAACCCACGTAACTCAGTCTCTAAATTTAAAAAATTTAAATTCTAAATATATATAATATATTTAAAAAAATTAAAAATATAATATTGCCACGGGAATGAATCTAGGCACTTGACTTGAATGAAATTCACATGCCTGAATTCATTCCATTCCAGACGGCTAGATCGATGTCACGGACAAATCCACAGCGGACGGTAAAATAGCATTGAAATAGCAGGTAACTTTGTAGTTATTACAATAACATTGAAATAATAATATTTTGAGAATAAGAAATATATTAAGACACCTTTTTAACTTTTAAAAACAAAAGGATCTTAAAATGATGTATTTATAAAAAATAGAATTTGTAACTCGAGTTTGATAGTTAATTCAACTAATGCAATGTTGATGAAGTTTCCCAAGGGATCTCATGACTTGGGCTGGATTTACAAATTCTGAATTTTGGATGAAGTGCAATTCAGATTCAACAGTTCTACGGTAAACAGGCATTTTCACAGAAATGGAAGGCAAATTCCAGTATCATATATCCTTATTTTGTTATAAAAAATTGATCCTCTGGCAAACTGTGGGAGACGGAGTTAAAGATACCAAAAAAAAAAAAAAAACTCAATGCAGACATTTTGTTTAAGTTTGATTGGTTTGGTGGATAGAAACACAGCCAGTTGACCCAGCAAATGAAGGCTCCAACAAGAAAGTTTCACATCTTTAGTTTATTGTGTAAGCAAAAGAGGGAAACTGGCATAGATCCGAACACGTCGCTCGAAGGGGAAAAAAAACAGAGAACTCAAACAGAAGCATGGCATAGATCCGAACACTATGAATAACTGCTGATTCACTAGACAGATGGCAGCTGGAAGATTGGAACATCCTCACATTGATTAAGCAGCAGCAGAAGTCACACCCCCTATAGTTTTCAAGTCAAAAATTTCAATCCAGTAGCCATCGGGATCTTTAATGAAGGCAATGCCTTTCATTTTTCCTGCACTCGGAGGATGGAAAAGAACAAGTTCATACATAAACAATATAAATATGCACAAACAAGTAAAACTATTTATCAAACTATAATTTTTATGCGAAAATTGACTTTCCAACTTACCATCATCAGGTCTCTTCACAAACTCTACCCCAAGACCTTCAAATCGCTCGCATGCTTTGTATGTGTCATCAACTGTGATTCCAATATGGCCTACAAGTTTAGAGCAAATATTTAAGCCCAACCGATCAAGCATATGTTGTAGACAAATTTGTGGTCTGCAAATAAGAAGCTTATTCATCTTGCATTGTAATATTGCAGACAGCCAAAGGCATATATCATTTACAAAACCTTATCAAACAGTAATAGTACGCACCAAAGCCACGAGGTTCTGAATTTCCATTATGGTAGCCTTTAAATTCCGGGTCACTTTCTGTTCCCCAGTTGCTATATTGGTGGTGAACAAGGAAAACTTAGAAACATAATAAGCGTGCAATAAAGAGTATGCAAGTCAAACCGTAGTTCTAAGGTATAATCATAGCAGAGAACTATTGAAATGTATTAAGAGCATGCGAGTCAAACCATAGTTATAAGGAATAATCATTGCAAAGAACTATTGAAAGGTATTTTCTTACTGTGTAAGCTCAAGTGTAGCTTTCTGACCAAAAGTCCACACGGTCCTTTCAGTTGGATCAGATGGTGCTGATGCAGTATTCTGTGCAATGAGGATGAGCATATAAAGTATGTTGTAGTGATGGAAGAAATCATGTGTGTGTTTCCGAAACTACAAGAAAAATACTCTACCTCATAACCAAGGAAGTACAAACTGAACTTCATGTCTGGAAAATCCAATCTCTTCAGCAAGCTGATTAGATCTCAAAAATAATCAAGGAAAGTAAGCGTGGATGTGGTAAACAGAGCAAGGATGATCAATTACAAAAAAAGAATAGAACGTATTAATTTTATGAAGGAAACAAGATGTTTCTCTCAACTAACACTGTTGTTTTCAATAGTCTTCCATTTCAAATGAGATACTAAATTAGGGTGTTAAAGCCCTCGACTGAAGGCTCATCATATCTGTCAAGACTTTTACACCAACTTATTGCCAAGATAAGTTCACAGTCGAAAACAACTAAGAATGGATTGGCTTAAGAAGCACAAGGTCAATTTTAATACAAGCACAACCTTGACTTGATAATCCATTAATTATAACCTTCTAAGCATGTAAAAGCATCGTTTTCCCCTTCCTACTAACCTAAGCTTCTGAATTAAGCGCAAGCTAATCAAAATTTGCATGGTATTGGAGGCTGAAACCTACCTAATGATTAGAGATCACCAAGTCGAGATGTAGACACGAATTCAAAATTCCTAGGTCAATGATGATTGAAGACTTAAGTAGCCTTAAATTTGAACTGTGAAGCCAAGTAGTCGCTCATTTCCCATGTGAGACTAAGACAGTATGTCATAGGTAGACACGGATGTTTGTACTACAAATACCCATATTAAAGAAGGCAATGCACACAACATCATCTTGGTTCTTCCAAAACAACTCTATCTATAATCTTACAAAATTCCTAATATTTCTTATTTTATTCTTGACAATACATGTTCAAAAAATGAAATAGAAAATCAATTCAAAAACCAAGAAAATAATCTAAGTTGCAAAAGATTAATTGGTTGGGGCATGAATTTAATATACACTCCATTACCTAGAAATAGGTTGGCCAGTCATGTATACCAATTATGCCAAAGAACCATGACATTATTGTCGAAAAGGAAATATGATAATGTTAATTTAGCCATTAGAAAGACAATTCTTGTAGCTTTTTTATTTACAAGTTTGTAGCCATGCAGGAATTATGCATATTGATATGGTTTTGATACTTTTAAATGAATTATTAATGATAACATGATGATTAATTTTATTTAGTACAAGTTATAGTTTTTAATTAACTACCTGATTGTACTTGGTAACTTATTAATTAAATAGATTGCTAAATGCATGTCTATTCTTGTGTTTATAAATGTCTCAGTTCATAAAGTTAAAAATGTTTACAACTAATTAAGTTTTTTTATCTTTAGACACTTGTAAATTGTATCATTCAAATGATTTCCATCTATAATTTAATACAGAACTTTTTCTTAAATAAATCTTTAAGATGATCTAGTCAATGCACACCTATTGCAATTATTATATATCTTTTGATATTCCAACAAAATAAATATAAATAGTGAAAGAAAAAATTGATGAATTATTTTTTCAACTTAATTAAATAAATTTTTATTTAGTCAAAATGTCATGTCAAACCTTAGCAGCTCCTAGATGCCCAAATCAAAGTCAAGAGAAAATGCAAAGGAGAAGTCTAACACGAACTTGTCGACCCCTAGTTTTCCATCACTAGCTCACATGATCTCATTAGGTATCCCCCAATGTCACCGAAGTTAGAATACAAAAAAAGTAGCATTATCCTACTGAATTTTTGCATTTTAATTTTGAATAATGATTGGGAGAGTGAAAATGAGAGAGTGAAAATGGAAGAGTGAAAACCATAATGAATGACGTGGCACTTTACATGCACGATCTCCGACGGGTTCACCATGCCCCCCATGGTATAGTTTGATTCGGGGCGGCGGCTGAAGGCCGCCAATGGTATCCAAGCGATAATTGGACGTGTGCATGTAAAGTGCCACGTCATGCCACATCATTCACTATGGTTTTCACTCTCCCATTTTCACTCTCCCTATCATTGCTCTTTAATTTTAGGTGATTAATCAAGTTAAATTGATATTTCGGTTTTGGGTGCTAAGTGAAAATCATTTAACATTGGGTTGGGTGGAGCCCATTAAGTAGATATGATGATTAGATCCAAGTGAGTTAAAGTAGACTAGATTTGAACTTATTTTGATCAATTTAGCACTAAACCAGTTAAATCTTATTTAATTAGGTTTGTCTAATTTATAGGAGATTAGAAATTAAATTAATTTCCATGTCTCTCTTTCCCAATTCCTCCCCCTCCTCCTTTCTTGGGTTAACATGATGCCAGTCGTAGCTCGCCACCACCAAACCCTGATCTTCTTCTTCCCCCTCCTCCATAGCCCTTCTCTGCCCTAGTATCTCTCTTCCTCTTGTCTCTATTTCCACAGCACACAACCACCACTACTCGGTTACAGTGTAGTCTCACTGAGCTAGTATCATCTCATATGTCGATCATCGATCTGCAGACAGAATGGTAAATTCTGCCAATTTTTACCTGCATGTCTCAGCACTTCAATCCTTGGTTATGCATGTAGGATGATGATTCATTCTATAATGTCAACAATTCTCTATTAAGATCAAGTGCACAGCTTAATCTAAATAAACAGAGGTGACAACAGACTCAAAATAGTGTATACGAGATCAGCAAAATAAGCTAAAATTGTGGAAACTAGTGCGAACTTACGACATTCCCAACACGCGAGAGTAGAAGTCAAGACTAACTTTGGGATCTTTAACTCTGAACATCTGCGATCAAAATCGCAAATTTTCACGGATGCATAAAGAGGAACTTAAAAATGATTGGGAAAAAATCGAATGAATATCCAGAGTTAGACGAAGGGGAACTAAGCAGAACGACGGGGTGGGCGGCGAACTTACAGTCTGCTGCAAGAAGTATCCCTTGGTGGCGTCGTCGAACCCCGTGTGGAGGCCGGGGTTGTTGGAAGGGGATTCCTTGGGATCGGACGAGGAAGCGGCCATCGATGAACACAATGGGCGGAATCGATCAAATTGCTGCCAACACAGTAAACAAAACGCATCGGACGACGAAATCAACTAAAAGTTACCAAAAGGGTCAGCGAGGTAGACCCGAATCGGGAGAGAGAAGGATTTGGGAGTGGGGAGCGATCTCCAGGAAGAACGGAGAAAGGAGGAGAAGCGGTGGGAGATGAGAGGAACGGCGGCCATAGTTATAGGGGGGATTAGGCGAGCGAGATCACGCAGTGATGTAATATTGTAAATTTACCTTTTTTAGAAAATAATACGAAAAATAATGGCCAGAAAAAATAACACTTTAAACTCGATTTTATCCAAAAGGCATATCCAAATTTCTAAAAATCACATTTAATTACTGTTTCACAATTATTGACTTTTCCTCTCATTTACATGCAACATTTAATTCTATTTTTTCTCATAATTTTCCTCTCTTCTTTTTTCTCTCTAAATTTAAAATTAATCGATTTAAACTTTAATTGGCACTCTAAATTTATTTATTTTTAATTTTAATTTTAATTTTAAAACTTTAATTAAAAAATTTAAATATATATAAAAAATTAATAAAACATCGAAAATAATTTTTTATTTTTAATATCTAATTATAAAAAAAATAAGAAAAAAATTAATAAAACTGATTTATTAATAAAAATAAAACAAAATGATCATTTTGGTACTTGTCTTCATAAACTAACATTATAAATTAAATATTAATATCACTATAGTACTGATTTCCGAAGACTAACATCAATATGTCATGTAGTTTCGAATCATTTTGATATTGATGGGAAGACCTTAAAACAATAAACGAGAGCATATTTTGATAAAGATTCACCTAATAAACTCATAAGAGTTGGAATGAGTTCGATTAAGGCTCTCTAAGTCCATCAATAAGTTTTAATCAAAACTCATTAATGGACCTAACCTACTCGGATTTCTAAAAACTTAACATATTATGAAAGAGGTGAGTGTGTAAAAGGAAGATATGGTGATAAATCATGGTCTTGAGTCTTTAGGTCTATCAATGGGTTTTGACCAAAACTCATTAATGAACCTAGAGGACTTGAATTTCTGAAAACTTGAAATGAAATGGAAGAGGTAAGTGTGTAGAAGAGAGATATGATGAGAAATCCTAGTCCTGAGTTTCTTACATGAAGTTATACACCCATGCTAATTGGCATAAAGTCTCAAATTTTTTAAACCTTCTAAGCAATGTTGGGAATCTTTTAGGATGATAACAGAGGGCATCCTTGAACTCTAAAGAACTCTAAAAAACCTACAGGAGTTGGAATGAGTCTGATCAGAACTCTCTAAGTTCATCAATGGATTTGACCGGGATCCACTGATGAACCTACAAACTTGAATTTATGAAATTTCATAATGAGATATAAGTGTGTAGTATATAGAAGATATATATTATATCCAATCCTGATCCTAATACACGTAGGCAAAATTATGATCGTGTACCAACTAACACAGACTGTGATGTTGGTTTCTGAAGACCGGCATCACAATGGTGTTGGGCTTCAGAAACCAGCAACAAGTGTGTTACTGGATGTTGACGTGGTTTGACAACTACCTGGATGTGACGTTCCATTTAGAGAGGGTGAATATGAGGTTGGAGCAGGAGAACATTCTTTAGTTACTTGATGGTCGACTATAAGCTGATATCATGATTTATTTCTTTTTACATAATCTTGAGGTGGACTGTAAAGGGCATCTGGGATGAATATAATCACCTTATTACTACAATCGAGTACTTTGAATTTGCTCCTTTTTTTCAAATTTTAAACCCTAATGAATTGCCAAGTACTTTTGATTAAAAAAAAATATTTGACAATTATATACAACAACTAACCCTTATTCTACTAGATGTGATAATTTAAAAAAAAGGATTTGACAATTTTAACCCGCTCCGGATGAAAAAAGATAAGGATTATCCGTTAAGTTGTCAACCAATATAAATTTTTAGATAAATATTTAAATAATGAATTCGTCAAACTATTATATTTGACAATTATATAAGACTCAAAATTTGAAAATAAAAAATCCTTAAACACAAGAAACCTTAGAATATAAAAAGGGTGTAAGATGAAAAACGTATATTACAATATTGCGATGAGAAGGGCGTGGCGATGAGAAAGCTCTTCTCTATATATAAATAAATATTAAGACATAGAAATACGGAGGGGCGACTTAGAATTTTGATAGATCTCGAGAATAGCACCACACTTCATGTAAACTCACATATCTCAAATACTACTAATGATCGATTAAAATCTTGTGTCGTCCCATCTGATATGAACGAATATTAATTTCATTTTATCCGCCGATAGAAATCGGCATCGACACCGACACACCTACGGTACTGCAGCCACCGTGGAGGTGTCGCATGGGTCTCACGAAGGCCGCGAAGGTATCACCGGGACTTGCAGCAACTACAGAGGCCTTACGCTGGCCTCCTAGTGGCTACAGAGGACGACGCGAACCTTCTGATCACTCGTCGCTGGAAAAGGAAGGAGAGGAAGTCGTGAACAGAAAGGAAAGGAAGTCGCAAACAAGAAAGAGGAAATCCAAGCATTGGTCTCCCAAGGAATTGGAAGGAAGAGAAGTAACGAACAGAAAGGAGAAAGAGAAAGTCCAACTTAAATATTAATTTAGATTTTAATTAAATAATTTAAATTAATAATTTCAATCAACTTTTAACTTAATTTGAAATAATTTAAATAAATTTAATTAAATAGATATATATATATATATATTAAAAAATTACTTTTTATATTTTTAATATTTAAATTAATATATTTTATAATACTAAAAGAATATCAAGACACAGCACAATTCGATAGTGAAATTATATTGCTCCAGTTAAAAATTAAATAACTTAAGATTTTAAACCATATACTAATGATAATTAACAGAGTTCACAATAAAAATCAACATATTTTACGACAAGACGATATCTACTTTAAGTTTAATTAAAGGGTAAAAATTTATCATAATATTTTCGAAAGCTTTATTATTTTACCTGCAAACCTAGCTTTACAACGTCGTGATAACTTTCACACCATCATCATTCTATTCTATTGACGGTAGTAATGGTTAGATAAGAAAATGACTAAAGGTTTAAAATTTTATTGGATATTTTGACGATTCAATATCAGAGCTTTATGGAGAATTATATTAGTCGCGGTTCGATCCTCAGATATGACGCATTTTGTAGGAATTTTTTTTTCAAATGGGGTGCGAACCCTGGGACGCTGGGCTTCTAGACTGGCCACCGCGAGCGCTTCCCGATTTACTCTGGTGATCGGTGGAAAACTTCCGTGGAGCCGAGCCGGTCACCCCAGGTTCAATTTGTCTGCTGTCTGGTTCATCATTTTTTTTATGGAGAATTAGATTGCTCGAATGTTATCCAACAGTAGCTCTATAGTGGTAAGAGACGATTCGCTCATCTCAGCGCCCATCCGACAACAGCTCTAGCCTCGTCAGGAGGGGTGCAAAATTGTCGAATCAGCACTTTCCCGCTAGGAATAATAGTTATAGCTCCAGCTCTAATAGCCTGCATCGGAGAAGAGCTCAAATGTAATATTATACTGAACGAACCGAACACAACCGGCAACAAGAGAGATTGCCATGTTTTCCCTGACTTAATCACTCCGGGCATTTCAGTGACCCATAGGGATTTAAATGAATCAAATGAAATAGAAATAACTACTACTTGAAATCTCCTTTTGGTGCCTCACTATGGTTCAAGGCATGATATCACTTCTTCATAGAGGAAAATCAAATAGTGGCATGGTCTTAATGACATGAGATATCAAAAAATTAGGCATTAATTATCCCGCACGTGCGCGTCATTCTGCATTAACAATGCATGGAGTGTACTAAGGAGAGCGAACAACGTGGCCACGTCAGCGTTTGCCAGTAAAGGCTTCAGACCCAAATTATGGGTCTAGTCAGTCAAGTCAACACTTCCTTCGACTAGACCTGTCGGGGAAGTTTGTGACACGAGGGAGTTTTAGGTCCCTTGATTACATAAGATAAATCCTGGTCAAACGGCTGACGTAGATCGACTTGGAGGCACATGACAATAGGGGTCAAAGGAACAGCAAGTATTCACGGAATAGGTTAGGTTGGCCGGTCAAGTAGAGTAAAGTTAAACGGTTGATCGGCGTGCCGTTCCATATGGTCGATCGGCGTGTCGCTCCATACGATCGATCAGCGTGTCATGCCAACGGCCGATTGACGAACTACTTGACTAAGTCGTTTAACTCAATAGCCTTACATACAGTCAACACCCCTTTGATCGGCTAGATTTCTCACCCAAACATGCCCGATAGGCGGGGTCCACCGACATACATACGGTCGAACGACTGATATGCTCCTCTTCTTGGACCACTTTAGATATTTGATCCGGAGCTTAATCAACCATCTCCTATGCACTGTAACCCGACTATCCTATTGGATCATGCTGGGCCTCCTTCTTCAAGGTTTTCCTATTGGGCCTTCATATAAGCATCATTAAGAGGCGTTGTCTGCCACCTCAATTAAGACAAGGATGGCATCACCCTATTACTCCCTAAAAACTGACATGTTTTCCTGATAGGATTAGTTGCTCAATGAATCTGCAGGCCTAATACTCAACTGCTCAGTGGCCCAATGACCTAAATACTGATCTGCTCAGATTATTGCTAACCTAATCTCTTACAGGAAAATTGTTAATGTAACATCTCTGTTACAATCGATGTGACACCTTGACGGTGAAGGATCATCAAAGGTACACACATATATATATATATAGGGGTTTCTCCTCCATGGTACAAGTATATTGAAGCTCTCATTTTTCCTCTAACATGCCACTTCCCTTAAACTGACTTTAGCGTCGGAGTGCCTACGTTGGGGACCCCCTGGCCTTGCTTCCGACCTCCTTTTTGCTTCCTTTTCAGGATTATTCCAGCAAGTATTCCAGCATAGGTTTAAGTCTTTAGCGAGTCCACATTGTTGGTGTGTTGGTCAACATTGGTGACGCACTATTCTTTTTAATTTGAGGACATGATCAATGAGCATTAGATCAAGTGGGCAAAAGTCTACTAGCAAAATGGAACTTGAATCATTTGGGTAAATGATAATTAGCCCTTAATTAAATGGAACCAACTTGTAAGCTAACGGGGCAATATTAATGGATCAATATCAATGTTTTGTTATCAAGGAAAACAACAACAATAAATAGCTGAGATTTGAGCAAGAACCTACACCTTATGAATGAAGTAAAAAAGGGAATACCTAGCCAGATGATGACCTCTTCACTCAAGCCTGATTGTGAATGGTAAAGATGAAGGTCTAAACTGATCAGTTCAGAAGACTCGGTTTGGCCCTGTCAACAACCTATTAGAGGTTAAGGATTTCGATCTTTAGAAATCCTTCTACCATACTATTAGAAGTATCAGTACTAGCTACTATCAGCTGGGTGAGAGATTGATATTGTATATTGTAGTTAGTGCAATCAGTTTAGAATCGATCTACCTTAGGCATGGAGTTTCAGACCTATAGGTTGTTCGTGTCTAGGTAGATAACCCATATGACACAGTTGAGTACATGATTTGCTATGGTGCAAAAGAGATAGTGTTAGTTGCTTATCATCTCAGTCGTTAGAGGATTGATGTATCATATTTAGTGGGGCTTTTGATCATGGATCACTTGTACTTGGTTAGATAACCTAGGAAGTACATTCAGATAAGTGACTTGTACTGATATGGAAAGGTGTAGAGCTAGCTAATTAACACTTATGAGTTATCACTTGTACTTGGTTTGGATGACCACGAAAGTACCTTTGGATTATGATTAGTGCTAATTCAAATCACTTATGAGATTGGATTATCTTTTGGTGGAAGACACCGAAGACGATCTTTGGATTGTGTAGTTCTGAGTCATATCTTATCCAGGAGGATCTAGTCTCGGAGTGCATCGATCACGATAATATGGTTTACCCGGGAAGTACCATATGTATATCAGGATTTAGGAAGCTCTTCTGGGTGCAACGGTGTCGGGAACACTGAGGCACTTGTATTCGATGCTTGGTATGTCTACTAGTGAAGGCAGAATATTAGAATGACGCAACAGCAATATAGTGGGCCCATAACCCATAGAGAACGTCAAAGACTGGTTGCCTCTCTTGGAGGTAGAAATGATAGCTTGAGGATAAGATCAAAGCTCATTCCCTCATTTGATTACTTAAGATATGCATAGTTGGATTTGTTCAATATTAATACTTCATGAGGAGTTGCTAGTGTTTGCCATTTGTTAATAACAAATTTTGGGAACCAATTTTTTATTAGTGGAAGAGAATATTAAATACGGCAAAATTAAACACCCGAATAGAGGAAGTTTCAGGAAATTGTATTTGTGAGAACTTTAGTTTTTCGAATTATCGGACAAGAAGCAGGGGTTAAGGTGTTTAAACACCTAACTTGAAGGGGGAAATGGTTAACAACTTGAAACCAAGGTTGTGGTAGTAATAAACCAAAATTTGAAGGGTTAAGTTGTTTAAACCTCAAGTCTAGGGGGGGGGGGGTGTGGTTGCAATTAACCAAAGGGCAAAGGGCTAAACTGCAAGAAGACTCTAACTTAAAATCCCCATCTCCTTTCTTCCTCCTCCCGATTGCAACCGACTCGATTCTCCTCCCTCCGCTCACGATCCTCTCCATAGCTCCACAGTCACTCCACTCGACGAGGATGACAAGTTGTCTCTATGTCGATATCTCTTTGCACTGCACTGATTTCCCTTCTCCCTAATCCATGGGAGCAAAGGGGTCTGGTGGAGTTTCGGCACCACCCACTCCATGACATTGGGGGGGGGGGGGGGTCATTGGTGTTGGTTCAATTTGCACTAATAGTTAAACTTAAGTTTTAATAAATGACAAATAAGTTAAAGTTAGACTTGCTTTTGGTTTTGACCTCTTTACTAAGTGTACAGGGTTGAAAGACTTAAGACCTGACACTAGGCTGAAGTCCAGGGTGGTTGAGTCCTGGTGGGAAGTCCAGTTGTGTTCGCAAGGCTTGACAACTGGCTGAAGCCCAAGTTGGTTGAAACTTGGCAAAACGACCAGGGTGGTTGAGCCCTGGCGGGAAGACCTGGTGGGTTAAGAAATTGAGTAGAGCTGCACGAGATAAGTAAGGTAAGTCACTGGAGGAGCGAACCAGTGAGGGCGGGTCCTATTTTAGGACTGTAGGCGCAATCCAACTTAGGCCCATTTTGGTGACCTCGGTTGAGTCCTGGTTAGATCCTTATCCAGGTTTGGACGGGGTATAATTAACTCTAAAAGCATTCTTATCTTAGTCCATTGCATTAACTCTATTTACAGGTTTTATTTGATATGTGAACTAATTAGATTTTGTAGGTAAATTTTACAAAATTATTCCTCATCTAAAGTCTCGATGAAGGATAAACTCTCATTTAAATTATTCGTATTTCTTATTTTATTTGAGAATAAAATTATAAATTATTCCTCATCTAAAGCTTCGGTGGAGGATAAACACTCATTTAAATTATTCGTATTTCTTATTTTATTTGAGAATAAAATTACTCCTACTAATGATAAAATGTTATTATGTATGAGAGTTTAAACTTTAAATTATTTTTTTTAATTTAAGTGGAGCAAAGGATAGAAACGTTATCTTCTTTGAATTATTTCAAAAAATAGCTTGCTAACTTTATTTAAATTATTTTTTATTTAAGTGGAGCAAAGGACAGAAACGTTATCTTCTTTGGATTATTCCAAAGAATAGTTTGCTAACTTTATTTAAATTATTTTTTCAATTTAAGTGGAGCATTCTTATTTTAATTTAAGAGGAGCATTCTTATCTTAATTTAAGTAGAGCATTTTTAATTAACTCTAAATGTATTCTTATCTTAATTTAATTAGCTATTTTTAAATTATTTAAGAATAGTTTGCTGATGGATAAAATTTGGGCTGAGAAGATCATGCATCGGATTGAATATTGGCAGCTCGAGGCACTATAAAAAGAAGCAAGCGAACCCTCTAAAGAGAGATATATTTTTTTAAGTCTGGTTCAAGCTTTGGCGCTCTCTAACTTTCACGCTCCTCTGCTGCGGTTTGTGCTTTGACTCGACACTGTCCGACTGCTGTCGGAAGATCGCTCCCAACACCCAAGCTGCTTCAAATAATATTATGTGTTAGGTAACACATTTTTATTTGTTCTGTCTGCACTGAAATTATTTAAGGGGAAAGTGTAAGGTTGTTACACTTCCGCCTAATCTTGTATTCGAATCGCTCTGCCGGGAATTTACCGGTAGAGAATTTTAGTGGATTGCCCACAGGAAAGGTTCAAGGAGCCTGGGCCTTCGAGTAGGAGTCGTCGAAGGCTCCGAACGAAGTAAAACTCATCGCTTATTTTTTTATTATTTTTCATTTTCGTATTTCGTTTTAATTCTTCCGTCGTGCACGTTTTTCAAAGCATCGTACGATTTTCTATTGACTCTGATTTTAAAACAAAAGTTTTAAAAGTCACGTGATCCCCCCCTCTCACGTGCATCGGTCCTACAGTTGGTTGTTCACTTCTTGGGTAAGGTCAAGATTCTCTTGAAGACATATCACAATCCAATATTTTGACGACAAATTGAAATTCAATGTTTAACGATAGATCGAAATCCAATTCTAAATACGACAAGTGATAGATACATGCAATAGATATAATTAGATGTTAGAGTTACCTGGAGCGGAAGACATCATCGAATCCATTATTTCCTACGCGAGAATTGAAGCGGCAGAGAGTAACTCCTCCTATCACCCCGTCAATCACAATAAACCGTTGTCGTTTCAATGGGGGCAACGACTACTTTATATTAGGGTTAGGAGCAGGGGCCTCTGCAGATTAGGGAAAAATGGGCTAAGCCTGCCCATTATAGCCAAGCCCAATAATAATAACCAAATAACACCATATTCACATGATTTGACATCTAATTAATCTAGAGTATAATCAAAATATATATATAATTAAATTATTTATGCTAGTCCACGACATAAAATATTCAACATTCTCCCACTTGGACAGCATAAATAAATACATTATGATATACCAGATTAATCAACAATATGTGGCCACAACAAGATGCCAAAATAAGCCAACACAAACCACGAAAGAAAAGGTCCAAATTGGAACTACAAGTATCCTAACAATGCAGAAAATCACACTCGAAGGAATAGTGATATCATACATCGCACGACACTTGTATCCAGTGACCCAACAACGAAGTGGAATATGGATAAATGAGAAAGCACAACAGAATGACATGTCAAAATTTGAACAAAAGTGCTATTCCCAACAAATGGCCCAAGCATCTGTCCAAGATGCTATATGATAACAACAAGATTGAGACTGGGTCCAAAATGTCTCCAGAATATGCCATCACAATATATATATATATATATATATATATATATATATATATATATATATATACACACACACAACAATAATTATAATAATAGAAAGCTGCACAGACTAATCATATGGCAAACAAAAAAAATAGCAATAATAGCTATTTATTTGAACAATGTCTCAAATATTATGAATATGAAGTCATAACAAAATGTAAACATAAACTCCCACTAATCCAAAATATCAAAAGACTTCACTACACCCATACGGGTCACATGGTCAACAAAGGCTTTAACAGTTATGCCTTTTGTTAGGGGATCAGCAACATTTAGCTCTGTAGTGATATGCATGACAACAGTTTTAAACTCTTGGATCTTCTCTCTTACAAACATAAACTTTGTCTCAAAGTGTTTTGTCCTCTTTGAGCTCTTATTATTAAGAGAGAAATTTACTACAGCAGAGTTATCACAATATATAGTAAGAGGTCTAGAGATACTCTCCACAAAATCAAACTCAGCAATAAAGTTTCTCAACCATATCGCTTGACGTGTGGCCTCATAACAAGCTATATACTCTGCTTCCATGGTTGATGTAGCTGTAATAGTCTGTTTGACACTCTTCCAAGAAATAGCTCCTCCAGCTAACATGAATACATAACCTGATGTGGACTTATGATCATCTGGGCAACCACCATAATCAGAATCAGAATAACCTGTTACCTCAAGATGATTTGATCTCCTATATGTGATCATATAAGTTTTTGTACCTTTCAGATACCTCAAAACACGTTTCACAGCCTGCCAATGTGCCACACCAGGTTTACTTAAGTATCTCCCAAGTACACCAACAACAAAAGCAATATCAGGACGTGTACAAACTTGAGCATACATAAGGCTGCCAACAGCGGAAGAATATGGAATTTTCTTCATATTTGCCATTTCGCTTTCAGTTTGGGGACACTGATCATTGGACAACTTCTTACCCTTTTGAATTGGTGCAACACAGTGATTACAAAATTGCATATTGAACCGGTTCAAGATTCTATCAATATATACTTGTTGAGATAAACCAAGGATACCACGACATCTATCACGATGAATCTCAATGTCCAAAACAAAAAATGCATCACCAAGGTCTTTCATATCAAAATGAGTCGTAAGCATCTGTTTAGTCTCATTCAGAAAACTCACATCATTACTAGCCAAAAGGATGTCATCAACATAAAGAACAAGAATAACAAATTTTCTTCCACTCTTTTTTTAGATAAATGCACTGATCAACTGTATTTTCTTCAAAACCAAGAGAATTTATAATATGATCAAACTTTAAGTACCACTGTCTAGAAGCTTATTTTAAACCATAAATAGCTCGTTTCTGTTGGTGCAGGAAGCACCAGATCGAACCTTGTTTTGATATTGGCAAAGGATTCAAAGTTAAGGGTTATTTGTTGTCTAACAATGCTGCTTGAGAGTGCAGGAAACCAAGTCCTAGCGAAGGGATGCTAGGCACTTGACGATGGGCTGTCAGGAACTCAAGTCCTGGCGAAGGGATGCTGGGCGAAAACCAAGTCCTGGCGAAGGGCTGCTAGGCGAAAACCAAGTCCTGGCGATGGGCTGCTAGGCGAAAACCAAGTCCTGGCGAAGGGCTGCCGGGCAAAAGTCCAACTGGAGGATCCGGTTGGCACCAGGTAAATTCTCCCGAGAGGAGTAGGTGAGGACGCGTTCCCCTCGAGGGAACATTAGGCGTCGGTTCGACCTAGGGCTCCATTTTGGAGATCCAAAGTCAGAACCAAGACAGCTAAGGCTGTTTTAACTAACTTATTATTTGCTGTTTTGGACTAACCCTGGATGCAGGACCGAAGGACTGTGTTTCTGCAGCTCAGAGAGCCTCAAAGGAGTGAGGCCGTAGCTGAGCAGGGCGCCCCGGATGTGTCGGGCGCCCCAGAGTCAACCCAAAGTCAGCAGAGAGGTAAACGCCCCGACAGCAGCGCAATTGGGGGCGCCACGGGTGTGTCGGGCGCCCCGCATGTCGGGCGCCCCGCGTGTCTCGAGCGCCCACTGTGCCACGCCACTGAAGGCTGCTGCAGCTCACTCTCGCGAAGCCCTGAAGATGACGCTTTGACCGGTCAACCGGGCGCCCCGCGCGCGTCGAGCGCCCCGGTCAAAGCTGATCCCGAAGATGAAGAGATCAGCCTTGACCAGAGGGCTCGCCGGATCAAGAGCCACGTGGGGGGCGCCCCGAGCATGTCGGGCGCCCCCTGCCCTATATAAAGAGGGCCTCGACCCTATTCTTGAACAACCAATTCCTTCGACAATTCTACGCTCTTCTGCTTCCACGACACGCTCCGGAAAGCTGCCAACTCAAGCCGACGACGTCCCGCTGCTCCAGAACTTCAATCTTCACCGGACGTCGGTAACAAGAGTTGTATTTAAGTTTACAAGAATATTATTATTATTATTTGTGTGTAAACTTTTGCGAACTTATAGAATTGCCCGCAGAAAACGGTCAACGACCGTGGGCCTTGGAGTAGGAGTCGACCCAGGCTCCGAACCAAGTAAACCGGCTGTGTTTGCGTTGTTGTGTTCTCTTTTATTTCCGCTGCGCACCCGCTCTTTTTAAATCCGAACGAATTGCGACATTCACCCCCCCTCTCTCGCATTTCCCGATCCAACAAGTGGTATCAGAGCGGGGTAGTTCAAACTTGGTGCAACCACCAGTTTGAAAGTTTTTTTGGATTTACGATTTTTTTTTAATTTTATCTCTTTTCTTTTTGTTAATCAACGCAACTCAATCTCGTTCGCTTTTTATTTTATATAAATAATATCTGTAGGTGGATTTAAAATATCCTTACGCCTTTTTCAATTTTGAATTTTCATCTTTTCACCATAAGTCTGAATTAATAAAACGAACAATTCTTAAAAATTTGTCATAAATTTTTTTATTATTATTTTAATGTTATTTCTCGAAATTCGTGCCACTTTAATTCGAGCAATCTTTTAACTCTTATTTTTCACCATTAATCAGAATATTCATTTTCCAAAAATTTTGCCTCAAATTTTTTATTATTATTTTATTATTATTCTGCCTCGAAATTAGTGCAATTTTTTGGGCAAATTTTTTTCCTTCTTCTCCCGCACTACTAATCCAAGACCAAGTCTTGGTACATTTCGGTTAATTCTGTTGTGTGCAAGGGTTTTTAAATGGCCAATCGAGAATGGAACAGCATTCGTCCACCTCTCTTCTCCGGTGAAAACTTCAATTCTTGGAGAAGTCAAATGGAGTTCCATCTAAAGACCCATATGGACATATGGATGATCATTCAAACAGGGTTCCACCCCCCTACAGAAGATGGACGATCAATTGCATGGGACAAACTGGATGAACCAACCCTCAACCAAATTGAGACTGATGCAAGAGCAACTGCAATTCTTCAATGCGGTCTAACCAACGAACAACTCAAGCTAGTCGGTTCATTTGGATGTGCTAGAGAAATTTGGGAGAAATTGATCAATCTTCATCAGGAAATCTCAGATGAAGAAGAAGATCAGGTAAGTTATCTCGCACTCTCGGTCCAAGCACAGACAGCCGAGTCAGAGTCTGAACCTGAACCTAGAGTCGAAATCGAACCAGCAGAATCAGACGACGAACTGACTGACATGGTAACCAATTTCAAATTCTTTTCTAAATTAGAATTAAATAATCAAGCTGATACTGCAATGGTCGAGGAAGGTATAACTTTTGCAGGGAAAACTCCAAGAGAACCACCAAAGAAGGAGCTTCAACCGGTACCCAAGTCCGACTCAGACACGGAATCAGAAGATGAATCTAGATCCGAGACAGCAACAATTAAGGGGGAGATTCCCAATAAGGAATCAAATGGTAAAATTACAAATTTAAATTTTAAAAATCATATAATTTGTTACATATGCAGGGAGAGAGGGCACTACCAAACTAAGTGTCCTACTCGTAAGATTCAAACGATACCACCGACGGCAACAAAGAAACGAGCTCCAAAAGCACGAAAGAACAAGAGTCGCATCCAATGCTTCAAGTGTCAGGAGTTTGGGCATTACAAAGAAGAATGCACAGATAAACGTTACAAAGATCCAGGGCAACCAACCAAGATGGGTAACTGTAATTTATATACAAATCCACTCTTTACCTTGAACACTGATAGTTTAATTAATCTCCCTTGGTCAAATTTAGATATGGATGCATGCTTAGATAACTTGATGAAATCATGTATATTAGCAAAGTCAAAATTCAAAATGTTAAGACAAGAAAATGAGACTTTGAAAATTAAAATTGATATACAAGAAAAACTGATTAATAATTTTGCAAACTTAGAAAATCCAGAAATTTCTCCTCACTATGACATTATCTGAAGTTTTGTCTTGGCTATTCATAGGACTAGATACCTTAAGGACTTAACCAATTAGTTGAAATTTGACAACATAGTATTGGGAGGAGGTGAGATGATAGTACGTTGGGGAAACCAACTCTAATAAGATCAAGTCTACTTGGTCTCTTTAGACTGGTGAAACCAGCCGAAGCTACCGATCCAAGACCCAAGCTAGTTAGACCAGAAAATGACCTAATTTAATTTGAAAATGAAATTTCATTAAAAAGCTTTGTCAAGGAAAGGGTGGATGATCCCATAAGGCTACGGCCAAAGAAGGCCTAGTGCCTCGCCAAGACCTGGAAGCCAATTTCTGAAATTCAAATTCAAATTATCTTATGTCAAATTCGAATCTAACACAAATTTCAAATAATTATAGATTCAAACCTGTTTTTAAAAATTCTTTTTCAAAACCACTCTTTTTCAAATTCAAATCTGTCTTCGAAGTCAATTATACTTTTTCAAAAATAAACATTTTTTTCTTTTTCAAAGTTAAACATTTTTTTTAAAATTATTTTTACCTTCAAACCTGTCTCACAAGAACTTTTAAGGCTAACTGTTTGAAAACTCTAGATTGGGTGAGACAGGAAAATTAAGTTCAAATTAAAAATTCTTTTATGTTGTGTTTTCATTCAGAGAATAATTTCAACATAGTCAAACCATGATTAACATGGTTAAACCTTAGTCAACTGAGTCAAACATGGTCAAACCTAGTTAATGCTAAAGACCCTTCAAGCACTTAGATAAAGTTAAGACAAGTCGAATACAAGGGGAGTTCTTTTTAGATTTAGTCTCAAAACCTGATTTAGTATCATTTCAGAATAAGGCCTTCAAAAATTACTCAAAATTCTTGGTATATTACTATCTCTTTGAAAAATTATTATCATTTCAAAATATTTCTTTTCAAAAACTGTGTTATTATTATTACTTCAAATTGAGGTGTCAAAAATTTATCTCCTTGAAAGTTTCATACTCAGAAGATTATTCAAAATTATTCGTTTATTTTTAATAAACCCTAAAGACACAGAGGAAGGTCCACTTCATGATCTACTAGGACTCCTAGGATGTGTCAAATTTAGGGGGAGTTTGATTCAAAAGAAGAATTTCTGAAATTTTTTTTGGTAATTATTTGTTTTGAAGTTATTAGATAATTCTTATAATTTAAATCAAACCCTAAAACTCAGAGGATGATCGCTTGTAGTCAACAAGCTTCCTAGGACTAGGTTAAGTTTAGGGGGAGATGAAATTAAAAGAATTATTGAACATTTTCAAAATTATATGTTTTCATGCACTGCAAGTTCAAAATCCTTTGGAAAACTTAAATAATTTTTCTGTCAAAATACTATCATTTTACAAAACTCTTGTGGCTTATGAAATTAATTTTATAATATTTACTTGGGTTGGAGAAAATTTTCCAGGACACTTAGGAAAAGGTCCTTGTAGTCAACAAGGTTTCCTAGGATTGTGTCAGACTGGAAAAGAAACCTAGTCAAGTAAAATATTTTGTGTTCAAAATGCATAATCCTTTTCAAAAATTACTTATACTTTTCAAAATCTAAGTCTTTTCAAAATTACTTATATCTTTCAAAGTCTAAATACTTTTGTAAAAGTACTTATGTGTTTCAAATCTTAATTTATTTCAAAAGTACTTAGATTTTTCAAAAATACATAATATTTATTTCAAATGGTATAAATATAATAGTATTGAAAAATACATAATATCTGTCAAAAAATCTACTATAATATTTTCAAAAGTATAAATATTTTCAAGGCAATATTGTTCTAAAAGACTGGCCTACAAATATAAAATATCTTTTCAATACTTTTCCAAATAAAGTTTTGTTGGTGCAATTTAAAACTGTTTGCTATACTTTCAAGAATTATACTAAGTATTTTTATGCTTTCAAAACTCATAGGCTCTGATACACAAACGCTCTCCTTAAAACTTCTCTCAAAATATTTTTATATTAGACTTAAAAATGGTCTAAAACATAAGGAGAAGAGTTTTACATTAAGGGGGAGAGAAAGGGAATTTTATTTTTAAGCTATTTCAAAATTTTAAGCATTTCTAAGTGGTTCAAAGTTATTCTTAGTGCATGTTTTTCTAAATAAAATTTTCCTTAGTAATCAAAATTTGTCTGAAAAAAAGGGGGTTTTTTTAACAAAGTTTAAGCTGGCTTTTCAAAAGTGTGTCTATGGATACAAATACTCTTGCTCTTTTGAAAAATACTTTGTCAAAAACTTATTTTTGGTAGAACTCAAAAACTCCCCATTAGAAACCTTGCTAACCCATGTATGCTTTTGATATATGTCAAAGGGGGAGGAAAGGTCAAAGTTAAGTATTTTAAAGGTCAAAGTTAAGTATTTTAACTATTTTATAACACAAGTATTCAAGTATTCAGGGTTTTAGGGGGAGTATGAAAAATAAAGAATTTTTTTTCAACTCTACATTTATGCTTCAGTTATGCTTCACTGTTTACCTTATACTCTTAACTGTTGTAATTTTTTTTCCTTAACTTTGAATTGTGTTGCCATAATCAAAAAGGGGGAGATTGTTGGTGCAGGAAGCACCAGATCGAACCTTGTTTTGATATTGGCAAAGGATTCAAAGTTAAGAGTTATTTGTTGTCTAACAATGCTGCTTGAGAGTGCAGGAAACCAAGTCCTAGCGAAGGGATGCTAGGCACTTGACGATGGGCTGTCAGGAACTCAAGTCCTGGCGAAGGGATGCTGGGCGAAAACCAAGTCCTGGCGAAGGGCTGCTAGGCGAAAACCAAGTCCTGGCGATGGGCTGCTAGGCGAAAACCAAGTCCTGGCGAAGGGCTGCCGGGCAAAAGTCCAACTGGAGGATCCGGTTGGCACCAGGTAAATTCTCCCGAGAGGAGTAGGTGAGGACGCGTTCCCCTCGAGGGAACATTAGGCGTCGGTTCGACCTAGGGCTTCATTTTGGAGATCCAAAGTCAGAACCAAGACAGCTAAGGCTGTTTTAACTAACTTATTATTTGCTGTTTTGGACTAACCCTGGATGCAGGACCGAAGGACTGTGTTTCTGCAGCTCAGAGAGCCTCAAAGGAGTGAGGCCGTAGCTGAGCAGGGCGCCCCGGATGTGTCGGGCGCCCCAGAGTCAACCCAAAGTCAGCAGAGAGGTAAACGCCCCGACAGCAGCGCAATTGGGGGCGCCCCGCGTGTGTCGGGCGCCCCGCATGTCGGGCGCCCCGCGTGTCTCGGGCGCCCACTGTGCCACGCCACTGAAGGCTGCTGTAGCTCACTCTCGCGAAGCCCTGAAGATGACGCTTTGACCGGTCAACCGGGCGCCCCGCGCGCGTTGAGCGCCCCGGTCAAAGCTGATCCCGAAGATGAAGAGATCAGCCTTGACCAGAGGGCTCGCCGGATCAAGAGCCACGTGGGGGGCACCCCGAGCATGTCGGGCGCCCCCTGCTCTATATAAAGAGGGCCTCGACCCTATTCTTGAACAACCATTCCTTCGACAATTCTACGCTCTTCTGCTTCCACGACACGCTCCGGAAAGCTGCCAACTCAAGCCGACGA